>JAJKFI010000123.1:176520-261682 GCA_029204185.1 Lerista edwardsae
ACTGAGACTGAGACTGAGACTGTAACTGAGAATGTAACAACATGCGTTGAAAAGCCGCTTGTACGCGGCAAGCCTTCGCCGGCTTTCGCTGACCGGCAAATAGAACTTCTCACTTTCTTACTATCGCTACTGTAACCAATAAAAGACTTTGTTATTGAAATGTAGCGATCGCTTCGTTCCTCCGCTCCGATCGCGCTAGGCAAGCGCTGAATGGGTCCACAAGCCCCCAACTCTGCTATAAACACTCCAAATAAACAACAAAAGAGTCTATTATATGAGAGATTAAAGCTTCATAATTTTGAATGAGTTTATGAGGTTCGTCGGTGGAGGTAATATGCAGTCTGATTTCTAAACACCAGTTAGTTTTGAGTAAATTTTGGATTTTTTGAATTGAAACCTTGTCCCAATATTTCAGGTAAAAACTCTGAGTTATCAACTGTGAATTGCGTAATTGGGGGGGGGGCTTGATGCACTAGTCATTTTATAACTTTTTTTTCCTCTCATGCAGAAAATTAATATATGGCTACCCATTCCTCATACATGTTTACTGACTTTCCCTTTAGCAAGAGTATACATTTATTCATTTCTGCTAAGATCAAATTCTTTAACCACCGTTTTGAACAATGATCTTTCTGTAAATTTCCAATATTGTGCATATTCACTACTGTCATATATAAAAAAATTCAAAAAATTTAAAGCCCCCTTTTAAAATATATATTTCTTATAAGTGAATTACCTCTTACTTTAATTCCCCCCCCCAATAAAAATGGATAAAAGCACATAACACCACGATTTGCTATTTTAATGAATAAATGTAAGGAGAAAAAAATACCCCCCAAAACCACCCCTTGCCATCAAATATGTCTTGAAGCAACTTTCATTGGGGAGGAAATGACGGGGTGATTTTTGTTTCCTACTAACCTTCCACAATGCTGATGTTTTTCTGGGAAGCCTCAGATGCCACGCTGGTCCCTGCGGTCACCCCTCCATTGCACTTTCTCTGTGCTGTTCTCCCGGTGGTCACCTCTCCACTGCAGAAAGGTCTAACCTTATTTCTGCGAAAAAAGGCTCTCAGTCTTCTGAACCTAGGGCAAAGTGGAGAGAAGATTTAACCCTTTACCCAAACTGTGTGTCTGTGGCCCACCAGTGGCACAGGGTAGATTAAAGTATGTGCTTCAAGTGTTGATCAACCTTCTACTGGGAGGGGGGAGCACTGTTGTACAATTACCATTATAGCCACTGAAGCTTGAGCGGTTGGTAAACATAATTTTTTTTTTAGGTGGGTCTTGATGCTAAAAGGTTTGGGAGCCACTGGTTTATACTATTGCATTAAGCTTGGGCCCCTTCAGGGCTTCAGATGATACATGAATTCACTGGAATGGGCAAATAATGAGGGGCACCCTATTGAGAAATGGATGGAATGTCTCTTTTGGTATCAATTTGGCATGTCATCGGAAGCTGCCTTCTACTGGGTCAAACCAGTGGAGTCCTTGGAGACATCTCGGGACTTTCTACATGCAAAATATGTGCTCTGCCACTGAGCTTGGGTTCCTCCTCTGTGCTGGGATCTTTCCCCACACAGAGGAGAAAGGCAAGGGAATAGACAGAGGTGTATCTAGCAAAAATGGCACCCATGGCAAGCACTGAAATTGTGCCCCAATTCCAATTGTGACCTGAAACTCATCTTGAAGACAATGTATACTACATGACTTTTGAAACTTGATGAGGTTAAGTCAAACAGCCATATGAATACTGCACACATCCTTGCACAAATTCACTGCAGTATCTCTTCCACCACCTCTTACACTAGAACTTTACACTACAATAATTGCAGTACCTCTTGCAGACTCTCATTGCACTACCTAGGTGCAAGTCATTGAACTTCTAGGGGTGCTTGAGTGTAGCCAAGTTGGGTATAATTGGCAACCAAGTCATGCCAAACTTATTTTACTGCACATTATGCTTTGTCTAAGGCAATCTGAGCCTTCTTCTTTTCAATCTCCTGTGTGTAGAGGCAAGGAGAGCAAGAGCTGTGTCTCAGAACTATCAACACTACTATCCTTTCTTACAAAAGAGTAAGCCCCATTTACTATAAAGGGATCTCTGAGTGGATACGCATCCCACCTTAAGCATGGTAAGGTGGCTATCAGGTAGCAAAAATCCCTTTCAACTACTGTCAAGAGAACACACTCCCTCTATACACTGCATTGCTGTCCCCCGTCTCCTAAAGACGGTTGCCACTTTCTTCTCCTGGGTGTTCTGTCATAAGATCAGTAGAAAAGATCTTGCAGTCTTGAGCCAAGTTGAAGGACATGCCAAGGTATGAAAGTCCTTGCTGAATCTTACCCAAATCCAGCTCAGCCTGGCTCTAGCTGTCTGTTTCTCTGTGACTAGCCAGGTGCCTCTGGAAACTCTGGAAAGCAGTAGGACAACAGCCAACCTTTGCTGCTTATTGCCAGCACCAGTTATTCAAAGATATACTGCATCTGTACATGGAAGCTTCATTTTAACTATTGTGACAAGTAGCAGTCATTCATAATAGATAATTATGAATAGTAAGTATTTATAGAGATCTGCAGAGGCTTCAAAGTACTTTGAAAATACATGGAAGATGATCCCTTATCCGAACATCCAAAACTATTTTTTGGACTATTATGAAATCCAGACATTTTTGTCTAAGACATTTTTTTTTACATTCTCTGTACTGTGAACACTAGAAGGTCTTGCACTCATTCCCACCTACAGGCTGTAAGTTCTCTGCTCTGCTCTGTGGTGTGTTTAATCCACCCCACTCTTTCCAGGCAGTTTAGCAGTAGCAGCTGAATTCTTTACACAGGAAGCCTACACCACCCATTTTCAACCTTTTTCTGACCTTCACTGACAAAGCACTCAAATTGTCAAAGCACACCATCAGTGTTTGGACACTTGACAAGGCACACCAGGCAGCATGTGGGGGGGGGGCTCACATCTCCCAATGGCCCTACTAACAAATGACCCTCTCCCAAACTCCTATGACACATCTGCGGCACATCAGTGTGCCACGGTACACTGGTTGAAAATAGCTGGTCTATGCTCTCCACCCCAGTCCTTCCAGATTTAATCAATTCCCCTCTTTCCAGGCAGTTTAGCAGTAGCAGCTGAATGCACCCCAGTCCTTCAAATGGATTCAGTTCAACCCATTCCTCCCCCAAATGTTGAGCAGGTTTCCTCTTCCTCAGATGCACAGGTCAGGGGGCTGTCATCAGCTTTCTTACTCTCCCCCCCTGGTAGGAAGTGCCCATCCCAGCAGGCTCTGCTTGGCCCAGCTGATCAGCATTCCTGGCTCATAGCTAGTTCAGCTGGCTGTGATGGTTCCTCCTGGCTTTCCTCCCCCCTACCTCTCCCACTCCAGGGAACTGGCTGCCTCTTGCTCAGGGTTTTGTTTCACTCCCGAGAATCCCCACGTGCCAAACCAAGCCTCCTCTTTTGGGGTTTCCCACGCGCTGCAGCAACGCATGGGTGAGCAGAGACTGGAAGCACCTGCGCAGGAGAACAGTTGTGACCATGCCTGTGCAAAGGACTCCTGCGCTTGGTATCATACAGCCGCCCACCGGTTGAAAGTCCCAGCCGCTGGGCTGCAAGGTCGTTGCGAAGCATCAGTGGAGGTCTGCAGCAGTGGGGCAGCGAGGCTTGAAGCCCACTCAGAGCTTGTTGCCATTGGTCAGCGGAGCTCGTTGTTGCCCCGCCCTGCTCTCCCCTGCTCTCTGGCAAAGAACAACATCCTGTGCCAGGGCAGAAACGCCTCTGGGAGTAGACCTTGTGGGAGGAGGACAAGTCCAGTCAAGAGACTGCATGAATACACACTGGAGAGAGGAGTGCATGATGCTGCATCCTGGGTGGCGATAGACAGAATCTGAGAGTGGATTAGAGTCTCTTAGAGTGTCAGTGGGTATGTTGGAGCCCTGACTACATAGAGGGCAGCTTGCTGTGGGCCTCGTATGCCCTGAAGGAAGTCCAAATTAGCTGAGACCCTCAAACTGGCTTACATAAGAACATAAGAAAAGCCCCACTGGATCAGGCTCAAGGCCCTTCTAGTCCAGCTTCCTGTATCTCACAATGGCCAACCTCAGGATGCAAGATGTCTGCATCCCATTGCCACTCCCCTGCATCTGGCATTCCAAGGTAGTCTACTTCTAATGTAAGGAGGTTGCACCACCCATCATGGCCTGTAGCCTACGATGGACTTTTTCTCCAGAAATCGGTCCAATCCCCTTTAAAAGGCACCTAGGCCAGATGCCATCACCACCTCCTGTGGCAAGGAGTTCCACAGATTAATTACCTGCTGGGTAAAAAAGTATTTCCTTTCCTCTGTTCTCGCTCTCTCAACACTCAATTTTAGTGGATGCCCCCTGGTTCTGGTATTGTGAGAGGGAAAAGAACATCCCTCTATCCATCCCATGCCTGATTTTGTGCGTCTCAATCATGTCCCCCCTCAGGCACTTTTTTTCTAGACTGAAGAGCCCCAAACGCTGCAGTCTTTCCTCATAAGGGGTACCCCAGCTCAGTAATCATTTTTGTCTTGGAGGGAGAAGGCCCAGTCATCATTTTTGTCTTTCAGCTAGGAGGGAGGAGGCCCTTAGGACGATCTCATCCAGGCCTCATGGAAAGGGAGGTGCAGGGGGTAATTCATACCCAGGGTCAAAAAGGGGGTCCCAGAGCCAAAGGAGGGAGCCCAAAAGATTTGATAGTATTCAATACTATTAAAAATCATACTTACATTTTCACTTTTTCTTTCTCTCTATTTGTAGCACAATAGACGTAGTTGCCCAAAAATCAGCGAGCTCCAGACAACTGGCAATAATAGGTAAGTACCAGACAACTGGCAATACCTGGCGAGCACCAGACAACTGCTGCTAGACAGAGAATTGTCAAGATGCTCTGCCAGCTAACAGCTGTGTTCTGTTGCATGAGGTAGAAGGCGGTGATGCCAGTTGCAATGGCGTGTCACAATGGCCTTGCCATTATCTCACTCATAGCCATGGTTTCTCATAACATTCTGTTTGGGTTTTTTCCCCCTTTTGTTTCATTGTGATGTCTTTTAATCCACAATAATCACTTTGGGCACATCTGCTTTGTCTACCAATGTGCATGCCAGCAGAGCCTACAGCTATGTCCTGAAATCCCTTTTTTTCTTAGTTGGTGGCAGTGCGCATGTGGAAGTGCATCGCTACCATCACCACTGACTAGCCACCAGTGTTGCGCAGGAGTCTCAAAATTCGAGTCCACTCACTTCAGGAGTCTCTGCACCCTCCTGAATTGACTCGTACATGAGTCCTAGCGCGCACCCTGGAATTTTACGAGTTATTTTCACGAGACACGATTCTTTTCGTGGCAAGCTGCAGGGTGGGCCAGGTGTGCACCCGCAACTCCGAACAGTCAAAATGGGAGGGGTGTGTGTGGGGGGTGCAGTTAGATTTGTCATTTCATACTTGACATTAATGTTCTAGCAGTCCAGCAATGCACTGCTGACAGCACTTCACTCCTAACTAGCCGCCACGATGACCCCCCTCCCCACCATTCACATCACAACTGAACTCAGAAGAACAGAAGGGAGAAAAATAGTCTCGGCTGTGGCACATCATTCATTCAGTGAGACCTGTTTTCTCCCAAAGCTGGGCTGACCCGTGGCTGTTACATGAGTGGCTCCATATGCAACCAGCCACTGCCCCCCCCATTGCAGCTAAGCAATGTTCTTCTATGGTCAAGACTCCTCCCCTCTCCCCTCCCTCGCCCAGAACCAGAATTCAGACTGCTATTTCATCCAATTGCAGGTCCGAACCTTCAGAGATGGACAACTCCGCTCCTGCCTTCCTCCCCCTTCAGCTGGCTGGCCATGCCTTCCTCCACCCAACTTGTGGTCCTTCCTCCTCCCCACACCTCGTGCTCACTGCAGCCAGCTACCCAAAACCAAAACAGCTACATTTTCAAACGCCTTCGCTTTCGACCTCCCCTCCACCCGTGCCTGTTCTTCTGGCTGGAAGGAATGAAATGACTGTTGGTCATGGCAATTTTGTGGCACCTCCTGGATCTCCGAAAGAGTTCTATCTGACATAAATCAATCAATCAATCAATCAATCAACAGGTACTTATATACCGCTTTTCAACATGAAATTCACAAAGCGGTTTACAGGCAAATAGTAATAATAATAAAAATAAATGGCTCCCTGTCCCAAAGGGGCTCACAATCTAAAAAAATGCAGACCACCACCAGCAACAGCCACTAGAAAAAACACTGCGCAGGGGTGAATGGGGCCAATTGCTCTCCCCCTGCTAAATATAAGAGAAACACCACTTGAAAAAGTGCTGCAACGAAGTAGTGAAGCGCGTGCATTGATTTGAGTTACTAGAATTGAGTCAGCGGCCAAATTAGCGAGTCAGAGTTAATGACATGTGTGACCCGATACAGACAAGAGTCAGGCCAAAACATCAAAGCTTGAGTTAAAGTCATGAGTCATGGGTCTTTTTTCACAACACTGCTACCCACTCCCATTAAGGGGGGAATACAGTGTTTCCCACTGCCTGGGGTGGGAGGGGTCATGCTACAACCCCAATTTTGGGAACCTGTGCTGTAGAGACTGGAGATGTCTCCCTCACCATAAAGAGTATTGAATTCGGTGCAGCAGGAATTTGAAGAAGTCCCTCCGAGTGGGGTGATACACTCAATCCAATCCAATCCAGGATTTGATTATGTCCAGATCTGGACCCTTGCAGGTCCACAGGGAAGAGCAAGTGGGGGAGGCAGCCTGGCACACACATTGTTCAGGCCTTAGGAGCCAGCAGAGCTAGGAGAGGGAGGAGCTCCTGTGTTGCAGATTAGGAGACCAAGTGTTCCCTGTACAGTTGAAGAGGGGTGAGACACAACAGTCCCAGTGATGAGAACTGGCCCAGGAGTGGAGAAGGTGCTAGAAGGTGGCAGAACAGGAAAGGGCAGAGCAGAAAGGACAACAAGCTCCTTGCTCAGTTTAAGAAGGTTCCTGCAGGCCAGAGATGAGGTTGGCTGGCTGGAGGCTGAGAGAGTGAAAGGCTGGGGAAAGCCCAGGCACTCCCAAGGAAGCAAAACTACCCTGAGGCAGTGAGGAGGCCAAAGGGCAATGACTAACTCCTGCCCTGCAGGTAACTCTGTGGCCTAGTGGAGGCTGCAGGTGGAACAGTACCGCCCTGGTACTGCTAACCACTTCTGGGTCTTTCCAGGGCAGGACAGGAGGGTGTTGCACCGCTCAGGTGGGGGTGGGGGTGTGACCCAGGGATTCTCTAACACAAAGAAAACTACTGGCCTAGGGAGCAGCAGGCACTCCTCTTTCTTATTCTAAGGATGGGTGATGGATAGATTTCTTCAGCTTCCAGGCAGAGGCAGATCTAAGGGAGGGCAAATCTCTACATTTTGCAAGAAGCCTTACCTTGCAGTGGAAATCACTCCTTTCCTGCACCGTTTTAGCCAATCCTCACAGGGAAAAGCAACATCTTGGCGTTGCTTACTGGCTACAGCAGAAAGGGAGAGGAGGGATTTACATGACAGGGTAAGGCTTCTTGCAACACTTAGACCTTTGCCCTCCCTTAGATCTGCCTCTGCTTCCAGGAGCCAAACTGGTAATGGGAAGTGGCACTGGAGGAAAATGTGCGCATACACAGCCCAGAACCTCATTGTGGCGCAGAATGATGGCACCTGTGGATGTTGTGTGGGAACCCTCTGGATGACCTCAAGGGTCCCTGGAACTGAGAGCTCCTGCTTGGTGTGCATTCAGGAGGGAAACACACACACACACACACCCGAAAACGTCTGGCTGAAAGAAGACTAAAAGGATGTCAATAACCCAAAAGATGACAAAGACCAGCGCTAGATTTGATGGGAAAGGGTTCAAAAATCTTTAATATTAAACTGGAAGGAGGTAGAGTAGAAACCTGAATACTATTTACAAATTCAGCCATGATTGCTTGGCACCAGGGGAGCCAACTCCAATTCAGGAGCACAGGTGCTGGGGCTTGGCTCAGTGCCATTGCCACGCCCCTGAGCCAAAGCCATGCCCCTGCGCATAGCCATGCCCCCAGCCAGAAAAGTAGCACTTTTGAATTAAACATTAAAGCCTATTTACATCCTTGACACAAGCCAAACAACCACACAGCCCTCCCCCTGTCCAGTATCCCATCTTCCCATATTTTCAATATGGCTGCTGTAGGTGCTTCATGACCTACCTGAAATTGTCTCATGACCCACTGGTGGGTTTGGGAAACACTGCACTAGAAGCAGCATTGATCCACTTCCTACTTGCTAGAAGTGAGCAGAAAGCAGATCATCTATCTCCTTACTATGGTTCATCTCCCAAACCCAGTAGTGCGGGACTTCTGGTTTTATTTAAGGGACTGTGTGAACAAAGCCTGTTCCTCATTAACGCAGTCCCGTTAAATAAAACTGGAAACCCTTCATTTCTGCATTTAGGAAAACCACAGGGCAGAACATGATAATGGGCTTTATTTTTAAAGCACCAAGGCCACAGGAGATGGCATCAGGCAGAGTCCCCAGTTCCGACGTACCTGATGGAGATTGAAGGACTGCACAAAGCAAACAAGATTGTGTCCAGATTGCTGACATATTGCTTTTCACATACAATTCTTCTAACATCATGTCTATCTTAGTCCAAAAATGGACAGATCCCAGGGCCAGTTCATCCAAGAGGTCACACCTCAGGTGGCAGATTGGTGAGGGCACTCATCTCTGTCGGCCTACTTCCCTCCACAGGTCCTCCTTCTCCATCCACTTCCTGGACACAGAGGAAGAGGAAATGTGGAGGGGAGGGTTGAGCTAGAGCATTTGAGAGCAGGAGAATCAGGGTGGCACATAAATGGGTACAAAGAAGCAGCATTTGACACACCACCTGAGGCATCAGGAGGTTTGAGCTGGTGCTGACAGATCCTCATCTTAGGGCACAATCCCAAGCACCTCCTGGGCTGATGCATCCCGCTTATGTCAGCCTGGGCCTGTTGTAAATGGGCTGTAAGGCACGTTTGTGACAGAGCAAGAGGTGCTGGGTCAGTGCAGGGAATTGTGCCGAACCAGGAATGCCACCGAGCTGGACAGGTAAGCCATCTCCATGCTGGCCGGGTTCAGCTAGTGTGGGGGCTCCTAAGGCAGGGACAAGTGGGAGGGGCCAGATCAGCATGGGGGAAGAGTGAGTCCATAGGTGGGCTGGGTTGGGGAGGCGTTGGAACACAGATCCAGCTGTTGGGCTGGGTCCTAACCCCCAACTCTTGGCCATGCAGGCCCGATCCAAGCACTTAGATTTGCGCCAGTGATTTCACTGGAACAGAGCAGCCCTATAAGGGTGGCTGGGTCTTACCCCAGGATAAAGGGACAAATGTCTCTTTCTCCAAAGGCACTTGGCCCGCCTTCTCTAATGCAGGTTAGGATGGGCTGCCCAGAGGGTTTGGCCATTCCTGGGCTTCAGCAATGTGGTGAACAAATATTTTTCAGTTCCTATACTTACGGAACATTCTGTGAGCTCCAAATGACAACTGATTTGCTTTATTTGGATGTAGTTTTCATTTTATAAAGGTTGAATTGTACTTCCGTGTGTGTGTGTGTGTGTGTGTGTGTGTGTGTGTGTGTGTGTGTGTGAGAGAGAGAGAGAGAGAGAGAGAATAGGATAGATATTCATACACATAAGAAGAAAATATAAGTACTACTCATGGCCATAAGGTGACCAACTTTTTTACAATGAAAAGGAGGACACAAATAAATTGAAGAAAAAAATCGTAAATAAAAGAAACATTTTATTCATTGCAACAATAATACACTATAATATGATAAATGCATAATAAAACCATTTGTAACATTTTATATTGTAATTATGCTTACATGCCAACAGGGTTGTATAAACTTGTAATGAAAATTATACATATTTGGAAATTATTAAATAGATAATGAATTACTAAAACGTGAATTGTGCTTACCTGTGTATGATTGAATATTCACTGAAAGAAAGAAATAATTACTGTGAGTACTGCATGCGTATGTGCTGTGTAGTGTTTCGGTAAGAAGTAAACAAAGCCACTTGTGCGCGGCGCAGTCTCTCAAGGTCTCCCATGCGGAGCGCATGCATCTCATAATGGTGTCTCGCCACACTGTACCGAGTGTAAATCACAGCCTCATATGCCCTCTAATCAGTTCCGGGCCCCTATGAGTCTGTGATTTTTTCAGCAGCGTGTGACCTTAAGCACAACAAGGCTCACAACCACTGCTACTAGTCTGGGCCCAAAGTTAAGAATACTTCCTCTTAACCTTAAAATTCCCCAGGCTAAACAAGTCCCAACTACAGAGACTTTTTCCAATGAGTAACTTAAAATTTGGTAAGCGTGCCACTTTAGCCACTGGATCTTATCTGGTTCCAAAGACAACCAAAGCTTCTAGTAAATTTAATTGTAATTTATTGATAAACAAGCGTTACACAACTAAGAAAGCATACTAGAACTAACAGAGATACCTTATAAAACAAAGACAACTAGGCTCCTATCACTGACGAGGCCCTAGTTGTTCACCTTGTTCCTTAGACAGCAATTCCAGTCTTGAAAAGGGAAGTCTGCAGGTTTGCAAGCTTTATCAGGTCTGATGATCTTCTTGGAGGATGATCTGGAGGAGTCTTGCAGTTTGGAAGGTCTTGATGGTGGTTGTGCGGCCACACCCCTCAGGCTCAATCAATTAGCCTATCAGGGTAAAAGGGCCATCTCCTGTTTTCAGCACTAGCTACATGTAACCTTTCTGAATGGCTTGCATTCCTGACCCCAGCTATAACTTCACACCTTTTACAAACAACCAATGAAATAAGCTCTCTCAATCCTGCTTGTGTTACAGTTCTTTCAAAATAAAGTCAAGCCAGGGCCTAGCTTTTTCTTGTTTGCTCTTTACACCGAGCCTTGACGAATCGTCATGTCAAATACAAATACGTCACATCACACGCAACGGATCGGATCGGCATAGATCGAATACGGAGATTTACAGATTAGTCTTCAAATATCGAAAAGGAGGACATGTAGGAGGACACTTTTCGAGGGAGGACAGAACTTACAAAAGGAGGACTGTCCTCCCTAAAGGAGGACCGTTGGTCACCTTATGATTAATGACATCACTTCTGGCCTGCTGCAGGTTTCATAAATGCTATTTGGCCCATATAAAATGACTTTGTCTGGGATAACGGCCTTCCTGTTTGAGCTGGAGGGATGCCTGAGCAAGAGATCTTCTTGGCTCTGGTATGCTCCCGTCTGTGATTTCTGGCCTAATTCTGGCACCTCACTTACTGATTGAGAGCGCAATCCTATACCAGCATTGTGCCAGTGCTGCACTCTTGCACCAATCCAGTGCTGTCGCAGATGCGCCACCAGGTGCATCTATGCCAGCAAGTCAGGCGCTGGACTGGTGCAAGCTGCACCGTTGGCTGCACCGGCTGTGCACCAGTTGAGCACTGGCAGTGCTCGGTTGGCTCAGGACATAGCGGAGAGCATTCCAGAGGCATGCTGGGGGCTTAATGGGGCGGCGCAGTGAGCAGTGATTGGGGTGGCGATGGACGACGGCTGTTGCACCGAATCCAGCCAGGGTGACCCTGATGCAGGCCACTGCTGCACACGTTCACCTGCGCCTGCAAACGAGCAGGCACAGTGCCGAGCAGCCCCATAGGGCTGGCTGGGGCTTACCTGCGCTGCGCTGCTACTGCCTCCTAGTGGGCTTAGGATGCAGCCCTGCTGCACTGGCCTTGCTATGCTGACGCTGCTTAGGATTGGGCTGTGAGACTTTTGCCTCCTGGCTCTCCTGTAATGGCTGCCCACAGCTCAGCTTGCGTAATGTTTAATATGTCGTTGTAGACCAATGGATGCCAGTTTTGGCTCGGAGTTGGTCGTTCTAGAAGGAGCAGGTGTAATATCAGCATTCATGCAGCAGCAGAACACTGTGACAGGCAATAGCTATCTTGTTGCATCCCCTGTAAATGCCAGTGTAATCAAGGGTGAATCATAAACATGTTTTTACAACCCCCATTTATGAGTCTTTTTGTTGTTGTTGTTTAATTTTTGAGCCCCAGCAGATCAGGATCCTGCCTGTTACCACCGTGTCACATTTTAGCACTCCCTGAGGCGAAGCTGTAGAGATGCCTCATTAATAAAGATTGTTTTCCAGACAAGAGGCCCATTACATAATTAGAAAGAACACAAAGAATTACAGCCTTCTAGTACGTACGTGTTCAGCTCTGCCCAGTGCTATCACAAAAGGCAGAGCTTGCTGATCCGAAAGGAAATGGAAGCGAGGTGGGGCAGCAACAGAGCTTGCCCATCCGCTGCCCAAAAGAGCCGCATCACCTTGCCCCATGGGTGGGTCAACCAGCGACGGGATCTACAAACGACCTGGGGAAACGCTGGGCGGGACTTACATGGGGCTTCCGTGTGATTGGCTGCCCGTCCGCAGCGTTCTGCAGCTGTCCTGGCCTGGGGGGGGCTGCCCCCGGTTAGCATGCCCCACTGCTGCTCGCCCAGGCACCTGGAGCGACCCTCACCCATCCTCCGCAGCGAGCAGGAGCCCCCCCGAGGCCAGGGCAGCTGCGGATCGCCGCAGACGGGCTGCCAATCACCTGGATGTCCCGCCTACATCCCGCCCAGCATTCCCCCAGGTCGTTTGTAGATCCCGTTGCTGGGGTCAACCCTAGAATGGGGATCAAAGTATTATGAAATGTATGCAGTATAACCAACAATCATGACAAATGGACTACTCATTGGATACAAAATCTTTTCCCCTCCCAAAACATAAACATCTATCGCATCTTATATATTGTCCTTTGAAATTGCAGCTATGTTAATGAAGAGGGTGGAAACTGAGACATTTTATGAACGCTCCTAAAGGCGCAATCCTAAACTGAGTTAGGCCGGCATAAAGTAAGCTAGCAAAGTTTGGTCAGCACAAGGGCCACCGTAAAGTATGTTTGGACCACGCTTGCAGTCAGACGTGTGCCATCCTGACTCTGAGAGTAGTCCAAACACTCTTTATGGTGGCTCTTGTGCTGGCCAAACTTTGCTGGCTTAGCTTAAACTGGCCTAACTCCAGTTTAGGATTGTGCTCTAAATCTCTGTTTTTGTCATTCACTTATGGATCAATGCTCTCCCCTGCCAGTCCATAGCATGCAGTGTCACCAATGGTGATGCATGCTCTGGCGGGGTGTGTGCATATTTTTACTTACATCTCCATGGGCAACTTTGCTATAAATGGGTCTCCTTGGACCTATATCAGCTCTTTTCCATAAATCCAAGGAGTTGTGGTGGGTCTGGGTCAGGAAGAGGACATAGGATTCTGAAATTGTTCTGCTGCTACTGAGATCCTCCAGAGACGGCAACATGCTAGTTTTTGCAGGCACCTCAATGCACCACGTAAGCAATCCCTCCCCCTTGCCTTCAGAGCCATTCTGGGTGGTGAGAGCAACGCAAAGGCTCTTGCCTCCACATTGCTCTCACCGCCCAGAAAGGATCTGAAGCCATGGGGGAAGGCCTGCTTACATGGAGCATTGAGGCGCCAGCAAAACTTAGCGTGTTACCTCCTCAGGGAACTCTACTGGTGTGGCAACAAGGACAGTTGTAGAAGGCAATCTAGCAACAGAAGTGAGCGCTCATGAACATTGAGACTTCTCCTTAGCAAAGCAAACATTTTGCTTCCTCACATGGCAGATGTGGTGAGACTGGTTCCGCCCTCCCAGAACTGTGGTTTCCTGATTTCCCCTGGTGCTGACTGTTTTTAAAAAAGGTAAAGGTTTTCCCACGACCGAATGGTCTAGTTGTGACCATTTGTGGCAACTAGAATGGTCTAGTTTCTAAGCCTGTACAGCCGGCGTTTGTCCTGAGGACAAGCTTCTGTGGTCATGTGGCTGGCATGACTATACGCCATAGCGCATGGAACGCCATTACCTTCCCATCGAAGTGGTCCTTATTTATCTACTGGCATTTGTACGTGCTTTTGAACTGCTAGGTTGGCAGGAGCTGGGACAAGCAACAGGAGCTCACTCTGTTGCATGGTCTCGAATTGCTAACCTTCCAGTCAACAAGCTCAGCTCAGCGGTTTAACCCACAGCATGACTGTTTTTGGGAAGCCCCTAAATAAGCTGTTCAAAGTTGGGTGAATGTATAAGCTTTAGGGTCTTTTTTAGCTGGGGGGGGGAATAACATACATTTCATATCTTGGTTGAACTTATAAGATTTAGTTTTTTGTCAATAATTTAAATCCCAGACCTTAGTTAGACTTATAAAATTCTGCTTTAAATTGAGGAATTTAATGAAATATTGACGAATGAATCCAATTTTTTGCCTTGAACTATAAGGCATTTATTTGATGAAAGGTGCTTGACCTAGCATCTGAATACATATTGCTTGAAAAGAAAGAAGAAAAAACCTGAAAACAAAACCACCCATAGACATAAATCTTTACTATTGTCTCAGCATCCATACAGCAGTGGAGACTTCTTCCTGCAGTAGCCCTGTCCTTTTTGAATTCATCACCATTACAGAAGGACCACATGGAATCCCAGATAAGTATCACATAGATTCTCAGTCCTCATGGCTGGAGTCCTGTTCTGCCAAGGGCCCCAATGTCCACACTGGGCTAACTAGTTTCCTCTCCAGAGCGGCCTCAGAGATAGGCAAGAGGGAGGGGGTTCATTCACCCACTGGGCCTCTCTCCCAGCAGCTTTGCTTGGGATCACCGGCTGGCCAGCCTCCTCCAGACTGCCCTCATCACTGGCTTAGCTCCAAACTACCCTAATAGCACCAACAAATCCCACCACCAAACAATAGGCAGTCAGCTTGCCTAAGCCACAACTGCCTCCTCCACTTGGTGGCTTCAGGGGCGTGGCAGCCATACAACAGTTCCCAATAATGTCCCACAATAAGTTTACCTTCCTTTAGCAGTCCTTTAAGGATTCATCCATCAGTCCGTCCTTCAGGCAGTCAGTCCAGCCAGCACTCTATCAGTCGGCAATCCATCTGTCCAGCACCTTCCCAGGTGCCTTTTCTCCAGCACCTATCCAGGTACCATTCTCCAGCTCCTGCCTCCAGCTTTATATTGAGGCCAGCCAATCAGTGGGCAGGTGTTAATTCATCAGCCACAGCCATCTGCACCTGTGCTAACCTCCCTTCAGAGCCAGAGCCCTTATCAGCCTGCAGCTGTGTTCCTGCTGCAGGAGTTCTGGGATTAACCCCATAATCCCTGGTTTACCTGGACAAGGGGCCATTGCTGATACCATTCCCTCACTCCTTGGGGTAGCTCCTGCCTTTTCCAATACAAGTCCCTCAAGATAAAAGAATCCTGGCTAACCATCCTGCTGAGATTGGGCCAGGTGTACCCAACTCATCCAATCAGATGGATCAGATGCCATCAGCAACCTTAGCCTTTTTCAGTTCATATGTAAGGATGCATGATTGTTCCTTCCCAACATCTGATGCACTGTATCTGTGTATTAAGGCACATCTACCCCTCATAAAGTGCAGGTAGCGAACCCCCCCCCCCACACACACATACTTCTTGACGGTGTGAGTATATAACATGTTGGTATTATTCCTATATACGAAGATTTTCACAATTTTGGCCACTAGTGTCAAATTCAGCTTGTTGCCTCTCTAAAGCTTGTTGCCTGGTGCAATTGTACCCCCATGCACTTCTTTGGCTATGCCCCTGCCCCCTGCTGATCAGTGGATAATTGGAACCCATGGATACGGGGGCCTGCCTGTAGTTGGTATATGACACCTGCAATAATTATTGCCTAGATTCTATTGAACCATGAACTGTCAAGAAACTTATCGAACAGTTCTAGATAATAGGATGCATTTCTGGAAAGAACACAGATGGATCTATCAGTAGCTGTTAAAATTAGTCAAGCAAGACATTGGAATAGGCCTACTGAATTGGATACTAAGAAATGGTTAATCTAGGACAGCAGAAATGGATATACTAACTGATAATGTCAGCAGGAGAAGAAGTGAAGTCCGAACCATTTCTGTAATGGACAAATGGCTCCTATTAGAGAATTATTGAAGTCCACAGTGTGTTCTCATTTTTTAAATAGAAAATAGATTTTTTTAAAAAAAAATGTTGTATTCTACATATGCATGTGAGTGCATTTGTGTGCATAAATATGCTTCTTTTTACATAGGAATAGCCCCACTGGATCGGCCAAGGCCCATCTAGACCAGCTTCCTATATCTCACAGTGGCCCACCAGGTGCCTCAGGAAGCATACAAGACAAAAAAGATATCTGCATCCTGTTGCCACTCCCTTGTATCTGGCATTCTGAGGTAAATATCTGAGGTAAAATTCTGAGGTACATATGAGGTAAATAAAACAGAATTTGCTATCCTGTCTGTTGGGAGGGCGCAATAAAAACTTGCCACCCCAACTGGGCCTTAAGAACAAAAGTGTCCCGCTGGATCAGGCCGAAGGCTCTTCTAGTCCAGCTTACTGTAACTCACAGTGGCCCACCAGATGCCTCAGGGAGCACACAAGACAACAAGATACTTGCATTCAGTTGCCACTCCTCTGCACCTGACATTCTGAGGTAAATTCTGAGGTAAACACACTGGTGGCCAGTCAAGATTCTCCACAGTGTTCTGGCACTACCACCATAATCCTATCCTTGAGACATGTCATCATATCTCTACATACACTTGCACAGAAGTCCACCTGCTCACCCATGGATATACTATGGGCACCAGCTCAATGTCATAAAAATGCAGCACCAATGTAGTGCAGATGTTACTTGGATACTGGTGATCTGCTGGTGGAGAAGCTAAAACAGGGTGGAGATTGGAGTGTGACATGAGACAGATGCAGGAGGAATGAAGAGGAGTTGATGCTTGCTCTATCATACCCCTTTCAGATGATGGACATTGGCTCCTTGGATATTGGTTATGTAACACTGATGACATGCCAATGTCACACCAATGATGCACAGGTACCACATTGATTGATGATACCGTAGAAGCAGCTTACAGCTGTGAGGCTTGGAAAGGCTTCAAGGTCGCAGAGCTCCGGCAAGGAATCACTCAGACAACAGAGATTAGGGTAGCAAGAACTTCTATATTCTCAGAAGAAGGCTTCTTGCAGCAAAGAACAGCTAACAGGTACAGCAAAGCTCCTCCAACAGCAACACTTACATCTCCAGCAACCAACCACAGGCGTTTCTGGTCTTGATTAAATAGTCCCCAGCACCCAATCAGAGATCAGATGATCTCATCCCCAGGCTGAAGCTGAGTCAGAATGACTCAGCACTGTACTGCTGGTCTGCTAGGCCTGAATGACTCAGCACTTTACCCCCTGAGTCGGCCTAGTGTTAGGTCTTTCCCCATTCAGGCCTGTAAATTTCCAGGGACTTCCTTCAGTATCCCAAAATTGATGATGTGCCAATGACTGGATCCCACTCCATGGCTGGCTGTTTGTGTCAGGGATGCTGGAGACATTACTGGGAAGGGTTGCACCAGTGTTACTAAGAAGGCTGCATTGACATTTCATTGCCTGTACAGGTTTAGGATACAGTGGTGTGACTTGCAGGCAGCCCAGGGGACCAAAAGGGCCTGAGCGGCAGTGGAGCAGCCGCCGCTCCCTCTGCTCACCCCCTCTCTTATGTTCCAAATGCTCCAAAATGGAGTGAAGCTGGGCAGGGGGCACATGGAAGCAGTCACGGATCTAGGGGGGGGGGCTATGGGGGGGCAAGACCCCGGGGCACCATCTTGGGGCCATCTTTGGGGGCGCCAATGGCATGGTGCCCCCGCCCCCCCCCGCAACATGGCGCACGCCCCGGCAGACAGGGCGGGGAGCGGGCGCTGCGCACTCCGGGCCGGGGCTTTAAAGTGCACTTTGAACCCCTGGCCCGGAGTATGCGCCCCGGCGGCTTCCCTCCCGGCTCGGAGGGCGCAGCAACTGCTCCCCGCCCTCTGAGCCGGGAGGGAAGCCATACCCTGCAACGTCATGACGTTGTGATGTCATGACGTTGCGGGGGGGCGCAATGTCATTCCCTGCCATGGGCGCGGTTCTAATTAGAACTGCCCCTGCATGGAAGGGTGGCACCAGTAGCGGGAAGCCAGTGGCGATCATTAATCCGGCCAGGGCAGAGCCTGGGCTGGGTATGCCACTGTTAGGGTATGACTAATGTGCTGGTGTTCAAATAGGGTTGGGCCACCTTCTCCGCCTCCGCACCAAAAAGAGATAGCCCAAAATAACATTTTGAGAATGTGAATTTGAGCTTCTGCTGCACAAATTTGCCCCATTCAAGCGCTGTGTATAACGCTCAGATCTTTCCTCATGTGGATCATGGTTCTTTTTTAGTCTGAACTTTGTAATTTTGTGCTCCTTTTCTTGCCCAAAAAGGCTTGATCTTTCCAATAATGAAAGCAACAGATTTATAAGAGCGGCCATTAATCTTTGCCTTCTGTTCTTATAGCTTTACTTCTCCTTGCATCAGTCATATTCAGACATTTATTAGGAAGAAATATGCATTTTTCATTTCCTGGCTTTTCAAAAGAGAAATCACACACCCCTGGGTTATAACAAATATATCTGGATGAGCTATGATTCTTCGTGTTTGAGCAGTTATTTTTTATCTATGTATCTGGGAATTTTTATCCCACTTTTCTGCTCCGAAAAGGTTCATCAAATTACAGTGTCCCTTGCGCTGGCCAAACTTTGCTGGCTTAGCTTATGCCAGCCTAACTCAGTTTAGGATTGCGCTCTTAGTGCTGCAGTCTCAGAAAAGCAGCAGGCTCTGGCGTCACAATAATGGCACTTCCGGCCATGACATCACTTCCGATGGGTCCCAGACAGACTGTCATTTTTAAAAGGGGGTCCCAGTGCTAAAAGGCTTGAGAACCACTGCACTAGGGAATGCAATAGCTACTTCATTATCTGAGCTCCCATCTTTTTTCATCTGGACAAGGGAAAATAGCTCTCATTTGTTTTGCCTGCAAAATATTTTATTTTTCACCAAAACCCAAAAATCGAGAGGATTTTATGAGCATTGTTCTCGTCTTTTCCCAAGCAGTAGAAAGTTCAGGGCAACCTTTGTGGCATAAGTTTCATTTGGAGAGGGCGGCTCTGGGAAGATTGACAGACTCTTTCTTTACAAATGTCCAGGCTGAGAAGAAGTGATAAGCAATGCAGCCGTCAATAAGGCAGCCGCGCTTTGGACTGGCCCATGAGAAACAATGTGTGGTATCAAAGCCACTGAACTTCAGAGCTGGCAGGACAAAGATTACCTGCTTTTGACAGGTGGTGTAGTGGTCAATTCTGAAGTGCAGGAACTGAACATAACACCCCATAGCTGTGCCCCATAAGAGGATAACAAACAAACCAAAATCAATTAAAGTGTCAGCATTAGTGTGTTTTCTTCCCTCACTACTGATTTCTGCTTTGAAATGTGTATCTCACTGAACAATCTAGCTCAACAACCCCAACCTCTCAGAGTGGGTTGCAGTGGTTTTAAAACAAATGTTGAAAAATGGAAAAAGAGATGAAAACATATCACAGATAAAAAATAGAGTGCTAGCCTCTGCATGCTTACTTAGAAGTAAGTCCCACTGTTCAAGAGTACTGTACTTACTTCCAAATAAACTTGCATAGCAATGCTCCAGCCTGAAAGTCTCTGCTCCTTTGCCTTTAAGGGGTAGGAAAGGGTTGAAGGCAGCAAAGCGATCCCCGGGGATATTTCAGGACTGTGCAATTGCTGCAGTTCAAGAATTGCATTCCAAGAGTGTAATATCACAATGACAGCACTTCCTACTTGATGATGTCACTTCTGGGTATGACATCTCTTCGAGGTTAATGACATCACATCCAGTGGATCCGGAAAAAATGCCATTCTAAAAAGTGGGTCCCGGTCTAAAAGTTTGAGAACCACTGTTGTTGACATTAATATATGCCCCTAGGCAAATTTCTCAGTTTGCCTTCTGAGGTGATACACTCCTGTAGATTGTAGATGACAATGGTATGGATCATGTTTGAATATACTCCTGGAAAAAAAAAATCAAAACACATGAACATGTAGCATATCAATGAAAAAGCTCTACTGTAGCCCTTCTCTCTGACAAGCTACATTTCTATGCACAAGGTTTTATGCTTTTGTTTTAAATGGGGGAACATTCAATTTTGCAATTTCCCCATCCTATAATCTGAAGTGATGCAATCCAGGAACAGCCCTATCATCTCTTTGTATAAAATAGGCCACAGTCTGTGGATGTATCCAGTATAACAATTTTTTTTTCTCTTCCCAGGCCTGTGTGTGACTTTTGTATGCCATCAGGTGGTCAAACAAAACAAAACGGGTGTAGTGGTTAGGGAGTTGGTCCTAGGGAGTTGAAAGTTCCAGGTTCAAATCCCAGCTCAGTCATGAAGCTTCCTGGGTGATCTTGGGCCAGCCATAATCTCTCAGAGCGCAATCCTAACCTGGAGTTAGGCTGGCACAGTTAGGCCAACCCATGGAACACAATAATATATGCTTGGACCACTCTCAGAGACAGAGAGGCCAGCATACAGACATGTGCCATCCTCTCTGACTCCAAGAGTGGTCCAAACATGCTTTATGGGGCCCTTGTGCTACCCAAACTTTGCTGGCCTAACTGTGCCAGCCTAACTCGAGAGAGAGAGAGAGAGAGAGAGAGAGAGAGAGAGACAGACAGACAGACAGACAGACAGACAGAGTTATCTAACTTCTGCTTAAAAACCTCCAGCAATTGAGAGATGTCCACATTTTGAAGAAGGCTGTCACTATTGAACATTTCTTACCACCAGGAGGTTTGTTCTATTGTTGAATTGAAATTTCCCTTGCTGTAATTTAAACCCATTTGCCTTGGTCTTACCCTCTGGAGCAACTGAGAACAAATCCACTCCAGTTTCTACATGACAGTCCCTCAGACATTTGTAAGCAAATATCACAGCAGTACCTCTAAACAGTCACATTGCCAACCCAAACATGGCCAACTCTTTCACCCTGTCCTCACAGTCAGTCAAATGAATGGCTGTATAAGTTCATATCCCTCAGCACAATCCTCTGGACTGCACAGCATTGGCGCAATAGGGTTGCACTGACGCTGCGCACTTAGCACCGATGCTGCACATTTAGTGCGGGGGTGTCGATTGGCACCCCTGCGTCAGCGCTAAGGCAATGGGACTGGCACTGCAGGCAGCATCGGTCCCGTTGCATCTGCGCAGTGCCTCCCTTGCATCAACCGAAGCCGGCCGGCACGATGGAGGCACCGTGATGGGGCGGCTTGGGGATTGGCGGAAGAAGTGTGGGAGGCGGGCGGGACGTAGGCAGGACGGGGGCAGGTCCAGGATTCGGCAATACAACCTAATCCTAGACCCGTTTGGGAGGCCACATGGCCCCAATTCAGGCCGCGCGGTCTCCTCGCATCTGCCCCCAGTATTTAGCGGGCACAAATCCGAGGAGCCCATAGGGGAGGCTGCAGCTTCCTTATGGAAGGGGAGCGAACACTCCCTTGCTGTGGGGAGGCTCCAGCCTGTCCTAAGCAGCGCTAGGATATGGCACTAGCCTGTCAGCCTCGCCAGTACAGCGCTGCTTAGGATTGAGCCCCTTGTCTGTAACCTTTGCTCTTCTACCTGCAGGCCTCCCTCTTGGCTTTTTGGAACTCCCTCCTCAGAGAGGCTCACCTGACACCTGCGTTGTTATCTTTTCAATGCTAGTCAAACATTTTTTTTATTCTCTTCTGTCTTTTCATCCTCTTCTGTTTTTGTTTCAGGCTGTCCGTTTTAATTGCCAGGATTATATTGATTTTATTTTTTTCATTGTAAAATGCTTTCCAAAAACTATTTGAACATTTAAAATGGGATATCAGTGTTTGAAGAAAATAAATAAGCACACAAACGAGATCAGCCCGGGGAACATTCTAGAAATAAAACTGGGGTGACATTTTATTCCCATCCCTTGATGAAATTCCCCATCTGCTGAAAAGCATCGCCCTTGCCCCCAAAGACTGCCTTTGCTTTAAATTTTAGCAGTATAACTCAATTCATGTAACAGAACCCGAGAGATTTAATTATGAAAGAGGAAGAGGTGAGAATTAGTGAAACCATGTAAGTAGTTACCTAGCAACCACTTAAGTGTCCCCATTGCCATTCGACAACAGGAAGCAACAGGGAAGGCAAGTGATTGCTCACATTTATGTCTTCAGCATCCTCGCCATTAGTAAACTTCCAAAATGCTGCTGACATCAAGCTGGGTTGTACGTTCGAAATCATATTCATTTTATTTTCATGAGGTTGCCACTTTTCCCTGTGTCTGTGCTCTTAAATAAAGCCTGAAAGGAGGACCTTAAAAATCAATAAATTAATCTGCATCGTTTCTGGGTGTTAGGATAATACGGAAGGCAAAGAAACAGGCCTAGAAACAAATAGGTTTGAACTGAACATGGCCGACATGTGGAGCCTGCTTCAAAGCATTCCTCACTGCAAGGGTGTGTTGAGGGTGGCCAGTGGATGTGATCAGCAGCGTCATGCAGCCGGAATGCTGGGCGGGAGGAACGGGTGAGCGGCAGCGGTACGCACCCATGGGGGCGGGGAAGACGGCAAAACGGAGCGGTACGCAACGGGCGGGCTGCCACTCACCCGTTCCTCCCGCCCAGCGTTCCGGCTGCATGACGCCGCTGGATGTGATGAGTGGCTGTCCCTACCAATGTCCTGCAGAGCCACTGGGCTTCCTAAGACTCATTAGTGGGTCAGCCCTGTTGGTTTTAGGCAGTTAGTGCAGCCAGGAGGGAGATGTACTAAGTATTGTAGGTGTCTCACCATGCCACACACACCCCGCCGCTGTCAGAGCTCTTCCAGCTGTTTAAATCTTCTGCCCACTTAACCAGAACTCCACA
This sequence comes from Lerista edwardsae, assembly GCA_029204185.1. Lineage (NCBI taxonomy): Eukaryota > Metazoa > Chordata > Lepidosauria > Squamata > Scincidae > Lerista > Lerista edwardsae. The sequence continues at coordinate 199,438 of JAJKFI010000123.1, forward strand.
TTTTTTAAATCGGCTTAAAAAAAAATCAAAAACTAACAGACTAACCAAATAAAAACTGTTATTAGCTCAGAGCGCAATCCTAACCTGGAGTTAGGCCAGCACAGTTCGGCCGGCAAAGTTTGGCCGGCACAAGGGACACCGTAAACACGTTTGGACCACTCTCTGAGTCAGGGAGGATGGCGTACGTCTGTGTATTTTTTTAAAAAAATAAATGAATATGTAAATAATTATTTTTCGTTTGTGTGTGTGTGTGGGGGGGGGAGGAGGGAGTGACACACTAGCAGAGTCAAATCAGGCATTGTTGACACGGCAAGCCCAAAAGGTTCACCATCACCCCTCTAGGCTGAGCTTTTATCAACAAAATGATCACGCTGAACTTTCAATCCTGAAACCACGTTTGGAGTTGTAATAAATGGTTTTAACAACTGTAAATAATAGCAATGGTAATTATGACGGCTCCGATCCCTTGGATGACTGCTGGGCCAATTTGAATAAAGAAGGTGATATCATACTTAGACCTGGCCTTTCATTTGGGGAGGGGGATACCACAAGACAGCTTCCTTTGAAAATGTGTTTTTGCCTATGGTAAACAACTCCAATTCTGCTTTTCAGAGCAATCCTAAAAAGTTATCGTTCTGCATAAAGTCTAATCAGCACATTCTCGAGAGCTAAGCTGTACTCTAATTAATGGGCAAAATAAATTATGCCTGTTTACAATCTGGCTGACGGCTCCCTGCCTTTGTTATTAACCATTTGATGGCTGCTTTTTCTACCTTTTATATCACGAAATCAGGCTATGGCTCTTTGGGAATAATCAGTATTTGCTGTCAACACATGGCGGAGAAGCAGCCAGGAGCTGTTACATGCTGGAGTAAGCCTGTGAAACATACTGCATTGCAGCAAGCTGGCTAAGAATTCAGTGAAGCAAAGCATATTTACCGCTAGTAACAAGACGTCCAAGTGGAGGAATGGACTCTGTCATAGATGGCCGTGAAGCATGTGGGACCCAGAAACACTCTTAAGGGATTGCAATGCTGACTTCAAATAAATTTAAAATCCAAGCAGGAGAAGGATGCCTATCATATACACACTTAGCCCCCATTCAAAATCTATATCTATTAAATAGCTTCACTTGTTATTAGCTAGTCTATGAGGGAGTTAAGAACATAAGAGCCCTGCTGGACCAGGTCAAAGGCCCATCTAGTCGAGCTTCCTGTATCTCACAGTGGGCCACCCGATACCTCAGGGAGCACATAAGACAACAAGATGCCTGCATTCTGTTGCCACTCCCACACATTTGGCATTCTGAAATAAATTCTGAGGTAAACACACTGATGTCCTGTCAAGATTCTCTACAGCATTTCTCTTTGACAGCCGCCAGAACCAGGTGCTTCTCTTCAGACATGTACTCAAAGGAACATATTTGAACATGTACTCATCAGGCCAAGGCCCATCTAGTCCAGCTTCCTGTATCTCACAGTGGCCCACCAGATGCCCCAGGGAACACACAAGGCAACAAGAGACCTGCATCCCATTGCCACTCCCTTGTATCTGGCAGTCTGAGGTAAGTTTCTGAGGTAAACATTTGAGGGAAACATGATGTAAGTAAAACAGAATTTGCTATCCTGTCTGTGGGGAGGGAGCTATAATAACCTGCAACCCAATCTGGGCCTTAAGAACATAAGAGCCTCGCTGGATCAGACCAAAAGCCCATCTAGTCCAGCTTCCTGAATCTCATAGTGGCCCATCAGATGCCTCAGGGAGCATACGAGAGAACAAAATGTCTGTATCCCATTGCAACTCCCTTGCACTTGGTATTTAGAGATATCCTACTTCTAGAACCAGGAGGATGCACATACCAATCATGGCTTGTAACCTGTGATGAACTTTTCTTCTAGAAATCTGTTGTAAACCCTTGTAAAGGCCAAACACCTTCACCACTTGTGACAAGGAGTTCCACAGACAAATTACATGCTGGGTAAAGAAATACTTTCTTTTGTCTGTTCTAACTCTCCCAACACTCACGTTGAGTGTATGCCCCTAGTTCTCAAGTTAGATGGGGGAGGTTGTCCATCTCTACCTCTAATCAATGGCAGAAACTTTTGTTTCTCCCCTACATCCTTGGCCCCAATCCATCTCTCCTCTTGCCTGAAGAAAAAATTGGGCATTCCACTCACAGAAATCCCATATCCAAATGATCGCGTGTAGGTCGTTGCACCGGACAATATGGATGTGTGCATGCTGCTCTGAACAAGTTGTGTGTACCCTGCCTTACTTTCGCCACATCGCACAATCACATTCTTTATACAAGCTTCTCACTTGGGAGCAGAGTATCAGCTGCAGCCCTGGGTGAAAATGAGAACCTTAACTCCATTTTATCTGACACTTAACTCCATTGTATGCCACCTTTTAAAATGTCACTAGGTGGTATTTCTGCTATTTAACTTGTTCTGGAAGTACATTCAATATTGCTAGGAGTGGAGGAAAGAATACCCAAGATATGTGCAGTTTGGCAAATAAATGTTCTTGTAAATGGCGTTAGAAAAGAGAGGTTGCTAAATGCAGCACATTTTTAAGGTTACTTTTTATTTTTCAGAGGGATCAAAATGCTCTTTGTCCGTTCCCCTGATAGGACTTTGAGCTCCTTTCTTCCTCCAGCCATGCTAGCAATACTGTTTAATACTGGATATATTTTCTAGAAGTACTACCTTTATCTTCAAATGCTTGAGGTCCTAAATGTACTTTCTTGAAGGAATCCCAGATGTGCTATAACTCGTTACAGAACAAAGTTCAAATTGTGCCAAGTTCCTTGAGTATTATTAATAAGACCAACGTCTATACTCTTCACAATGTGGAAAGTATTTTATACATTTGATTTCCGTTTTTAGAGAAGAAGCTGAGGGAAATGTTGGGGTGGTTCAGCCAATCATGAATAAAACTGCCTTCCTTAGATGTACCAAGGGAAACTCTGGTGAGTTCAAAAGCAAAAATGGAAGATTTTGCTTGCCTACGGTGTATGAAGGAGAAGACGACCCCTTTGAGGAGGTCACAATGGTTTAGGGATGTCACACTTGTTTCCTAAAGTGGGCCAAATAGCATTCATCGCACCTGCTGAGGCCAGAAGTGACATCATTAAGCAGGAAGTGACATCATTAAGATGGCCAGGAATAAGCACTTTGTTTTCACATAGCAACTCATTAGCTGCAAATGACCAGAGAAAAATATGCAAATCTTGATCATATTTTCAAGATATGGGCAGTGGTGTCATTCAAATGATTTAGGAACAGGTACTCACTTTTGATTGGCACGTGTTGGGACCCACCCACCAGAAGTGACATCATAAGCCAGAAGTGATGTCGTGGCAGGAAGTGACATCATGGCAGGAAGTGAGACAATACGGTAACAAACAGTAACTAGACAAAGGTGAGATGACTTCCACACTAGTAACTTGAATTTGAATGGAATTGAATGGGAACTTAGCCTGTGTGAACTAATGCCACTTTTCCTTTCTTTCATATTTTACCTTTTCTACTCACAAATATGTGCATGCAGTAAACAGACCATATATTTCATTCATCACAAGTGCATCACTGCAAACTTTCCTATGAATAGAGGTTTATGAAAACAGTATTATTTATTTTCCTCAGACACAAGTCCATTGTGTTCAGGTAGAGGCTATAATCCTATCTTACCCAATGGAAACAAGCAGCTCTACCTATGAATGAAGCCATAATGCATGCAATTCTGATAATCTCACAATGAACCATTCAGATGACTTATCGAAGTTCAATGCTTTGTATGAATTGACCATCATGCAGCACTGTATTATCTAGATCTCTAAGGGAAACCTTTTGGTAGGTTTCCTTACTGGAGTGATAGATGGCCACAACTGCTACGGAACCTGCCCCCTTTCCTGACCTGATATGCCCTTTCCCCACCCCTGTAACTACCACATTTGGGCCTCTCCTGCTCCCATTGTCACCTCATTCTGCTCTCCCCTACCCATTCCGCCCTCTTCTTGACCTATTCTGCCCTCCCCCACCCTCCCCCACCTTCCTCCTGCCTGACCTGCTGCTCTGGTGTGTGCTGAAAGCCTTTGGCCTTCCCACACTCCGATGGTGCACATGCTGCCAGAAGCGTTTTCACAACTGCTATACAGCAATTAGCACTGGCAGAACACTTGTTCCACCAGCTTTAAGAGCCCATAGGATTGGATTGTAAAGCTATATGGGAATGAGGCACTGTATTGGCTCCTACATCATTGCAGTAAAACTGAACATACCAGCCCAGTTGATCCACTAAGAGCAGAATCCTACACAGTCTACTCAGAATTAAGTTCCATTGTCTTCAGGGGCTTATTCTTAGGAAAGTGTGCATAAGATTGCATAGTTTAAATTGTCTTCAAGAGTCTAATAGATATTTATCCCATAACATCTTCACCTACAATAACCAACAGCCATACAAGTAAAAGCTATCTTTGGCTACTCAGCACAAGCCATGCAAATTTATGTCTTTCCTCTATTACATTGACTAGACCTTTCCTAAAGGTGATTTTCACTTGCATGTTAAGCTTCATCAGAGATCATTTCGTCCCCTCGGAATTAACTGGAAAATAAGTGTTCCAGAACATGAAAATTCTTCCTTTATTCAAATGGGATAAACATGGGGATTGTTTCATTCCTGGCACTGCAATCATATACTGCTGGAACAGCAAAGGAAACGCAGTGGGGGGGGCATAAAAACACACACCAACACGAAGTGAAAAGCAAAAAAACAATGCAAAGCAAAAAACACACACACCAACACCAACTGCAAAGCAAAAACAACAACAACAACATACAAACACAAACTTAAAAGCAACAAAAAAAAACTTAAAAGCAAAAGGGGACCTGTGGAATCCCTGGTCGCTTACCTCTTCGCTGCTACCCATTCTCCCTGCTCTGCTCCTTGCAATTGAAATTCAAATGGGCGGGAAATGGCTGTTATGCCAGAAACTCCTGCTGGGTCTCCCAGAAGCACCTGCTGCCCGCTCTAGGCTGGCTAGTTTCCCCTTCAAACAGTTACGTTGCAGCAGTGGAGCAAACACAATCAGGCCTCACCTTCTCAGTAAGCCAGGCCCAGTTATCCACAAGCCAGTCCAAGGTCAGCAAGTCAAGCCAGTCCACGTTACACCAAGCCAAATCAGAATCCAGAAAGCAGAGTCAGTCATCGGTTTGCCAAGCCAGTCCAGTCTCTCCTACTCCCACCAAAGTTTCTCTCACTGCACACCCACACCTTCTCCTTCCTCCAGGTGCTCCTTATATCCTGGCTTCGAGCCTCTGAGTGGCTGCAGCTGTGCAGCCCAACCCCAGCTACCTCCCTGGTGTTGATCCTGTCTGTACTTAGCTCCCTCGTATTGATCCTGTCTATACTTAGCCCAAGGGTCACTGTTGGCACCATCTCCTGCCTCCTCAAGTGGATCTTCTGTATTTTTACTACAATGGCCCCGGTTTCTGGTCCAATTAACAAATGGAGCCACACACACAAAAAAAAAACCACGAAATGCAAAGCAAAAAACACACACACCAACACAAAGTGCAAAGCAAAAAAAAAAAATACAAACATGAACTGCAAAGCAAAAAAAAAAAAAAAAACAGAGCAAAAAAACATCGAGCCAGCAATGAGTGAAGTGGGCAGAGTCAGCCCTAATTGTAACAGCCGGAACACCGTTCCGGGGCATTCCGACTGCATGACATCACTGGATATGGGATATTCCAATTATCATGTGGCAAAGTCCAGTTATCACATGGGCTGCCCTTTCATCAGTGTAGCTTCTATTGTCTCTTCACAGCTCAGCAGCTGAGCTTGACAGTTGCTGCTGAAAGGGTATAGTAGCCCACATGATAATTGGGTTCTCCCATTGCATCAGCTGCAATTCCTTCTCTCATCACTCTTGGTTTGTCCCTTCCCCCATAGCATTCCTTGGTTTCAGAGGCCTCCTTTCATTTCTCTTTCCCAGATCCTTGGCATGCTTTTTATTATGATTGGCTTGAAAATAACTAGACTTCTAGACAGCCAAAACACCAGCAGAGTTAAGCGGATGTCCCAGCACATGAGCAAATTGCTTCCCACCAAAAGATAAAAGCAAACAAGGCATGGTACTTTTAAGTTGAGGCTTGTATTAAGAGGCTAAAATCCATAGAGGGTAGAGCAGGTAGCATAGGTCAGTAAAAAAAACAAAACAGTCCAGGTCAGAGGATATACAAATAGATAACAGTAGCAGCCTTAGATGTTTTAGGCATAGATAAGTAGTTCCAAATAGCTTCTCAGTAGACATGTACACAGTCCATAACTTACTGAAGTACATAAGATAGGTTCACTTCCCACACAGAGAGAGAGTTCGCCTCACTTCCTAATAACAGAGCACTTCACTAACATTTACTTAGCAATACTAACAGTGCTAACTAACACAGAGGTAATAGCCTCTGTCCTACTCCATAGCAATGGCTCCATAGTGTACTGCTTATATCCTCCTTTAGAAGCAATCAGCTTCAGATGTATGTAGCTCACATGCTGGAGAGCAGTACTATACCTACAACCAGTGTAGTCATGCACCCGGTTCTCACCGTTCCGAGAACCGGTTTCTAAATGAGCTGGCCCTGCCCACGGCAGCTGGCCGCCAGTGCTGTCATGCAGCTGGAACGGCATTCCGGTTGTTACAATTAGTGGACTCTGCCCACTTAACTCATTGCTGGCTCCTTGTTTTTTTTGCTTCGGGTTTTTTTTGCTCTGTTTTTTTTGCTTTGCACTTCGTGTTGGTGTGTGTTTTTTTTGCTTTGCACTTCGTGGGTTTTTTGTGTGTGGCTCCGTTTGTTAATTGGACCAGAAAACAGGGCCATTTCCTGCCCATTTGAATTTGAATTTCAATTGCAAGCAGAGGCAAATCTAAGGGAGGGCAAAGCTCTTACGTTTTGAAAGAAGCCTTACCTTGCAGTGGAATCACTCCTCTCCTGCACCATTTTAGCCAATCCTCACAGGGAAAAGCAACATCTTGGCGTTGCTTACTGGCTACAGCAGCAAGGGAGAGGAGCAGTGGTGACATGGAGGGGAAAGGCACCGGAACGTGCATTCCAGAACCTAACCTTAGGGCTGGCTCCGCCCACTCATCGCTGGCTTTGTTTTTTGTTGTTTGCTCTGTCCCCCAGCCTCTCTGTTAAGTGCTCCTAGAAATGCAGACCTCTCTCCCCCCCTTGCAGGATCGCCCCCCCCCCAGCCTCTCTGTTAAGTGCTCCTAGAAATGCAGACCTCCCTCCCTCCTTGCAGGATTGCCCCCAGCCTCGCCTTTAAGTGCTCCTAGAAATGCCTTTCCTTTCAGACTTCCCTTGCAGGATCGTTGTGCATGAAGAGATTTTGTGTGAGCACAGAGCTTAGCATTGCTGCACTTCCTTGTAGCCTGCAATTCACTATATCGATCTTTGTGGAAGTTGATTTTCCCTGTGTTTGGAACTGTGGTGAGTTCTCTAGAAAAGTGTAAAGGGAAGATGTACACGTAGTTGTTGTTCTTTGTGGGTGTCATGAAATTGTGGTCTTATGTGAACCTGGTTAGTTGGGAGAGAACTACTCAAGTGTAAATGGCTCAGGTGGGGGTGATTAGTTCATTGATATAAAGTTAAAAGCCTCAGGGAACAGACCCCTTTGGCTGCTCTCAGGGAAGGTTAGCCTCACTATGTGCTGTGGAAACTGGTTGTAGTCAGTCAGTAAGGTAAAAATCCTATAGGATTTTTTGTTGTTGTTTTTGTCCTTTGAGTTCCTCTCAGTTAAGTTATAAACAAAGGGGTTGATTATTGTCATTTTAATATTCAGGTTTTATGGTACAGAGCCTCTGTAGTTTATTTATAACTCTTAATATATGTCAATAAAATTGGGTTTTTTACTTCTGTTATTTGGCTTTCTTTTAAGAGGAATTTTTGCCCAGGAGCTCACTTTGTTGTGTTGAGCCTGGGCTGGTGGCAGCAGCAGCTACACCTGAGGAGGGGAGTTACACCCCCCCCTCAATAGGTTAACTAGATTTCCTCCCACAAGGTTTGTTGCTTTTATTGCTGGAATCTTAAATGATGTGGGTACTACTTTAAAGCAACATTATTTGACATAGTGAAGCACGAGATTTCTCCTGTCTCTCTTGAGAAGCAAGAAATTTCTTGTGAATATGAGACATAGTCTGTGACCATTCATAGGTCTACTAAAATGACATGCAGCATCCTGTTGGTCTGGATGGCATAAAATGAAGCTTGAACTGGGGATACTGTGGACTAGTAACTTGCAAAGTGGATCACTATATGATATAAATCCAAGTAGGAATCATAGTTCAGTATGATGGTTTCTGTGAATTAAGCTGTTGTTAAAGGCTGGTTTTCCCTCCTGCCAACTCTAAAGTTTGCACAGCGTTGATTACCCAGCGCAGTTATTTACAGGTGATAATTATTATTAATTGGGTATGATCCAGTGTAATTTAAGTGCTTTTACATTGCATTGATTTTGAGTAGTCAAACATGTGCTTAACTCTCCCTCCAGTTGAAATCCCTAAGACATAAAGACTGATCTAAACTGTTTACTCAGAAGTCAGCCCCATTATTTTCAGTTGGATCTTCCAAAAAGACAGGCTTATACTTGCAGACTTATGCATATATTGCTGAATGGCTTACTCTTTAGAAAGTGTGTTTAGAATTTCAGCCTTGAGAACTATTGGCTGAATTCTGCCCACAATTGTAAAGATTATCCTATTTTCCTGTGTCATTGCATTCCTCCTACCTCCAAATCACTGACAGTATGATGGGTTTAGAAGACCTTGTGTACATTCTGAGAACTCTTTAGAGTATGGTCAGGCACACACAGCCCAAAAGAATTAGATTGGGAAGAGCTGACGTCCCCCTTCTCAGGCCTTCTTAACATGCTCTGAGAGTGATGTGGAATAGTTTGGGAATTGTTGGGTCTGCTTGATGACATCACTTCCTGCCATGACATCACTTCTGGTGGGCGGACCCCAACAAGTGCCAATCAAAAGTGAGTTCCTGTTCCTAAATCATTTGAATGACACCACTGCTTATGATGTCACTTCCGGTGGGCGGACCCCAACAAGTGCCAATCAAAAGTGAGAACCTGTTTCTAAATCATCTGAATGACACCACTGCCTACAACCTACAGGTGAAATGCATTACTGCAGGTAATGGCTCTCCTTGCTAAATTCCTTAAGCTACAAAATTCCTTAGGCCTGCAATAGCTCTGCAGCCTGACACTTTTAACATGACATGTAGTTTGAACCTGATTGACAGCATGATGCTAAGCATATTTACACCGAAGTTAGTCACTGTGTTCAGTGGGCCTTACTCCACAGAAAATGGGATTGCAATGGGATTAGTTCCAGGTGCCCATGTTTTCCTGAACCTTTACTACTACTACTACTACTACTATAGGATACTGGACAGGTGGGGTTCAAATGTTCACAGTAACAATAGGAGATGTGACAGTCCTTGTGTCTGATCATATCCAGGAGTTTTTAAGAGCTAGCTGGCATTGTTTCAGAGCTAACTTTCAGAATCCATGTTGCCTGACGAATTGGAAATCAATATATGAAGGAGCTAGATTCAAGGGCTTTTTCCTGCCGCAGACCGTATTAACTGCCCTGTACTTAACTCCATCAGAGGCCAGTAGTGTCCAGCTTTAGCACACTGTGCTATTTTGCTACAATGGTGCGCATTTGTTTCTTTTGTCTCATCCATGTGATTGGGGCTTACTGAGAAAACACTGCAGCTCTGTTGGGAAATATCATTTTCCCACCAGAAACCTTGGATGTTTCTTGTTTTGTCCCACTAGGTAACAAGAGGAAAATAGCTAAACATTGTGGTCTTTATTTCAGTCTCTCACACTCGAAAGAGCAGGTCTGAACAAGAAAGTAGCCATGTACTTTGAAGACCAAGGATCTCAAGTTTGCTTGATGCATTATTACCTTTGAAAGGCATGAATTTTATTCAAGGAGAGAAAGAGATTCAAGCATGGCACAGTTAGGCCAGCAAAATTTGGCTGGCACAAGGGACACCATAAATTATGTTTGGAACACTCTCAGAGTCAGAGGGGCCAGCACACAGATGTGTGCCATCCTCCCTGACTCCGAGAGTGGTCCAATCATACTTTACGGAGCCCCTTGTGCCAGCCAAACTTGGCTGACCTAACTGTGCTGGCCTAACTCCAGGTTAGGATTGCACCCTCAAAGACTTACATTGGTGTTTCGAAGGCAATGAATAATTTTGGTGTGCCTGCTTTAGTGTTTCATTTCTCTGTCCACAAAGCTTGTTTACACTTTCTTGGGCTTTTCATTTAGGTATTGCTGACGCAGGGAACCATGCAATGACATCAGTGGGTTGCGATGGCACAGGATTGTGATGGTGACTCTTGGGCCTAGTCTAGTGGCTTGCACAAGGCTTTGTGTGTTCGTGCTCCAGAGGTATGCAAAGTCCCATTAATTGGCAGGCTGCATGAAACCTCTTGATTGGCCAAGTCTGTACTCGGCCAATATTAGGAGCTTGACCATCTGACGTTGCCTTCTCAAAAGAACAGTATGTTCTTCTGCTGATTTTTGCTGCAGCCCCAACGTATCAATGGGCTCGAGTTGAGCACACACTCAAGGTTTGGATTTGCATGTGGCCAGCTTGGGCCTGATACTAAAGGCACCTGAAGGGGTGCCTGAGGAGGGACATGATTTAGATGTACAAAATTCTGCATGGGATGGATAAAGTGGACAAAGGGATGTTCTTTTCCCTCTTTCACAATACCAGAACCAGGATGAGAGCGGCGCTTCTGTGCTTCAGCATATTGTGATTAAAGAAATGTGCTCTGTATCAAATCCATATCTGCCTAACCTTCTTGTCCCTTGTCTTCTGTCACCCCCTCCTCCTCTCCCTCAGTGAGCTTTGCACATAGTAAGCTTTGCACATAGAGTGAAAATTTAAACTGCTGACTGAACAAATGACCTTTTGCTACCGGAAGTTAACTCATAAACCACCTACCCAGCTAAGACTGGTCCAGGCTTTGCTGAAGCAGTAAACAAGTATAACCTATGTAATGCAAAATGCTGAACTGTTATGTACTGTGCTAAATATGGTAAAATGTTAAGACAATCATTACTCATGGGAGGCAACTCCGGGAAGTTAGGCTCTTATAAAAAGAGAAACTTCTCAACTGTGGAGTTGTGTCTGTAAGCTTTGGAAAATATTCCCTTCGGACACCCAGCAAATGTGCAAGCTGAAATAAAAGCTCTTGACTTTTGCTTAAAAGATCCGAGTCTGTTTTCAATGGGAGTGCCTAACAAGGGATCATTCGCTAAAATTGCATGTTGGGAGAGTGAGAACAGAGAAAGGGAAATACTTTTTTACCCAGCAGGTAATTAATCTGTGGAACTCCTTGCCATAGGGGTTAGTGATGATATCTGGCCTAGGTGCCTTTAAAAGAGGACTAGACAGGTTTCTGGAGGAAAAGTCCATTGCAGGCTACAGAGCATGATGGATAGTGCAACATCCATCCTTTAGAAGTAGGCTACCTCAGAATGCCAGATGCAGGGGAGTGGCAATGAGATGCAGGTATCTAGTTGTCTTGCATGCTCCCTGAGGGATCTGGTGGGCTACTGTGAGATACAAGGAAACTGGACTAGATGGGCCTTTTTGGCCTGATCCAGTGGGGCTGTTCCTATGAGTATATGTCTGAAGAGGAGCATCTGGTTCTGGTGGCTGTCAAAGAGAAATGCTGTGGAGAATCCTGACTGGCCACTAGTGTGTTTACCTCAGAATTTACTTCAGAATGCCACTTGCAAGGGAATGGCCACAGAATGCAGGCAACCTGTTGTCTCATGTACTCCCTGAGGTATCTGGTGGGCCACTGTGAGTTACAGGAAGCTGAACTAGATGGGCTTTAGCCTGATCCAGTCGGGGCTCTTCTTATGTTCTTATGCATTATGTATTAAGGAAAACCATGTTGTGCCTTATATTTTTGACTGCATTTGTAGGAGGGATTTCAAACATCACTATTAAAACAATAAAATCAATGGCAATGCAGTCAACATTTGCACAGATATTGCATATACATTCGGGCGTAGTATATGAGCATCTGTCTATGTCAAGGCGGATTCTGAACACTCTATGGTTCGAGATGAGCAATTTGCCAATATGTGTTTTCAGCTTTAGTTTCTTTCCATAATATTTGCATTTCTCATAATACCACTGCGCCCAATAGAGAGCTATTGCACCATTGATTTTAATGGAATTTAGCTTCATGCAGACTGCAGAAAGGCAGACTGTATATATATACACAGAGAGAGTAATGTGGTTGCTGGTGCATAAAATAACCCAGACCAATGTTCTTAGCAATATTCATTTGCCCAAAAAAACCCTTACATCTTCTCTTGGTAATATTTCTAGATGCTCTTCGTGACATTAAAGAAGATACATCTTAGTTTAAATAATTTGTTTGCACTATAATAGCTTTTTGTTGCATGGGAAAGAAGGGATGGCTCCCATTTATTGAATGGGACTCTACAGCTCTTTGCTGCGCTTCAGGGGTCCCCGCACTAGCAGGTCAGCATATTGCCTGTGGCTGCAACTGGGATCTCTATGGGCTGTAAGCAGTGGTGTCATTCAAATGATTTAGGAACAGGAACTCACTTTTGATTGGCACTTGTCGGGAACCCGGAACCAGCCACAGAGCCCGTTAGGATCCGGAACGCCCGTTCTGGTCTGTTCCCCCTGAATGACATCACTGGCTGTAAGTCAGTGGGGCAAGCAGAGCAGCTTTACCTTGGTCTCTCCCATCTGCCTCTGCCTCTGAACTGCCCAAAATGGGCCACCTGGAAGCAGTTGGCGGTGATGTTATATCACCACCAAGTACTTCCTCATGCCATGCTTTGCACGTGGCACGAACAGCACTCTTCTTGGTGAGTGGGGGCCCTGCAGGGAGGGTCGGGGCCCCCGCAGGAATGCCCCATATTGGGCCCCGCTGCTGCTAGAGCCAGCCCTGACAGGTGGTATAAACATGTGGAAAATGAATGATAATGTGGCATGGTGCTTCCAAGCTATGCATCTCCCCACCACCACCCCCGGTACTGTACTGTGCAGATGCAGTTGCAGTATAGCTTTCAAAAGAGGCACAATGCTGTGATGAGTCCTTAAGGGGATACCATTCCATGCTAGTGGGGCCTGCTCTTGAGAATGCTCCAGGGTAGTTTTTTGCTGTCTAAACAACACAGTATGTCTACATTTAGATTTCAGAGGTTGCCTTATATTAAACAGAGACCATTGCGACCTCTAACTCAATAGTGTCTGTGCCCGGCTTCTCCCGTCTTGCGGAGCCTCTAGGTGCCGCATGAATTCAGAGGAAGAACTGGGGTTGCCATCAGAAATGGAGGCAAACCAGCGGCGTCATGCAGCCGGAACGCTGGGCAGGAGCGTTCTTCCCACCCAGCGTTCCGGCGGCATGACGCCACTGAGGCAGGCTCAGGCACAAATGGTTGGCAGGAGGCAGGGCTAGGTATCAGAACCCGCACACAACATGTACGCATCCATCCACACAAACACAACTTCTAGCCATCTCTCCACACACAAAACAGAAGTGGAGAAAGAGTGATCACAGAGCAGGCATTGCCCGCTGCCTTATTACTAGGGGTGTTTTTTTTTCCGGTTGAAAACTGCCTTTTGGGCATTAACAACCCTCTTTTGGTGGTTAAAATATCTGAATAAAAACACAAAACATTTTGGTGTTTAAGACGTTTTCCAGAAAAAAAAAAATTAATAATAATAATACTTAGTATTTATATACCGCCTTTCTAGGTCATTAAATTGCTCTTTTTGAATTTATTATTCAAGGCGGTTTACATAGGCAGGCATTTGTAAACCCAATGGGTTTTTACAATCACAAATAGTTCTAATCTTACAAGAACTGCTACATTCAGATGACACTTGCAAGTCCAGCCTTCCTTTCTAGCCGCACGACTGCCTTCCTGCCAGCTGATAAACAGCTTCTTGCTCTCACCAAGAACAGCTGGTCCGACACAACTCCCCTCTCACAGGCAGCCAGACACAGCTCAAATCTTATCAGCCACATTCTCGAGGTCTGCCGCTCACGGAAACTTCCGGTGTTCTCAGACTGGCGATCTTTGGATCTTATATTATCTTCGGGCATGACTGCAGCTTTTACCCTCTCGGCTAGACGACCTGCCCATAGACTGCTTTTCCAATTAGAAATAAAAGTGGCATCTGGTGCCACTGTATCACGTGTATCATCTACATGTTACACTTCTAAAGCATTTAAAATTAATAAAATTGAGAAGTTGGACTGAGAATGTAGAATAAAAACACATAACACTGCAATTTGCTATTTTAATCAAGACATTTTAGAAAAAAAATATCACCCAAAACACACACCCCTACCCATTACATTTTGGCTGTATTATGGTCATTCGATTTGTAAGGAGGATTAGTTTGACTTGCCGCCTAGTTGTCTGCTAATATTGAGCTGTAATATTTCAACAACTTCATGTTCTGATTTTGTGCAAAAAAAAAGCCAAAAAATAATAATGATCTAGCAGAAGAACAACCCATTTAGAATGCATTCATTATTCCAGTTAGAAATAATGAGATTCAGCAAAAGTCCACAGTCAAGACGCTACAGTGAATATTTGTACTACAAGCCTGCAGCCAAGATTTGGCTCACAATTGCAAATGTAAATTAATGGATGAACTTTCAGCCTTTCCTAAAGGCTCTGTCTATCTAGGCACAGAGACACAAATCTGTTCCTCTGAAAAAAGGCTCTGAATCTCCTGGGCTTTTTCTTCTTATTCTTCTGGACTATTCTCTCTCCTAAATCCCAACCTTGGTATCCTCACTTTGCTTCCAACATCTTGGCCTGCTGTCTTTTTATGTCCATGACCCAGCTTTCTTATGCCAATATTTTTTCTACTGTACTGCCTCATTCCTACGGTCTTATTTCGTAGGCCTTTGCTGCTCTGTTCTCATCCAGCCAGTGGCACCAACTGACCTTCTATCTACTTTACCTCGTATGACATCAGGGCAGGGTAGCCAATTGGATCCATGAACCGACACAGGTGTCTGTCAATTTGAGTGTTTGAGAAGCACTTCACAGACTTGAACCCAGATGAGGGTGGCAGTTGGATGGAAGAATCGTTTGTGGACCCTTTGCCACAAGTTCTTAGCTGAGCAAGAGAACTTTTCCTGAGCCTAGCATCAGGCTGCTGGCAGCTTCAAGAGCTGGACAAGGGCCGGCTAGCATAATGGTGGGTGGGTCTATGGGTGTGTGGGCAGGCACAAAGCCATTGGTATCACTCCATATAATCATAGAGTTGGAAGGGATCTACAAGGTCATCTAGTCCAACTCCCTGCCTGTAGCAGGAAATCCTCCAGGAGCATCTCCAGCAAGTACCTGTCAAGTCTCTGCTTGAAGGTCTCCAGTGAGGGAGAATCTACCACCTCCCTCGGCAATCACTCCCACAGCAACACTCGCTGCTGCTGCTGCTGTTCTTTCCCAGCTCATAAGAAGAGCCCTGCTGGATCAGGCCAAAGGCCCATCTAGTCCAGCTCACAGCAGCCCACCACATGCCTCAGGGAGCATACAAGACAACAAGAAGCATGCATCCCATTGCCACTCCCTTGCACCTGGCAAGCTCTATTGCCACTTTGCCACAAGAGATCCTCTCTGCGCTCTTTCCCTCTCTAGCTTGCTTCCGTAGCTGGAGGAAAGTAGGAGCGACACATCAGCTGCCTTTGACTTCAATCCTATCCCACCAAAACATCATCCCAGAGTGTGCACATTCCAGGCCAACATTTTTTGCTTCTTGTCTTGTTTCTTGTTGATTAGTAACAGGGCAGAAACCCGCCGGTACCTTTGGGAGCCTCTCTCAGCTTTCATAAGAACACAAACATTTTCTTTTTCAATGAAAGCCTGCAATCCTGGCTTGTCTACGACCCATTTGGGCAGGATGGGACATGCAACAAAACACCCAGCCTGGCCATCTAGGAAAAAAAGCTTTTCCCTTTCTCAAAAGCCAATTTGTTCCTGCTGTCAGTGCAACATTGGCCTTCTGCTCACATTTCGGCAATGGGTATTCTTTTTCCTGGTGCACTTTTCATTGCCAACCGTTCCACCTGGCTGCTCTGTATCTGATTCCTCAGTAGCCGCACTGAGCAAGGTCATTCCAATGACGAGAGGTGTGATCGGAAATTGTAAAGTGCCTTTTTCGTGTTCAGTGACTGGAAGTTGGCTTGCTCTAAACTTGCTCTGACATTTCACAGATGAAAATAGGCGTGCTCTCCTGTTTTCATGCCATACCCTAACCCCAAGGTTCATAAAATCATGGAAATCTAGTGTGCAGGCTGCCTGCCTGCATGTCACATTCCGCTGTTAAGCAAGACATAGTTACCATTGCTGCCTAGAATGGCTCAGATGGCAAGTGGGAGGGGCCAATTACACGGTGCATTGCTGTGCCTGTAATCAGTGATGTCATGTAGGGGGAATGCGGGGGAACTCAGTTCCACTTGTTAAAATTAGGGCTGACTCCACCCACTTCACTCCGCGGTGCTTCCCCCCTCCTCCCCCTCCCGATTCCTCTGCAAAGAGCTTTTCTTCTTGGTTGGCCAGCACTCAGAGGGTTAAAGGGAGCGACTCTGGATTCCTAGAAGGGCGAAGGGGTCTAACCATAGGAACCAGTCTACCCATAGGAACCAGCCGCGGGTAGACGTGGGCTCCGCAAGCCTCCGGCTTATGATGTCACTTCCGGTGGGCGGGTCCTGACACGTGCCAATCAAAAGTGAGTTCCTGTTCTTAAATCATTTAGATGCCACCACTGCCTGTAATACTTACCGTGCTGCCCCCTGTAACTATGTTATTGCTTGCATCCAACTGTTTTTGAGCCTTTGCTTTGATGACAAGCAATCCAGATGTGCACGTATGCGAGTGCACACACACACACATGTGTATCTCTATAACTATATTCCGTGTTGCTCACTGTTTTGTAAATACTGATGAGAAGCTGTTTTTAATTAAAAGCATATTTTAGCCTCAAATATTTCAGGTGTCTGCAAAATACGTTTCTTAGAAAAAGTTAATTTGCGAATCTTTTCTTGTCAGTGATTTAAATTAGACCCAAGTGCTTCTGTTGAAATTGAAAGAGCAATCATTTATAAATGGCCCCGCTCCAAATCCTGCCATTTTTATCTTGATTAAACAACTGGAAGTGTAATTGTTGTTCAGATGTTGTGCAACTGGGGGAAAATGCAGTATTTTAGTTTACTGAGCATCAAAGTTGCATCTTCTCCGCCATAGATAGCGCTTGTTTTGTGAGAGCAGGCGAAACCTTGTCTGACCTTTGGAAAAGGATTACTGTAGCTGCCGAGATGAAGCCTTTCTGATTAGAAGATATAAAGGTTACTGTGAATGTCATGCGTGTATTTTGTGTAAATTGAATCCGCCTGGTGCTTTCTTAAGGGCCTTGTCTGTCTGCTGTGGAGTTCACACAGTAAATGCAGAGCATGTGATTTCCAATATTTCGGTGAAAGGGGCAGGGTTTTCTTAAAGAGAAAATAAAATACCTTTAATCTCTTGTAGCTGCTCATATGTAGGATGAAGGTTAATATTCAACACTTTCCATCTGTGTGTCAAGTCTAGAAATTCCAGCAGAATATAAATTCCTCCTGTAAATTATTCACTTTTTTTTTCCATATTGTTTGGCACAGATGTTTCTCCTGGGTCCTGTTTTGGTGTGTCATTGATGCTTCTCAGAGCTGCTGCTTCCTTCCTGATTTAGGACCCAATCCTATCCAACTTTCCAGAGCTGATGCAGCTGCAGTGGAGCCCCGAGGTAAGACAACAAACATTCCTCGAGGAGGCCTTAGTGACTGCTGCCCCTCAGCAGGATGCTGCGCATGCCCTTCAGGTATGGCTGCATTAGCAGTGGAAAGTTGGGTAGGATTGAGCCCTAAGGGCACAATCAGTGATGTCATTCAGGGGGAACGGACCAGAATGGGCGTTCCGGATCCTAACGGGCTCCGTGGCTGGTTCTGTTTTTTTTTTTCCCAACATTTGAATTTGGCTCGCCTCGGCTGCGCATGCGCACTACATGCAGCAGCCGTTGCCTGCACTTTGTGTGAGCGAGGCAGGCAGGCAGCAGCACGGGAAAGTGAAGAAAGCGGCGGCGGCAGCAGCAGCAGAATTTTACCTTACCAGCGGCGAGGAAAGAAGCAACAGGTAGGTAGGCTGCGTGCCTGGGCCTCCCTCCAGCCACGGACCCCGACAAGTGCCAATCATAAGTGAGTTCCTGTTCCTAAATCATTTGAATGACACCACTGGGCACAATCCTAACCTGGAGTTAGGCAGGCACAGTTAGGCCAGCAAAGTTTGGCTGCTGCAAGGGACACCGCAAAGTATGTTTGGACCACTCTCAGAGTCAGAGAGGCCAGCACACAGATGTACGTCATCCTGACTCCCAGAGTGGTCCAAACGTGCTTTTCTGTGGCCCTTGTGCCAGCCAAATTTTGTTGGTCTAACTGTGCTGGCCTGCCTCCAGTTTAGGATTGCGCCCTAAGTCACATGGGTATCTCTACCCAATTCTGAATCACCCACAGTGGGGCCTCTGAGAGGGGGCTACAGGAGTTACATCTTGTCTGGGTCCCAAGGGGACCCAAAAAGGGGGCCTGGGAACCAAAAAATCGCCCAGGACCCAAATTTGAAGGGAAAAGTGAATTAATTGGTTGATCTTTAAAGATTTAATGCATTACCATTGTTGCCTGGAATGGCTCTGGTGGCAAGTGTGAGACGTTCTAGGCAGTTGCGTCTATTGCCCTTCTATCCCAGAAGGCAGTGCAATAAGATATCTGGGCACATACAACTGCCAGGAGCGTTTCTGGCACCAGATCGGCTTGGAAATGAAGCAGTTCTGCAGAAAGCCGCTCACAGCAGGGCGGGAGGGGGATTTCTTCAAACTTTGGGTCCAGCTTGTGGATGCTACTGCTGATTTCTACATAAGAAAGTGGGAATTGTTAGGAAAAGGATGGATGCCCAACAGAAACTACTGTTTCTGCTATCCACCTCTGTAACACTATATACAGTTAAATAGCTTTGATGCAGATAGATTGATGAATGCAAACCACCTCCTTCAAAAGCTAATGTTTATTTTTAATTGCTGATAGAAGACAAGTATTGTGTGCTATATTGTCGAAATGTCAGTCTACAAAAGGCAGCATTTTAGGGATATAACAACACCCAAACCAACAATGCATATATAAATTGCACATGAAAAAGCAAAGAGTATTTTTGAAGAATACAATGAAATATGAAAAAAAAAAATACTCTTCCCAAGTAGCAAGCCTACTTTGAAATGATGGACTTCTTTCAGAGCTCTTTGAAAGTGGTTATTTGTACAATAAATTTGATATTGTAGGAGTCAAATAATTAAGAAAACAAAGACAATTCATAACTTAAATACAGATGGCATGGTCTGTCTTGCTTTGGGGCAACTCCTATTTATTTCCAGGGTGGGTGTGCAGGAAGGTTTTTTTTGGTGGTTTGGGTCCAGCAAAATGATATGGAAGAGTGGGCCACAATCACATTTTTTCAGTGTTCTGAGACATGGGGAACACTGCAGGCTCCCTGTACCCCTTGTAGGGTTGGCACACCCCAGGTAAGGTCAGAACAAGCCCCTTTCTTCCCACTGCCAGGGTAATCCTGGGGATTGCATCACAGAAGTTCAGTCACCCCTGCAAGCACAGTGGTTCAAACTCTACATGAGAGTTTGAAAACCACTTTCCGTAAGGTTCAACATTGTCCTTATCAGCTATCAGCTTGTCAGTTTCACGACCCACCAAAAATCACCACCCAGAGGTGGGTCCCAAGCCATAGTTTGGGAAATACATCACTATCTCATACACACCACTATGGAGTTTAGACCAACACATGTGACCAATCCACCCTTCAAAAAAGAGAGGAATGGAAGGATTGTGGAGACATGCACATAATATCAATCATTTGTCCTCACCAATTCTCCATCTTCTACAAGTGTCTACACATAATCCCTCTATCATCCACTTTTCAGGTTTATAAATTTGCTAAACTTTCATTATCTGAATGACTTGTGAGTCAATGAATTTGCCAAGCAACTGCACAGTAGTACTAACTGGACCACAAAATATCCAATAAGAATTTTAAATGCACCTGTTTGACATGCTAATTTTCTGGTGTAAGTTTGGAACACTGGGAAATTGGGAGCAAAGAAAGACAAATGAGGGAAGAATCTCTTAAATAAGTTCAAATACATAATAAAGCTAAGAATCTTTGGCTTGGGAGTTGCTCATTAAAGAAAGGAACATCATGAATTTTGCATCTTAAGGAGGCATTTGGGAAAGAGAAGACACGATCAATATAAATAAAGGAGAACAGAAAAACAAAGACAAGGCAGTTCTGGGTTCTTGAGTGTTCAGCCAGAACAGCAAGTGGCAACTTGTTTGAAATTTAAACGGTATTCTGGGAAAGGTCTGATAGAGATATACAAACTGAGAACAGATAACAGATTCAGCTTGATAAAGAAACTAATCCAGAGGATGGAGATAATTTTACAACTCTACCATCGATATAATCACCAGGACAAGCCCAGTTTCAAAGTTCACACTGTTACCTGATAACAAGCCAATTTCAGTTTAATACATGAAATACTATTGTAAGGCCATTTCTTCCTTCCTTAAAGACAGGAAGCAAAAAGGGACACATAAAAATTTAGTGCGGCTTTGGACGGCTATTAAATATCAATCTTTGTCTACCCAACTTTCCATCCTATTTCCTGCATTAGGTTCACAATCAAAAGTTCAATTCCCTTTCAGTACTAAATCGGCCTGTATTTTGCACCGGACAGCTTTCAGGAAAAAAAAATTAAATAAAAAAAATCTAATTGGAAAAGATCCTTTTCCTTGTGTTAATCAAAGAACTTTCTCGTAATATGTTTAAAAGCACAGGAAGCTGGCTATTCCACGGCTTTTAAGGTATTTTATTTGATCAAGAGGCAGGCAATAAATGAATAAAAAGCTATATTCCTTGCAAGTAATAGGCAGTATTGTTGGGCTAGAGACAGGTGAAGCTCAATGAGTTAATACACCTCATGAAAAAGCAAACCGAAAGATTTTATTTTAGTGCCAATGGTTTAAATTTGGCCATGGATGCTACTAAAGGTAGTTAAGTGACATTACTGTATATAATGAGAAAAGTACATAATTCCATATGTAACAATAAAAATGCGGATATTTAAACCTGGCTTCTAAAAGCTATTACTCTTCTACTATTGCTTTCCACTTGGATAAGTATGCTAACAAGAGCCATTATGAGGTGTTCCAGTTTAAATAGATCTACACTAGGAAAAGTGGGAACCGTGGTGTGATAGAAATTCCATGTGCCCGAAAGTGGGTTCTGAGCATCCATAGAATATCCATCCACCTGATTGGATACCTCCTGGAATCAAAGTGTTTATCTTGGTATCCCCAGGCAGAAACCCTGTGAAAAATATACAGAGGATCTCAATATCCACTGATTTGATTCACCACTGATACCAGGGTCCACCTTTAAATGCCTTGTAACAAGGAAAAAAGTGCCAAAATCCCATTTCCTACCTTCCTACACTCTGATTCCATTATTCACTGCATCTAGTGGCTGAATGTGGTATAGCATCTATACCAATACATTCTAGGGTGACAATGGATGAGAAAGGAACCTAGGTCTTTAAAGCTATTTTCCACTGATTTCAGTGTCCACTATTTTGGTGTCCCCTGGAGGTTCCAGAATGGAATCCCAGTGGCTAACAAGGCACGACTGTAATTTGTGCTGAAACCTCTGGCTAAGCTGGGATCTTGGGAAGAAGTGGGAGAACCTTCTAGAACCAGTTAAGATGCAAACAGTTCTCCTGAAAGTCCATCACAAGTTCCAACCAGCTTCACTAATTCGGAGGAGCATACTAGCACGGCATCACTTTACACAGTGAGACTGACATCATGAGAATTACACTGTGGACTATCCTGGCATTAAATGAATGACGGATTTGCGTCCATTGTAGCTTTTTAGTGTTTTTGAACCTGTATTTTTAGAGGACAAGAACCAGTTGTTTTGGGAAGCTCTTTATCTCAATCTAGAAAATTGTGCGAAAACAGAAGACCACACACTGGTCCCAATGTCCCTTGGTATTGATTGCTTATTGTGCAAGGTTATGCACAAGCTTGCATCTATGCTGTACGGCAGGCATCTATGTACACATTTCCACCCTGCTGGATGTGGTCTCTTGCTTCCAATGCAGCACCAGGATTTTGCAAACGCAGTGCATCCAATGCATGCATTGAAACCTGTTTCCGCATATGGATTGCATTTACTGGAGTGCTTGTGTATATACTGTATTAGCTTGCTTTCTTTTTGTGCATCTGTGTACATGTGCTTAAATCGATAGGCTTGTGTGCGCAAAGAGTTGTACGTAAAAGTAGATGAATACATGCATGCATACCTACATGTCACTTATGCATGTTGGAGTTGAACAGCTAATTAAGAAATTCAAGCACAAAAATATGTCACCATGCAGCTAGATCTCATTGCAGGCACCTAGGATTTCAGCCCTTGCGTAATCTTGGTTGTAATGCTTAATCCCATGGTTCAATCCAGGGATGTACATTGTGTTATTAATGATTAGTTATCGTGGCACTTAGTACTCTTAAGTTGAAAGGCCATGGATGACTCTACCAGGTCCAATGCAATGTTAGCGAAGTTCAGTGGCCTTTCTTTGAAGTTCCTTGAGCTGCTCCTCCTTGAAAAGAAAGAGGTCTTTTAAGTTGCAAATAGGATGGCATAGTCTGTTGTGGCTTTATCGGGGTGGCCTTGCACTGCAGACACAATCGCAACGCTCGTGATGCTCCAGCTGAATATCTATCAGTGCCATGTTGTTCCTGGTTCTACCTTTCCTCCTGAAATGACCTGCTTCAGGGATGAATCTCAGCACCTACAGAAGAAAAATGGATGGTTGGTCATTCATCTTATCTGAGGTGCACTGAAAGCCCCAACTCTAGAAAGGCAGTTGGTGTCATCCCCTGAAGTTGAAAGTTTGGCCCAAGTTTTGATCATAAATCTAGAAAGGTTTATGGTGGTTTCATCACATGGCAATTTGTACTTGGAAAGACAGCCAAAATGATGATAGAGTATATCTGAGTGCATCATTAGATCAATGCCTTGTAAGATTTTAGGGGATACAATTAAAGACTTGTTAGTATGAGTTTCCAGAATTGGCATCCTTTGGTTTACAGCCTGAGGCCTCTAGAACAGTAATTCCCAAACTGTGGGTCGGGACCCACCAATGGGTTGCGAGCAGTGATGTCATGCACCCACTACGCACCACTACCCGAGTACCGGTTCCTAGAAGTTGAGCTGGCCCTGCCCACTCGAAGCTGGCCCCTGCTATTTAACCAGGGAACAGTTGAAGCAAAATATGTATATACACATCTCTAGAAAGCAAAGCAATAGAAGTTAAATCAACACTAACCACAAGCTGAAGTTATTACAAACATGATCACATCCATGGCAACAATCATGACATCATTTCCGGCTTATGACATCACTTCCGGTGGGCGGACCCCGACAAGTGCCAATCAAAAGTGAGTACCTGTTCCTAAATCATTTGGATGACACCACTGGTTGCGAGCCAATTTCAGGTGGGTAGTCAAGCTCCTCGAGCATCCATATTGAAAATATGGGAAGATGGAATATGGGAAGAGGGGAAAGGTTGTGTGATTGGTTTGCTTGTGTTTTGCTTGTGTCAAGGTTGTAAATAGACTTTTTTTCTTTTTGATTCACTTTGCTATTGGAAAATAGCTGAAAAAAGAATCCAATTTATGGCTGCAATTTCAGGAAAGCGGCAGGCTCTTGAGTCACAATGACAGCACTTCTGGCCATAATATCACTTCTGGTGGGTCTCAGACAGGCTGTCATTCTAAAAAGTGGGTCCTGGTGTTAAAAAATTTGAGAACCACTGTTCTAGAAGTTAACATGAGAGAAAAGGATGCCTCTTGTTTGTAGTACATGCACTGCTAAATGCTTGCCCATGAACACTAAGACAGAACGAAGTGCACTGTTGGCATTCAGTTTGAACTGCTTATACATTATAGGGCAATTACTCCTCCAACGTTATCTTTAACCCAAAGAACAAAGAATTTTGATGCTCTTAAATCACTGGAGGATAAGCTATTGGTCAGAGAAAATGAACACCCAGCAGGTAGAAAGGAAGCTTCAGCAAAGTATAATTTAAGGGGTGAGAGGCTTTGAAGTGGTGTTTCGCTTATATTTAGCAGGGGGAGAGTAACTGTCCCTCCTCACCCCAGCACAGTGTCTTTTCTAGTGGCTATTGCTGGTGGTGGTCTGCATTTTTTTGTTAAGATTGTGAGCCCTTTTAGGACAGGGAGCCATTTAATTTTATAATTATTTTTTGCTTGTAAACTCTTTGTGAACATTTTATTGAAAAGTGGTATATAAATACTATTGATTGATTGATTGATTGATATTCCAGCACTGATCTTGCTGTTATAAAAAGAATGGAAGAATTTCTTGGACAAAAATGTCCGTACTTTTCATGTGAAAAGCGGAAGGTGGGCATGAAACAGCATGTCTGTAGCATCAGTTATAAAGAACACATGCGTTTTGTTATTTATTCCCAAGAACAAAAACAAAATGACAATGATGATATAGCCAAACCATCTAACTGGCCAGATTGCACAACGGCAGATACACACAATAGCATGATTGTGTAACTGTGGGAGCAGGTACGAACAGAGCCCTGAATGTGCCCGTGGCAGGGCGATGAAACTGCGCCCCCAGCACGTCACCCCGCCCCCGTGCGTTGCCCAGCCATGCCTCCCTGCGCCCAGAATAGCTCCATTTTGGAGCAGAACAGACGCCAGGGAGGGCGGGCGGGCCAGACAGCACGCGGGTCAGTCCACGGACTCTGCGGAATGGCACCCTGCCGGTGCCGGTGCCCATGGCTCGCGCCACCCTGGGCTACACCCTTCCTCCGCCTTTGTGTGGGAGCCCAAGCACCCTGCTGCCCTCCACCAGCACCCAGTGACTGCTGTTGAGATGGGTCTCCCTCCCCTTTCCTTGGAAGTGGCTGCAGGGATGGATGTGGGTCTCTATTGTGGAAGCGAGAAAAATACACCACCAACATCCTGCAGCAACAAACTTGCCAAGGTAGGGGGGGGGAATCCATCAAAGTGGGGAGAGAAGAGTTTGGAGCATCTTCGATGCAAACACATTTTCAGAATCCAATTAATGTTAGGTGACTTGGGAAAAAAGAAAAGAAAATCTTTGTCAGGTGGATGAGGCTATTTCAAATGAAAGCCCACACTGAGGAACGAGAGCTAAGAATTGGGCGGCATTTAAGCCAGCTGACCTGACAGTTTAAGGATTTTGTCTGCACTATATTTTCTATTAAGAAACATAAGCACTGTATATGTACTTTACTGATAACAGGAGGGAAATCAATTGGCTTTCCCATCTAAGGCAGGAAAGGCAGAGTTTGCACAACGGAGAAATTGGACAGCTTTACTAGCTGATCAAAGGACTGATGTTTCAAGTTTCAATCCTAGCTTCCATCTAACAGTCTTAGGCTCAGGTTTATTCTGCAGACCTGAAAAGACGAAGAAAGAAAAGTCCCTTGCTGTGGTCACAGTATTTAGAGGGAAACTCCGTATATTTGGAATAAAGCTGACACCTCCAGATTATGGGACTGAGGCTAGCAGAAAGATCTAGTTTGATTGGAATTATTTGAAACTGACCTGGAGTCATCAAATGTGAAGCCTTTTCTCCAGTGGGGAACATAAACCCTCTGCAGAGGCTCAAAAAGAGTACAGATGAATGTGTACAGATTGCCAAGGGCAGATTCTTCCTTGCTAGAGAGCTTCAAGCAGAAGCTCTACAGGCATCTGATGGAGATGCTCTAGAAGGATTTCCTGCTATAGGCAGGGGGCTGGACTAGATGACCTTGTAGGTCACTTCCAACTCTATGTCAGAATGAGGGTGGTTTACGAACATGCCTGCTGACCTCATCTCAAGTTCCACACATCTGAAGTCCAATTAGCATACAGGCCTAAACATGTGCTCCCCACAGCATGAAGGGCTTTGAAATCACAATTAGGCTGCAATCCTAACCTGGATTTGGGTAGGGCATAGTTAGGCCAGCAAACTTTGGCCGGCACCAGGGCCACCGTAAAACACGTTTGGACCACTCTCTGAGTCAGGGAGGATGGCGCACATCTGTGTGTTGGCCTCTCTGACTCCAAGAGTGATCCAAACATACTTTAGGGTGGCCCTTGTGTCTGCCAAACTTTGCTGGCCTAATTGTGCTGGCTTAACTCCAGGTTACGATCGCGCTCTGAGACTCCCTTCCCATTGGTGCAGCTCCATCAGCAGGAGGATTTTAGTTAGTATTGGGCTGCAATCCTACACACTCTGAGAGTAAAGCCCATTAAACTCTAGGGCTTACTTACAAGAACATAAGAAGAGCCTTGCTGGATCAGGCCAAAGGCCCATCTAGTCCAGCTTCCTGTATCTCATAGTGGCCCACCAGGTGCCTAAGGGAGTTCAGTAGACAACAAGGTGCTTGCATCCTGTTGCCACTCCCTTGCACCTGGCATTCTGAAGTAGCCTACTATTAGTGTATAAGAGCATAATGCATGTTATACATGAACATAATGTATAAGAACTCAATGTATAAGGACATAAGAACATACTTCTAAGTAAACACAGACAGGATTTTGCTTCAAGTCAATTTGGGGAAACGGAACATTCCTTCCTGGCCCCACAAGAGCAAAATGTAGGTCAGGGACCCTATTATATGATGCATTTGAGGATGGATATTTACTTTAAGACCCACTAGAGAAAGGTAGAAACTAAAGAGGGAGGACATGGCTTGGTTTTTTACAGTCTTTCCAATTGTACGGAAAAACGTACACATCTGTAGGCATGTAGGGCTTTGTTCCATTCAAAGCGTGCAGGCCAGAGGGCAGGGACAGAAAGCCAAACCCTACCCGCCCCTTCATGTGTGCAGCCTGCATGTCTTTGAGGGTCCGAGCTGGGACTGAATCAATCATGTATATGGGACCACATTAATAATAACTGGATGGAAACGGCAACGGCTGGGTTGGATTCTGGGTTTATAGGAATATAAAAGATTACAATGGCCTTATAAAAGTTCTCACAGTATCGACTCTGTATGGGAGAAGCAGACAAATGTGATGCTGCCCAAGATTTCAGTCTCGTAACTGCACTGGAGGATAACAAGGGCTAGAACTGGTGTCACCTCTCTTCAGGTGATAAATGAGTTTAGACATTAATGAAACCTGCATCACACTCCCTGAGCTTGTTGGGAATTTAGGTGCCTATGGAACGATCTGGGTTCACTAAAAATGCTTAACAACAAAATATTTTCAAGGATGTCTACGAAGTAAAGGTTTCTGCAGCAGCTGACAATTTATTATTTGGCTTTCAATTCATAAATCAATAACTTTTCGGGCGCAATCCTAGCCTGGAGTTAGGCTCAGTGATGTCATGCAGGGGGTACGCGAGTACCGGTTTCTAGGATTACAGCTGGCCCTGCCCATTCACCCACCCACTCGTCGACTACCCCCTCTGCAACGTTTGAATTTCCTGCATGTTTGAGTTGCCTGCATGTTCTCAGAGCCAGGCAGGCAGGCAGGCAGCAAGCGAGCGGAGCCTTTCCTTTCCTTGCCACTGAAAAATGAGTTGCTCTGGGGTTTTAAAATGATGCCAGGCCTCCTTCACATGTTCTGGGGGTGCTGTGGAATACTGTTGCAACTGTTGGGTCAGTTTAAAATCATCTGAGGCCTCAAAAAGGGCTTTTTTCATGTCCCTTCCTGCCACGACATCACTTCTGGCTTATGACGTCACTTCCGGTGGGCGGGTCCCGACACGTGCCAATCAAAAGTGAGTACCTGTTCTTAAATCATTTAGATGACACCACTGGTTAGGCTGGCACAGTTAGGCCAGCAACGTTTGGCTAGCACAAAGGCCACCGTGAAGTGTGTTTGGACCACTCTCAGAGTCAGAGAGTCCAGCACACAGATGTGCACCATCCTCACTCTCAGTGGTCCAAAAGCACTTTACGGTGTCCCTTGTGCCAGCCAAACCGTGCTGGCCTAACTGTGCCAGCCTAACTCCAGGTTAGGATTGCGCCCTTAATGGCTTTGTAGCTTGTAAAAACCACTTTAGTGCTCCGATACTTGGGATCAAGTATTTTCACAATGATCAGAGTTTTGCACTGAGGTGAGGGTGCACGCCTACTGTGCACTTAGGCCCATGCATATCACTTCACGCCGGACTGGGAGGGTCACAAACATGCCATGAGCAAATCCAAGTAGCCCTGTTGGGACTGCTGGGGCTTACTCCAAGGCGGCCTCCAACTGCTGTACCGCTGGATACAGTGCACGTTAGGGTTGGGCTGCCCATCTCATAATTCCTCCAAGTTAAATAAAAAAATATGGCAAAGACGTCTTGCCTGTTGAATCTGTTTCACCAGGAATATGATACACAGCAGACCCCTCTGGATGAGATTGGAGGCATTATTAAGGTGGAGAAAGCATGCTGCCTTCTGGAATAGGTTGCCACATACCTTCAGAGATTCTCCAGTCTCTGAAGGTGGTCTGGGTAAGTGGGCAGCAGAAAAAAGGACTAGAAAGAGGGGGACCCTGGAGAATGATCTACTCCAGTGGTTCTCAAATGTTTTTGCCCCGGGACCCACTTTTTAGAATGACAGTCTGTCCAGGACCCACCAGAAGGGATGTCATGACTTGAAGTGCTGTCATTGTGATGCCGGAGCCTGCTGCTTTCCTGTGGATGCAGCATTAATTTGGGTTATTTCTCAGCCACTTTCCAATAGCAAAGTGAATCAGAAAGGAAAAAAAGCCTATTCACAACCTTGACACAAGCAAAACAACCACATAGCCCCTCCTCTTTCCAGCATCCCATCTTCCCATACTCTCAGTATGGCTGCTCTAGGTGCTTCACAACTCACCTGAAATTGGCTTGCAAGCAACCCACTGGTGGGTCCTGACTCACAGTTGGGGAACCACTGACCTACCCCATTTCAAGGACAACCATCATGGGAGCAGCCTGAATGTTGCAATTATTCATGTTAGACTAAAAACCAAACAGCGGTAATTACTAAGCAGCTGTACATTTTTTGAGATTGAAGTCAGCCAGCCCCTATGATGGGAGGGTTCCCTATGGGGTCCCAATAATATTTTGTCAGGCAGTGTTTCACTCATGTGAATTGGAGCCTACACTGTTTGTCAATTTGTTTCTGGCTAAAACAAATGTTGTTGGATGCTGATTTTGGCCTTTACAGTCCTAAATGACCTGGTGGCTAGAATAGGTTTGGGAAGCTCACCTAATCTTTTCTGACAGCTTCTCCTCATATTAGTTTTCAGGGCCAGGCGCCTCAGGGGGGCACCCTGGGGTGGGGAGAGGATGGTAGCGTGGTGCAGCGCCACCCCCCCCCAAGTGTGGCATTCTAGAGCATCCGCCCCTCTTGACCCATCATGTACGCCAGTGCACCCAACTGCTCCTTGTCTTGAGATCAAGCATTCCCTAAATGTAGAAAGCTAGCACATCAAGAAAACAGCATCTAAGCTTTCCCTTCTCCTCAGTGCATTAGCTTTGCAAAGGCAAAGAGATCGCTACATGAGCAGCATTCAGACAGGCAGGTCTTCGTATGCATTCTGAAGTAGTGCAATCTCTAGAGGACTGAACCGAGTGCCCTTGCTAAATGTTCAAATTGGTTCTAAGACAGGAAAGCCGCTAAAGCGTCCGTCTCACCTGCTCTGCCCCTGCTGTCAGCGTTTTAAGAAAATGTTTGATATCTATGGAAGAAAGCAAGCGAAGAACAGTTAGCTCTAGGACACGGCAAAATTAAAGGACCTTCCCAGGAAGAAGGCACCGGACTCACATCAGTCTCCTCTTTGATGTATCCAAAATAGATTTATCTTCGCAGTGCCTATTAATGCTAATGTCTGAATCGGTGTTCATTGTATTGTTAATTCATCCCTAAAGGATACATTTACATTTAAATTTACAAAAGCCAGGTCATTCGAAGCTAAAGTGAGAACATTGTCCTTAATTAATTCCGGTCCGTGAGATAAATAGAATAGAAGAATTAATAGCAATGTAGCAGAGTTGGTGAGTTAATTTTTTTCCTCTTTTCCTCATTCCAGTGGAACACAGACTTTTTTTCATGGTGCTGACTCAAAGCTCGATCCCGAGAGCTCTATCGCAGGAGGTACGAGCTTACCGCTGGCTCCGGGTGCCGTAAATGTGCTGTAAAGTATGTTTCTGGCACCCGGTGAGAAGGAAGCATCGGCACTGGGCCAGCACCAGTGGGGCGGACCCTCAGCAACATGACATCGCCATTGCACCGTTGGACCATGGTAAGTGTTATAGTGGAGCAGCGGTGTGGTTTTTGGGGGGGCATGGGGAGGGTAGTGGGAAGGCAGGAGATGGCAGGAGTGGGTAGGGGGGAAGGGAGGAATGACCCCTGGACAGGGGCGGGACTGGTGGCACCACATCTCTAGCCCTCTATGCTGCCACATCCCTGGCCCTCTATGTCAGGCTTGCAAGGCCATAACACACAACTTCAATCTCCAGCAGAGTCTGGAATAGCCCAGTTGCGGGGCCCGCAGCTTTCCTTGGGGGAAGGGGATAAATGTCTTCTCCCAAGGAGACTCCAGTGGCTGCTGGCGGCTGCCAAGGCTTCCGTAGGAAGCAGCGGTGCCCATTGTGGCACCATTGATCCTATGGCAGTCCAGCAGCTTAGGATCGGGTTGCCCACGGCCTACGAATCTGCTATCTTGTCATGATACTATGCCACAGAACCATTATGTTTACATTATGTAACAAATTACATACATTTCTGGACAAAGGGTGCCTGAAATTGAGGGTGCAATCTTAACCAACTTTCCAGCACCAGAGTAAGGGCAATGCAGTTCCAAGGTAAGAGAACAAACATTCCCTTACCTTGAGGAGGCCTCTGTGACTAGGATGCAGCACATCCCCCATTGGCACAGCTATGTCTGCGCTGGAAAGTTGGTTAGGATTGCACTCTGCTTGATTACATCCATCAGATGGTTGGTGGGGAAAAGGGAGGAGGGACCAACTGAATCCAATGTTACCTCTCTTTCCCAAAATCCAATTGCTGGAATTTTAGCTTGGTAAACAATCTGCCTACATGCATGATGGGAGAGATGTTTTTTTGCAACATAAGTGACTTTGATCCAATAGTCACTTAGGATCACAGACAAATGTTGAGAGAGCAATTAAATAGAGCAAAATACCTCGTGATATTTTTTCACCAATTTTCCTGCTGTACACGTGCAGGATTTCCAGTTTGTAAAGCCACAGCCACAATTTCCTCCACAGCGCTGGACGAGCAGGCAGCGCGGAAAGAAGACCACGTTGGTCAGCTTCAGCTCCTCCCTGATGTTAACAGAATAGTTCCTCGGGGTACAGCTGTAACGCTTTACCTCTTCGTTCAACCTGTCCAGGTCAACTGGAATGGGAGAAAAAAAGGCATCTCATTTTATTTGTTAAGAACACAAGAAGAGCCCCATTGGATCAGGCCAAAGGCCCATCTAGTCCAGCTTCCTGTATCTCACAGTGACCCACCAAATACCTCAGGGAGCAACAAGACAATAGGCTGCCTGCCTTCTGTTGCCACTCCCTTGCATCTGGCATTCTGAGGTAAATTCTGAGGTAAACACACAGGTCAAGATTCTCCACAGCATTTCTCTTGGACAGCCACCAGAACCAGATGCTCCTCTTCAGACATTTACTCATAGGAACATAAGAACAGCCCCACTGGATCAGGCCAAGTCCCATCTAGTCCAGCTTCCTGTATCTCACAGTGCTACAGATGCCTCAGGGAGCACACAAGACAACTAGATACCTGCAGCTTGTTAAGCAAGAACATAACTCTGCAGGGAAGGCCTGTTTATTTTTAATTTTTGAACAGCACCCAGTTAGGGCTAAAGGTTAACAATTTTTGTACATTTTGGGGGGGGGATTGAAAAGCAATTCAAAGGGCTTTCTGTGGCTAGTTTTTTTTCAGGCCACAATCCTAACCTGGAGTTAGGCCAACGAAGTTTGTTAACACCGTAAGGTCAGAGAGGACGGCGCATGTCTGTGTACTGGCCTCTCTGACTCCGAGAGTGATCCAAATATTCTTTATGGTGTCCCTTGTGCCAGTCAAACTTTGCTGGCCTAACTGTGCCAGCCTAACTCCAGGTTAGGATTGCATCCTAAGTGGTTGCTGATTTTTTCCTCTTCAGAGGAAAAATTTTTTTCCTCTTGGATTTCCCCTCCAATCAATTCTCATGTAGTGTCATGTAGTGTCATCTTAATGGGCTGTTTTTTTGGGGAAAGGAGAACTTTTGAGGGACAGGGAAGTGAAAATGGGAGGATATTTTTTATCATTTTCATGGAGAGTTGAGTAATGGCGCAATTGCACTCTGACACTAATATTAATATTCAGCTCAGAACACATCCTACTGGGAATTGCTACTTTCCTTTAAAAAATCACGTTTCTAGCCCTTAAGTTTGCAAAAAGTCTTGAAAGTATGGGTGCAATTCTTGTCGAACTCTCAGACGAAGTGGGAAAATGAAGCAAGATTTCCCATTATTAAAAGCTTGGGCTACAATGCGTAGCATATGTAACTTTAGTTCAACAGAAGCATACAAGTAGCATCTCACTGTAAAGGTTTACTTGCATGCTACTTTCTCCTCAAAGAAATACAATTGCCCCAGATGTAATCACAAAATCAATAGGAGTTACTAGTGCACTCAAGCACTGAAGGCAAAAAGCAGTCCTAGTGTACACAGCATATAGACTGAAGAGAATAGAACATGTTTTATTTCTTTGCTTTGACAGATTACATTTGGTGCTTGGCTGTCATTCTTCAAATCCACTGCCTCTCAGACCTGAGTCTTTAATGGCACTTCTAAGCAAGAAGTGGTTCCCAAGTTAGTTCCCCTCTTGTGTGGTTTTCTGATTGGGACCGTATCAAAAAATAAAAGTAAAGCATCAGTTCTCAAAGTCATGACACATAATTGGCATGCACGATCTATCCCTGTCATAGAAAATAGTCCATCTGCACACATGCATCTGTAATGGGAAGGCATTCGGGCTATGTATACGCATACAAAAACACATATTTCCTCTAACCATTCAGAAGCATTTTAATTTTCATCTGAATTGTTTGGCATCTCCCAAGACCAGTGGCAGAAGTAGTCATCTGGGTCACCTGCCCCTAAATTTGCTCTTGGTACCCCCTACCATTTATATTATACTAGCTTTTTGTTACCTGGCGTTGCCCGGGTAACAAATGTCATTGGGACTGTCACCAATCAGCTTAGCAACCCTGAAAACTGTGGATTTGACACTAACGTCGGTCATTTAGGACATTTTATTTTGCACCCCTTCTCACCCCCCATGCTGATGGGGGCCGAACGTGGACTCAAACGGCATCGGGAGTGTTGTCGCTCGTCTCGGAAACTACAGATTCGAAACCGATTTTGGCCGTTTTTGATCATTTTTACTTGGCACCCCCTATGCACCCCCACCCCAAGGGGCGCTAGGGCGGCCTGACCCCCGCAGTGTTTGCGGCCAGGCCGCAAGGCTTGTGCGTGCCGAGTTTGGTGCCAATCGCTCCAGGCATTCTAGCAGGGCATGCCGCCCCCCATGCCGAGGGGGGGGGCGAACCCGGACTCCAACGGTGTCAGGAGCATCGCCGCTCATCTCGGCGACCCCAGAAACTATGGATTTGATGCCAGTTTTGGCCGTTTTTGGCAATTTTCACGTGCGGCCCCCTGCGTACCCCTACCCCTGGGGGCGCTAGGGGGGCCTGACCCCCGCAGTGTTTGTTGCCAGGCTGCAAGGCATGCACATACCGAGTTTGGTGTGTGTCGCTCCAGGCGTTGCGAAGCCTATGCGGAACACACACACACAGAGACACACACACACATCTGATTTTATATATATAGATGCAGTGGCGTCATCCAGGTGGAACGGCCCGGTACGCTGTTCCGCCAGTTCTGCGGATGGGCCCGGGCCGCACTGCCTCTCCGGAGGACAGGCGAGCTGCTCCTGGGCCCTCCCTCCCTCCCTCGCGTCCCAAATCGCTCTGAAATGGAGCGATTCGGGCGCTGTGAGGCTCAGGGAGGCGTGGCAGCCCTCCGCCATAGGGGCGGAGGGCTGTCAATCATCCGAGCGTTCCGGTTCTTGGCGCGCCCGGATGACATCACTGTATAGATGGCTACAGAGCCATCACGTATATTCTCCATAGCCCTAGCAAAAGAACAGTTTACTGAGGCCATTTAGGTGCTAAGGGGAAGGGAAACCTGTTTGTTTGCTTGCTTAAAACATTGATACATCCTAAAGTAAAAACACATTTAAAATGTGAATCTACATTGGTTGTCAATGTAGAAACAAATCTACAGTAGTAGCTTCCATGTGGAGCTGTAGTCTTCAGAAACCTCATTTAAAACGATGCTTAATTAAAATGGTTCCATTAAAATCACAAAATTGTCATTTCAAGGTACACTTAGTGGGAGAAATCTACGTGTCGGGGATGTCCTAAAGTTGGGCCACAAATCTAGTGTAAAGTTTCTCGGACAGAAAGATTGCTTTTTGAAAGATGGAGAGGGAAAGAATTATAACTGTCCACGTGAAAGGAGGATTGTGGCTCGTATAAGTTGGCATGCCAATTACCTTGAAGGAAAAAAGGTCAAGTAGTCTAAGCAAGATGAAATTACTGCTGTCACAAAGGGGGCACATCTCTGCTGATGTCAACTGAATCAAGCCAGTGATGAATCTGGCTTTATAGAACTCCCCCGTCGAGTTTTTTTTTTTTTTAATAAATAATTGAAGCTGCAGAGCTGCTGTGTGTGTCAAACATCACACAATGACTCTCTCTCTCTCTTTGTGCGTGTGTGTGTGTGTGTGAGAGAGAGAGAGAGAGAGAGAGAGAGAGAGAGAGAGAGAGAGAACAATCTTAATCTGAGGTTAGGGCTTCTGAGCCTGACACGGGTGATTGGGTCCAGCTGAGGAAGTCTCCCCCTGTGCCACCTACCACCACCTGATACCTTTCTGCCAGCAGCAGCCAGAACTTCTTCGTCCGTGCCGATGGGGTGGTGGCAGTGATGTCATGCAGGGGGTACGTGGGGGTACGCGAGTACCGGTTTCTAGG
Organism: Lerista edwardsae; assembly: GCA_029204185.1. Lineage (NCBI taxonomy): Eukaryota > Metazoa > Chordata > Lepidosauria > Squamata > Scincidae > Lerista > Lerista edwardsae. The sequence goes on from JAJKFI010000123.1 coordinate 234,784, forward strand.
ATTACAGCTGGCCCCGCCCATTCGTCGACTCCGCCCTCTGCAACGTTTGAATTTCCTGCATGTTTGAGTTGCCTGCATGTTCTCAGAGCCAGGCAGGCAGGCAGGCAGCGAGCGAGCGGAGCCTTTCCTTTCCTTGCCGCTGAAAAATGAGTTGCTCTGGGGTTTTAACATGATGCCAGGCCTCCTTCACATGTTCTGGGGGTGCTGTGGAATACTGTTGCAACTGTTGGGTCAGTTTAAAATCATCTGAGGCCTCAAAAAGGGCTTTTTTCATGTCCCTTCCTGCCACGACATCACTTCCGGCTTATGATGTCACTTCCGGTGGGCGGGTCCCGACACGTGCCAATGAAAAGTGAGTACCTGTTCTTAAATCATTTAGATGGCACCACTGGGTGGTGGAGGCCTTCTTGCATTACACAAGAGCCACCGTAAAGCACGTTTGGACCATTCTTGGAGTCAGGGAAGATGGGGCACGTCTGTGTGCTGGCATCTCTGACTCTGAGAGTGGTCCAAACACATTTTACGGTGGCCCTTGTGCCAGCCAAACTGTGCTGGCCTAATTGTGCCACCCTAACTCTAGGTTAGGATTGCGCCCTAGGATTGCGTTGGGTTGCTCATGTGTTGTAAGGCATGTGCTTGAGGCACCCAAGGAGCAATGCAAGAAGGCCTCCATCACCCCATTGGCACAGCCAAAGAAGCTCTGGCTGCTGCTGGCAAAAAGGTGAGTATCCCAAAGGTGGTGTGGGGCACAGGGAGGGTGGTGGGGCATGGGGAGGGACAGGGATAGGGGGAGGCCTCCTCAGCTGGATCCAATCCCCTGTGTCAGGCTCAGATGCCCAACAAGGGGCTCCTCAAGTCTGCAACAGCGATTTAGCTGGCCCAGACACAAGAAGCCCCATTTACCCGGGCTAAGGGGAGGAATGTTCCCTTTCCCCGAGGAGATCTCTGGTGGCTTCCCCGTCTCCGCAAAATACAGCAGTGGCCATTTTGGCCCCATTGTTTCTCTGGGCTCCGAGAAGCATAGGATTCGGCTGCCCAAGTGATTACCTTATACAAAAAGGTATTTTGGACCACAGAATGCATATTTGCCATGAGCAGGCACATAGATTTGCATTCATCATCCAATTCATTGTGGCTTTCTGGCAGATGGCCCAGAACCCTTCAAGGATAAGTACGTGGAGCATTACAGTAATTTATTGGTGTCTCCTTGCAAGCCCCTGAGACAGGAGGTTCTTCCACTCAGTTTTTGTTTAAAAAATTTTTAAAACTATTTTTTTTATTATTAATAAATGGATCACTTCGTTGCAGGCATGAACGTAAGAAGAGCCCCTCTGGATCAGGCCAAAGGCCCATCAGCTTCCTGCATCTCACAGTGGCTCACTAGATAGCCCAGGAAGCACAAATAGCCCAGGAAGCACAGATTCCTAGATATCTCATTGCCATTCCCCTGCATCTGGCATTCTGAGGTAGCTTACTTCTGAAGTATGGAGGTTGCATACCCATCATGGCAAGTAGCCTGCGATGAACGTCTCCTCCAGAAATCTATGTTCACTTCCCTTTTAAAGGTACCTAGTCCTGACACTACCACCACCTCCTGTGGCAAGGAAATTCACATATTATTTTAGTGGATGTCCTCTGGTTTTGGTACTGTGAGAGAGGGGAAAGAACATCCCTCTATCCACTCTTGGCCAATCATCAATATTCCCTTGTGTTTAAACAGATGGTTGCTAGGCAACTCCAGACACATTTGAATGGGAATTTAGTTTAATTTCACTGTGGATTCAAGACTTGTTTTGGGAAGAAATTGTCTTGGGACGCAATCCTAACCAATTTTCCAGCACTGACATAGCTGAGCGAATGGGAGCATGTTCTGCATTCTACAGTGGAGTAGTAATCGCGGAGGCCTCCTCAAGGTAAGGGAATGTTTGTTCTCTTACCTCAGAGCTGCACTGCCCTTATCCCAGTGCTGGAAAGTTGGTCAGGATTGTGCCCTTGGTCAGTCAGATTACATTTGCCAATATAAATACATAAATAAATGTAATTTTTATATGTGTGTAATTTTATATTGTGGGATCCATAGCGGTTTGCTTGTTCTAATTGTTTTAAGTCAAGTGTTTTAATCTTTTATCTTGTATTGTTTTATTTCTATCTGTATTTTAATGATGTCAGCCACTTTGGGTGCCCCAATATGGGGTGCATATAGACAGGGTGCATATTCTTTAAATAATAAATAACTACTGGACCTCTCAGCAACTTCCCAAACCATCAACCATGTGATTTTTTTTGTAGAGGTGGGGTGCTTCAGGGGGTGGCAAGTGCCATGGGCGCTGGCAGTGGCAAGGCGCAACAGCACGGGAAAACTTCAACCCGCCCTCCCTTCCTTGTGTTCCGATCGCTCCTTAATGGAGCAATTCCAGATGCAGGAAGGCATGGCTGGGCAACACAAGGGGGTGGGGTGATCGCGCTGGGGGTGTGGTGACATCACCCCATCCCTGGGCACACTGCAAGCTGGGAACAGCTCTGGCTTTTTGATAGGCTGTTTAGGCTGGGGGTTGAACACAATTGCATTATTAATAATAATAATAATAATAATACATTTATTTATATACCGCCTTTCTTAATATCACTAGATTTCTCTAATGATTGAACTCAAGGCGGTTTACATAGGCAGACTTTCTCACAAACCCAAAGGTTTTTACAATTTTACAGAATGTTCTATCTTCCAAGAACAACACTCCTACAGATCTTTCTTTCTGGATTTAGCCTTCTTTCTTTAGCCACCCGTCTGTCGTCTGCTGGCTGATGAGGCTTCCCTGCTGCCACCAGAGATGCAGCTGATTTCAGCACACTCCTCCTCCCACGAGGCAGCTGAAACTCAGCTTTTAATCAGCCGCAGTTTCCAAGGTCTGCTGCTCGCAGAGACTTCCGGCAGTCCCGAGCTCACGACCTTGAGATCTTCAGGTGTTATCTTCGGGCAAACGGAGGCATTAACCCTCTCGGCTAAATCCTCTCGGCTAAATTACAGTAGCTCTGTGCTATCTGGAGGACCAGTTCCAGGATATGGTGCTGTAGTCTGTAGCTTTTACACTATGGTACGATTTCCCACACACTTGTTCCCCATAAACTGTTTGACATCTATACTAAATTACACGAGGAGCTCATCCAGAGATCTGGAGTAAGGTGCCCTCTGTATGTGGGTAACACCCAGTACCATGTCTCATTTTCATCTAATTTAGGAGAGGCTATATGGTAGAAGTTCTGAGTCCTTGCCTAGGTTCAATGATGAATGGGCACTGCAATCCTGCCCGAGATGTTGCGTCGATGCTATGTCATTAGTGCTGATGTGGGGGCACCAAGTAGCACCCCCATGTTGGCATTAAAGCTCTCAGGCTGATACTATGAGTAGCCTCCCTTGCGTCAGCTGGCTGGTGCAAGGAAGGTTCTGGGAGGAGGGAGGACGGGGAATGGGCGGTCCTGGGCAAGGGATAGGCGGATGGGCGGGACAGCAGGCATGCCGGCCTGGGGAAGAGGTGGGCTCCAGATTCAGCAATAAGGCTGAATCTTAAGCCCAATGAGGAGGCCGCGTGGCCCCGATTTGGGCTGTGCAGACTCCTCGGATCTGTGCCTGCTGTTTAGCAGGCACAGATCTGAGGAGCGCACTGGGGGGGCTGGAGCCTCCTCTCTGGTAATGGCACAAATGTGCCCTTGCCGTGGGGAGACTCCAGCCTCCCCGAAGCAGTGTTAGTGGGCACAGATTGAGCAAATACTCCCTTGCCTCGGGGGGGGGGGCTCCAGCCTCTCCTAAACAGCATCGGATATGGCGCTGGCCCATTGGCCTTGCCCTGAGTAGTTTCTGTGACCAAGAAATGGCGTTCAATATTTTCAAAACAGCACTCCACTTCCTGCAAGACTCAGAGTGTAATCCTAACCTGAAGTTAGGCTGGTACAGTTAGGCCAGCAAAGTTTGGCTGGCACAAGGGACATCGTAAAGTGTATTTGGACCACTCTTGGAGTCGGAGCGGCTGGTAGACAGATGTGCACAATCCTCCCTGACTCTCCCTTGTGCTGGCCATACTTTGCTGGCCTAACTCCAGGTTAGGATTGCACTCTCAGGTTCACACAGTTTGGAAAAATATATATTACCGCAAATATAGAGGATAGGAGGTCCAAATAGTTTCTATTGCATGTAAACTTCTGCAAAAACATGGTTTATAATGATCCCAAGTTCCTCAGATTTTATAGATCCTTTCAAAAATTCTTGGGGCTTTCTAACAGAAATATTTTGAAACTATTCCCTGTTGAAATTCCAGCTGTTTGTCCCTGCCAGATTTCAGCTACATATGTCATTCACTTTCAGAGGTTGATGCATTCCATAAAAATAATTCTGTGTATTTGATGAGTACTATTGGCAGACACATTTTGAGAAAAAAAGTATTTTCTAAACATTTCAGAGAAATTCTATGATTTTCTTTTTCTTTTCTTTTTTTTTGGCAAAAGGACAAATATCACAGAATACTCATTCCTGTCCTTTGGGTTGAAAGAAATTTGGAACCTTCTTTATTTTTCATTAGCGTTTTGTGATTCCAAAGTGCTGAGTCCTGTTTTACTCACTGGTATCTGCGTTTCTTGTGTAAAAAGCAAAAAAGCCTCCATTCGTATTTAGAACCAAATGGTTTTCAAATGGCTAACTATATTTCCAACCATTAGGCATTATGACCCTGGACCACCACCACCCCACAACTATGTGATCATAATCATGGCCCAATCCTAATGGAATGGCATGCTGACAGCATGTGTGTTCCACCAGTGTGCACTGTCGCAAAAGTGTAGTAAAGTGCTTTGTGACAGTGTGAAGGCCAGGTACATCAGTGGGAAGACTGGAGTCTTCCTGCTAAAGCCGACAGCTGTAAGGACACCCAGGTTAGTCCAATGCAGGGACAGGCAGTGAGTGATAGGGGCAGGTGCTGGGTGGGAGGGTCTGGGATGGGGCGTGGAATAGGTGATGCCGGGATGCACTGTATCCTAATCCTCTTCCTGGGCCTGATCCCCCAACACAAATCAATGCAGACCTGTGCCAGCTATAGAGCTGGCACAGGTATGAGTTGACCCATTGTGGTTGCTGAGTCTTGCCACAGAGCAAGGGACAAATGTTCCTTTATCTCGAGAAAACCTCCAGCAGCTGAAATTACCCCCCCCCCATGGGATACACTACAGAATAGCCCCCAGTGGCACCACTGCATTGCTGCACTGAGACTTAGGATATGGCTATCAATCTGTGGGTGGAGTGAGGGGACAACATACACTTTGCTTGACATTTGTGCATCCTAACCCCCATCCCCAGGCTGGACAGTCCTGCTTCCAGCCACCTGGCCTTGTGCCTGCTATTTAGCAGGCGCAGGTCCAAGCAGCCCCATCAGGCTGCATGACGTTTACCTGGGATTACAGGACAAAATGCCCCGTGGTGAGCTTCAGCTGCTTGCTACCCTACAGAGGATGCAGCACAGTCCAGCTGGCCTGCCTGCTTCTGCACAGGCTAGGATTGCAATGCCTGTCAAACGATTCCCCCTTCCATCCCTTATCTGCAATATAGAGATTGTGCTTGTAAGGTGCAGGTGCTTCCAGGTGCTTGTAAGGATGATTAATGGCACGATCCTAACCAACTTTCCAGCACCAGGGTAAGGGCAATGCACTCCGACGTAAGGGAGCAAATATTCCCTTTCCTGGAGGAGGCCTAAGTGACTGCCCCCTAATGGCAGGATGCAGCACATGCCCCATTGGCACAGTATGTCAGTGCTGGAACATTGGTTAGGATTTGGGCCTAAGTCAGTGCATTGCAGCACTTTGAACACTACATAAATGCCAAGTAGCCTTATTTCCAAAATTAGGGTGGAAAAGTGCTCATTGTGCCAACAATAAAGACACATTGTATTAATGGTTTTAGGTTGGTTTATACCAGTGGCTCTAAGAACATAAGAAGAGCCCCAGTGGATCAGGCCAAAGGCCCATCTAGTCCAGCTTCCTGCATCTTGCTCAAACATTTTAGCACCAGGACCCACTTTTTAGAATGACAGTCTGTCCGGGACCCACCAGAAGTTATGTCATGACCAGATGTGCCATCATTGCGATGCCAGAGCCTGCTGCTTTCCTGAGAATGCAGCAAGAAGTTGGGTTATTTCTCAGCCATTTTCCAATAGTAACGTGAATTAGAAAGAAAAAAGCCTATTTACAACCCTGACACAAGCAAAATAACCACACAGCCCTCTCCCTTTCCAGCATCCCATCTTGCCATGTTTTCAATATGGCTGCTCTAGATGCTTTGTGACCCACCTGAAATTGGCTCACGACCCACTGATGGATCCTGACCCACAGTTTGGGAACCACTGGCTTATACAGTTTTGCATTTTTTTAAATTGTAAACCACAGAGAGAGCTTCGCTGCTGAGCAGAGGATAAATTTAATATATTAATAACATTCACTGGATACCTTTTTCCTTTTATTTTGTTTTCCTAGCACTGCATTTTTTATCTCAAGTTTTTGGCAGTTGGACGCTATGAAAAGAAGATAAGAGGGTACAGGATGCAGAAGTTCCCTGTTTCGTCACTTACAATTAAAATGCTTAACCAGCCTGTCGACATAATGGAAATTGGTGAGTTGTTCGCAGACTATAAAAACCACCTGCTCTGACAGGTGCTGACTCCAGATGTTCTTCTAAGTAGCATGTGATAAAAATGATTATCCAACTCTTATTATTCAGCAGGCTAGTTAAGGTGGCAGCACCGGTAATTGGAATATCCGTTGCTTATAGCACAACCTGGCTTTTAAGGAAAGCCAAAAACCATTAGTCCTCCAGAGAAATGATCATAAGTGTCTCAATTTTATTTGGCGAGTTACTCATAATGGCAAGCAGAAGGCAGCTGGCTAACTTGGAAGGCACTCCAGTCAATCACACAGATTGAGACCGTCTCAGCCTTTATCAATACAAAATCCCCCATCACTACAAAAGTTTGAGAATTTCACTATAGGGAGAACAAAGTATTGGGATTTAACCTGGTTATCACTCCAATCCTGGAATTTATTTGCAAGGACACGTTCCATTAATTTTAATGCAATATTTGATTTCGCAAATATTTGCTGTTTTATTTTTATAATGTTTCTTCTTCCTCGTATGGTATTTTATCTTACATTGTTAGGCGCTTTGAGTGTTTTAATATGAAAGGGAAATGTTGGTTATAATTATTTTTTCTGTTATGTTATTTTTACTAGAACAACAAAAACAAACTCACAACTACAAAACAAAAACTAAACAGTAAAAACCAAATTCAAAATATATATAGCAAGCATGGAGTAATACATCTAAATTGCTTACAACCATACAATATGTTGATAACTGCTCAAATTGAAAAATTGTGTCTCTTAGCCAGCCTCTCATTCTTTTCTTTAACACTTCTTTTATTTCTTTTAAACCTCCTTATCATTTATATAATCCCCAGCAAAATGTTTGACATCTAAATCGTCTACCTATTCATCATGTCCAAAATTTGTTACACCAAAATTTCCCTTCTCATGCAGGAAGTCAATGAGTGGTTTCCAGTTATTCATAAATGACTTTACTGACTTCTCTTTAAGTTGAATTGTGAGTTTATCCATTTCCATTAAGTCCAGAATTTTTATCCACAATGTGATTTATACTCATGAATAAGTTGCACTGAAAATTGCATTCAACGTGACATGGGGCAAACATGAACATTTATTCTCTCTTAGTCCCCATCATACATGCGTCTCATGTGGAGGTGTCAGGGATCAAACCTGGGACCTTCTGCATGTGCACTACCACTGAGCTCTGGCCCCTGCCATTATGGCAGTGGTTCTCAAACTGTGCAAACTCATAGGGGCACTGTGGGATGTTTCCGGTGACCTTCTTGGCTCTCCTGGATGCCACCCAGTGGTGTAATGTAGGCGTGGCCACAGGGGTACTTGCAAAATTCTTAGGGGTGCAAAAATTCACCCTCACACTTCAACTGAAGGTGGGGATGAGGCATGCTGAAGCACCTGCATTTTCCTCAGGGGCAGGTCACTACTGGCGCCGCCAGTTTAGGGGGAGCAATTCTTGCCTTTCCCCAGGTGCTGACAACCCATGCAGTGCAACTGGTGCCACTTCCTTGGATTCCACAAGCTCTTATACAATTCCCACACAAACTCATGCAATCCAAGATGGCGGTGCTTTGGACAGACGGGAAGAAGAGGCCACCATGAAAGAAGGGTACCATGGCTACAAGAAGTTTGGAAACCACTGCACTATGATATTGAAACCTGGGCAATATTCTGGACATATTCTGGAATCTGGATATATCTGCACTATGGTATTATAATCTTTCTCATTTCCATGCTGTACACCCAATGGGTTATTTATTCTGTTTTAAGAAGGCATTATTTTGCAACTGTCGCTTACATCCAGCTAATTTTACCATTAATTTTAATTATGTTTCCCTGAAAGCTCCTGCAACAACACAACACACTAAGTGCGAAACAGGGTTATGATATTCCATTAAACCTCAAAATGCATTAAAGTCCAGTAAAAGTACTGTTTAGTGGTTTGAGGGTACAATCCTAACCTGGAGTTTGGCCAGCACAGTTAGGACAGCAAAGTTTGGGTGGCACCAAGGCCACAGTAAAGCACGTTTGGACCATTCTCGGAGGGGAAAGGAGGACGGCGCACATCTGTGGGCTGGCCGCTCTGACTCTGACAGTGGTCCAAATATACTGCACATTATATCTTCTGCCTGCCAAACTGTGCTGGCCTACCTGTGCTGGCCTAACTCCACGTTAGGATTGTGCTCTGACAGCGCAATCCTATAGACTATGCAGTGTCGGTGCAACGGGGTTGCGATGACGCTGCGCACTTAGTGCTGACGCGGAGGTACCGATCTGCACCCCCGCATCAATGCTCGAGCAACAGGACCGGTGCTGAGGGCAGTGCCGTCCCTGCTGCACCCGCGCTGAGCCTCTCTCACACCGACTGAAGCCAGTTGGCGCAAGGGGGGCTCCGTGGTGGGGGGGGGGGTTGGGGGGGGGGGGGGGGGGCGGACTTGGGAGGTGGCCATACGGCCACATTCTAAGCCCGTCCAGAGGCTGTGCGGCCCCAATTCGGGCCGCGATGTCTCCTCCAATCTGCGCCCGCTCCTTGCCGTGGGGAGGCTTCAGCCTCACCTATACTGCTCTAGGATATGGTGTTGGCTGGCCAGCCTTGCCATTCCAGCGCTGTATATGATTGCGATGAGTTTGGTGAACGTTAGCCTGGTTTACATGGGGCAGTGGTAAGGCAATCAATACAATAATTCTGCTGAAAGAAGAATCACTAATCTGTTTCCCAAGAATGTTCTATTTTCAAGACTATTCTTGGCTGAACAGAATGTCCAGGCTGTGATTAGAACCGAGGATGAATATGTCTAAACGTATCAGAATTACATTATAGCTTCTTCCTACCTTTTGACTTCCTTTCGTAAAAATTTCTGCCTCGATACTGAGCTGTGTCTGTGTACAGGTTCTCAAGATCTTCTTGCCAGGTCTCTGGATTAAAGTGCCTGAGCAATTCCTCCACCGTGTCAAACTCTGCGATGGTTTGATCCAGAGCTTCCGCAGTAAGGGTAGGATCGGTCACTGATGGAGAGTGATAGGATACCCCCTAAGAGTGACATACAGTGCAGGGTACTTTGAAAAATACAGGTAGAAAATGACAAAAAAAATCAGAGAAAATATTTCCCAGAGCATTTCATAAGGACTATAAACAACTCTCTCTCTCTCTCTCTCTCTGTCTCTCTCTCTCTCTCTCTCTGTGTGTGTGTGTGTGTGTGTGTGTGTGTGTGCGTGTGTGTGTGTGTGTGTGAGAGAGAGAGAGAGAGCGCAACATGGTAAGTACTACAAGTGCTGCAATGTTCTATGAAAGCAGCCCCTCTCACTTGCCATCGGAGTCATTCTGGGTGACATTGGCAATGTGTAGGCATTGCTGTCTCAGCCTGGAATGGCTCTGACGGTTAGTGGGAGGGGCTGCTTACACAGATCATTGCAGCACCTGCAATACGTATCATGACTCCCCCTGGAATTATGATACTGGTTCCAGCCGGTCGTACTTCCACAGAAGCTCAACCAAACTCCCCCAGCACTGCAGCCGTGCGTTTGACAGAATCTGGCCATGACTGTGAGCGCAATCCTAAACTGGAGTTAGGCTGGCATAAGCTAAACCAGCAAAGTTTTGCCAGCACAAGGGCCACCATAAAGCATGTTTGGACTACTCTGGGAGTCAGGGAGTATGGTGCTTGTCTGTGTGCTGGCCTCTCTGACTCCGAGAGTGGTCCAAACATACTTTATGGTGTCCCTTCTGCTGGCCAAACGTTGCTGGCTTAGTTTATGCTGGCCTAACTCAGTTTAGGATTGTACCCTAAAATGGCTTCTGGGGCTGATTTTAGAGGATATATCCCCATATAGCAATACTTTCTGGTACATCAAGGATCCAAGCGGAAAACTCAATTCTCTTTTTTTCGGATAATTCAACAACACGTTAGTTACCAAGACAGGGCTGGTGACGGATTCCCAGTTGGTTTCAGATGCAGCAGGTTGGAGATCATCCTGAAGAGCAAACAAAAAAGATAGTATAAACACAATGCTATCGTACAGGCCATTGAAATAGGATGTTAGAGGATTACTGGGCATTTTAATTCAGAATACAAGGATCCCTTGTTCTCGTAGCTGTGTCTATGTGAGCAAATGCAAACAGTACTCCATAGTCCTAAAGGGATTTTTTGGAAGAAGGTGCCTTACCTCTGTATGAAAACAGCATGGCAGTATGGCTTGGCATAATGTGAAATTTCACACAAAGTGTCATGCAAGGTGGCTTTTGGGGTTCGTCTCAAGGAGAACCACCTGGACATCTAAGGGAAACCAAAAAAATTTCTAGAAAAGTGACCATTTTCAAGGGGATTCAGAGCGCAATCCTATTCTATGTCGGCCTTGTAAGGCCACATTAGGAGGCAGCACAACAATGTGCAGGACAAGGGGAGGTTTTCCCCTTGCACCTGTGTAAGCCCTGGTCGCCCCTATGGGCCTGCTCAGATCTGCGCCTGCTATTTTGCAGGCGCAGAGGAATGTGGATGGAAGCAGCCCGAATCAGGGCCGCCCTGGCTGGGGACGGGGTTTAGGATTTCGCACTACGGTCGTCCTGCGTCACAACTGCCATCTCCGCCCACTGCGCCACCCAGTTATGCCTCTGGAACGCCCTTGCGGAGGCCCTGCACTGCCCAAGCGCTGCCGATGCTTGACTGGCGCATGGCCGGCACTGCCGATGGTTACAGTGGCACCCGAGCGCCGGCACTGCTGCTCGCGCTGGTCCAGCTCCACAGCGCGGACGCGACAGCGTTCGGCTGGTGCAAGAGCTTAGCACCAGCGCAAGGGGGTATAGGATTGCGCTGCCAGTGTCTGAACGTATTGGGCTTAGCGCAGACGGTATGAGCACACTGCCCAGCTGATGATGTAAAGATGATGTAAGTCACCTCCAGCACCAATGGGAAGCCTTTATCACCCGTGCTGGCCCAGAGCCTTCCCTGAGCGTGTGGAGGTGCCCACATGGAGCCAGCAAGCAGTGAGTTTTACCATTGCCAGCGGTGCGCACTTTCTGGGGCAGCAGGGAGGGTGGAACTGGGGTGGGATTGGTGGTGACTTCCACCTCCGCATCTTATCCCCTGCCTCAGGCCAGGCAGCCTGATACGCAGCTGCTCGATTCTCTGCTGGCAAAATAGCCAGTGGAGAGTTGAGGAGTCCCGTTGCAGGAGGAGGAGCTTTCCCTAAGGGAAGGGAACAAACGTCCCCTTCTCCCGAGGAGACCCTGGCAGTTGCCTGAGTGCCACTGGATGCAGCGGTAGCTGATGGGCTACTGTTGCACCTGTGGCGCCCAGGTGGCTCAGGATTGGGCTGCTCTTTCCTAACCCTAACCCATTTGTACCCTCCCAACCTACTAGCATTTCGTATTTGGATACTTCCGTATAACATGTACTGTACATGGGAGGAAGAGGCCAGAGGAATGCCACTTTGGCAGCAAATACTATTAGGACAGGCACCAACAGCCAGGTGTGCTGAGAAGACCCCACCCACCAGCGCAAAGTGAGTGCCAGTGGGGGCCTGCACTGGGAGGGCGGAGAGGGGACGGAACGGTGGAGTTTCTGAGGGGGGAGGGGGCAGCGATGGAATGGGGAGGAAGGGATGCAATCAGCAGCATGTGTGTAAATGGATCTCGTCTCCCTGTCCCTCCATGCCATTCTTACACTCTGCTGTAATAGCTGGTGGGAGGAGACCCAAAGGAAAGTGAAGGCTTTCTCCAGGGCAAGGGATCAAAAGTTCCCTTACCCTAAGGCAGTGGTTCTCAAAACCGTTTAGACCGAGAACCACTTTTTAGAATGGCACTTATGTCGGGACCCACACAAAGTGGGTCATTAACCTCAGTGATGTCATATTATTATTATTATTATTATTATTATTATTATTATTATTATCAATCAATCAATCAATCAATCAATCAGTCAGTCAGTCAGTCAGTCAGTCAGTCAGTCAGTTAGTATCCCTCCTTTCTGCCCCATGGGCACCCATAGCTGGAAGTGCCATCATTGTGACACAATCAAATGATACGCTTGGAATGCAAACTGGCAGCAATCGCACAACCATGAAACATCCCTGACAGAAAGCAAGAGTAGGATAAAACATTATATTACGTAAAAACACTGAACTGATTTTGATTTTTTTTAAAAAAAGCCTCACTTGAAAATTCAAACTGAAAACTCATAACAGGAATATAGCACGAATAAGGTCTGCAGCTTCCAAGATGGCTGCTCCCGGGTTTCCACGACCCACGTGACATCAGGTCGAAACCCACCAAGTTTGAATAACACTGCCCTGCTCCCCACCCTATGATGCAGTGCATGCTGTATTGGCCCATCTGTATCGGGGGGGGGGAGTAAGGTAGGAGTGGGCTGCCCCTGGTTTTTTTTATCCCTTGCACTTCTGTCACACTCTTTCTTCTGAAAATGGCTTACATTAGATTATCTCCTGTATTTTATTTTACTACGTGCTTCTGAGTATTGCGGGCTATCTTATTGTCCCTTTGAGAGACGCTGCTTTAAAGCCCTGGCTAGCATGCTGCGTTGAAAGCCTGGAGCTCAACCCAACTTGGATGCACAATGTGGCCCCCCATGGGAGCGAGGTTTTAGTAATCTTGTGCGGGAGGGCAGCAAAATCTAGCAAAACCACAGTAAAGCACAGATAACTGTAATATTCTGCCCCCCCCCATCACAGCTTAATCCTGATTATAGACCACGCATGTGACATTTGCAGTTACAAAAAGTTTTACATTCACTTGAATGTCTGCATGGAATTCATGCATGTCTACCAATACATATGCACACTATTTTGCCCCCTAAAGCACTGGGGAAGCAGCTTTGCCACTTCCTAATTCTGTGAAAAAAGTCCTTTGCATGAACAATTGTAAGTTATTGGCTTCATGCGGACATTCAAGTGAACCAGTGTTTGCATTACACTGAGGGTGGGGGAAAGGTGAGGGTTAGGGTGACCAAGACTAGAATCCTGTATTTTCATGGATTGTTTAAGAGCCAGTCCATTTCCCCCCCCCCCATCAATGCAACTGTGCCTGGAACAAGCGCACTATATCCAGAAGGGAGAGGAGATTCCCTTTCTGTAATCCTCCTGCTTCACAATGGGTATCTTTTGACCTGCCCCAGCTGAGTAGCTGGTGCACGTCCATGGGGAGAAGGGGCTTGCCGAACTGGGGTAGTAGGATCCAACATGCACCATCGCGGTCAAAAACAAAAACAAATAGGCAGAGTCAACGTCAGCAAGTTTCCACTCTCTTCCCCCACCACAGATCAGCCGTTTTTGAACATCTGGATGGCATACTTAGTCAAAGAGAAAGTTCAGCACAAGAACCTACCTCAAAGAGAAAGGCAACACCTGTCCACTATTCGAAATGGATGGCAATGATTAGGTTTTGCCACCTGCTCCTTGATTTTTGCAGCCTGCTTATTTTGCCTTTGTGATCGCACTTCCTTTAGTAAAATGCACTCTCTGCTATTCATTGCAGGAAGGATTTTGTTGGGGACCACTTAACGCAGCTGAACTCTCTTGGCGCTTCTGAAGGGCTTCCCAAGTAAGCCCAATTTTCAGTTTATGTTACCAGATTTCAGTTCCTGCTTGCAGACACTTAAAGGAGCAACGCCAAAATAATTTTTCATACATTTCTGACCTATATTGTTCATAACAGCCTTCAAAACTCTGAAAGAGTTTCCTCTCATCAGAAGCATTGCCATCCTAGCTCCTGAACCCCAAATTATTATTTTTTAAAAAGATTGTACATAAACTTCTGACTGCGGAAGTCGACTCTTTAACCAGTACAGCACTGCATTGCAATGATTTCCTTTTTTTTTAAGTGGGTTTGATACAAATAGGTGTAAGTAAAATAAGGGTAGTTTCACACAGCAAAAACCTTGAAAGCCTTGGAGAGTATCAGAGATGATCCAGAGTCCTGGGAAGTGACAAGGGTGATCAGGGGTGATCCAAGGTTTTGGGAGTAGCACGTGTGATCGGGGTGATCCATTGGCCTTGCACTTATTGTACAAGGCTTTAACCATTGTATCTGTACATTGATCTGCACATTAACCATTGTAAACAAGAATCTGTACATTGTACAGAAGAACGTACTGTACAAGGCTTTCACCATCGTACAGAAGAATCTTGGCAGGTGCAAAATTCCTTCTTCTATACAATGGCTAAATGTATAGGCACTCTGTCCCAGTTTGTATTTGGTAACCCTACCTGATGTGGTGGCGCAGCGAGTTAATCCGCTGTTGCTGGGCTTTCGACCGCAAGGTTGGGAGTTCAAGACTGCGCGACGGAGTGAGCTCCCGTCGCTTGTCCCAGCTCCTGCCAACCTAGCAGTTTTCTACTAAATGCAAGTAGAAAAATAGGGACCACTTTGGTGGGAAGGGAACGGCGTTCTGTGCGCCACGGCGTAGAGTCATACTGGCCACATGACCACGGAAGCTTGTCCTTGGACAAAACGCCGGCTCTACAGGCTTTGAAATGGAGATGAGCACTGCCCCCTACAGTCGGTCATGACTAGACCATTTGGTCGTGGGGAAACCTTTACCTTTTAACCCTACCTTGGAAGGCAGATGATATCCAACCTGGGGGCAGAAGAAAATGTGTGCATAGTGTTGCAGTTTCACATCTCACAGTACAGAACTGGTAGAAACTGGCATTCCGTCTCTCCGTCTCAAGATCAGATAAACACCTGTGTGTCCTTCAGCAGGCAGCTTCCCAGCTTGTTAGGGCAACTAGCTTGGACAGTAGTTGTACTCCCTTTCTGATAGTGTAGAATAAGCAGGCAGTTTCTCACGGGAAGCCCTGGCTGCAAACACTGCTCATTCCCATGAGCTCATAGTGTTCTAAGGGTCACCCCATTGGGTAAGATGGGGCACAAGGGGTCTTCAGGTATCCACCTACCAGATACACTCTGGCTGTATCCCTTTGTTCTGGTGTTAGAAGGAGTTATTCACTATGTGTGCATAAGATGTAATAGCTGCACTGGAACGCCGCCTGCGAGCGGCAAAGACTTCACCGGCTTTCCTAGCCGGCAGACTGAACCTTTGTACCTTTCTCACTTTCGCTACAATAAAGAGACTTTGTTATGGAAATGTGGCGATTGCTTCAGTCCTTCGCACCGGAGCGCTAAGGCAAGCGCTGGAATGGGTCTCCAAGCCCCCAACTCTGCTGCTATTTACACAAATACACAACACATAGTGCTTTGCACAGGGGAAGGGTGACACCTGGGTCCGAGGTACAATAGTATCATTGTCATTGTGCTATTAAACATTTTCTACTGGCCCCTGTTGTTTTGCTTTTTAGTTTGATATTATTATTGTTTCTCATTGTGCTGTTGTAAGCTGCCTTGGGATGTGAAAGTGGAACGTGACCGTCTTTAATGAACACAAAAAGAAGTATGATAAATTCCTCCTGGAACTCAATCGGGCTGACTTTAAATGCCTTCCAGAAGGCTCTGCAAGTCCCCCACCTCCCATGGGGCACCTGGGAGCTTATCCTGCTAAGGAAGTGTTCTAGCTGCCTGAGCAATAGGACTGTGCCATCCATCAGGCCAAAAATGTCTATATGTTACATGCACTTCTGGGTATATTTTGTCTATTTTCATATGTAGAAGCAGTGCTTTTTTTGTAAAAAAAAAAAAAAGTGCAGGAACACACACAACGTCGTGACGTCATGATGTCATGACTTCACAACGTTGCGGGGTGTGCCCTGCCTCCTTGTTTTGCCGGTTGGGCACTTTAAAGTGCCCGACCAGCAGCCAGGGTGGGAGACGCTGGCGTGCCTCCCAGCTGGGGGGGGGGCGCGCAGTGGCGGCTTCCTTGCCCTGGCTACTGGCTGTTCCCGGCTGCCGCTGGCACTTTGAGGCACTCAAAGTGCAAAGGCACTCCTGGCGGGCTGGGAATCAGGCGGGGGGAAGACGCAGCTTTCCCTCGCCTCTGATTCCCTGCCCGGGACGAATCGCGCGTGCGCGCGCGGTTCCTCCCGACGGGCTGGGAATCATGCGGGGGAAGACACAGCTTCCCCCCACCTGATTCCCCGCCCGCGGGGACAAAAAAGGTGGTGGAACGCCGTGGGGGTGCGTTCCATTACAAAAAAAGCCCTGTGTAGAAGCAAGCTGAAAATTCCATGCCCTTCAAAGCTGGGATGCAAATTACAGGCAGTGTCCTTTTGTTGTGTAAACACCATTAGACCAGGGAGAAGAGAGCTTTCCCTTTCTCTCCCACTAAGCCCGCTGATTGGCTCAGGTTTCTGCCAGATCCCGCCCCTCCCCAGGAGAGAAAATTTAGAGGGCAGATAACATCATTCCAGCTGCAGAATAAATACAGTTCCTGGCCGGAGGTCTTGCTCTCTTCGTCCTCCATCTATCTAGGGGACAGAGCTCACCACACTCACTAAGAACTGAAAGGTGGGAGACTGGTGGTTCAATCATCCAGGAAATATTAGATAAAGAGTAGTTTATGTAGTCAGAAAATCATGAGCGTTTTGTTGATTTCAGAGCTGTCTTCTCTAACTGTATTAACAAGTCTCTCTCTGCATTCCTGTTCACTCTTGGTGTTCCCGTTCATGTTTAATTGTTGTTGTTTTATTATGTTGTTTCAATGTGTTTTACTTGTTATGTTTTACTTATTATGTTTACGTTGTATTTTGTTCTCTGTAAGCCTCTTTGGGCATTTGCTTCGGCATAGGAAAGGCGGGGTACAAATTCTTCAAATCAATCAATCAATCAATCAATCAATCAATCAATCAATCAAATAAAAATTAACACTCATTCAAGTGCAAATGTGAGATTATTTAGCACTTCAGCGCCATCTGCTGTTGAATGGTATTATTGCAGGTTAAATAAAACATACTTGCCAAATTCAATTCTCATTGTTTCCTTGTTAGGAAGACTTGATCACCTGACCTGCCTGACCTGAGAGGGAGGAGCTACCCACAATCCATGGCGCAGCACATCATTCATTCAGTGAGACCCGTTTTCCACCAAAGCTGGGCTGAGCTGTGGCTGTTACACGAGCGAGCATGCACAGCTGCAGGGAACATTTGGCTCCATACGAAACTGGCCGCCTCAATGAAAACTCCCCACCTCTTCGCAGCTGAGCAATGTTCTTCTATGGCAAAGACTCCTCCCCCTCTCCCTCCCCTCCCCCAGAGCTAGAATTCAGGCCACTCTTTCAACCAATCGAGGGTCCAAACCTTCAGAGATGGACAAGACAACCTCTTATCTTTTTGTGCAAAAAGAGGAAGTGCTTTGCATGCTCCAAACAATGGGAAGGCTCACAGAGGGGATCGAGGGCCTCCCGAACCAAGCCAAAGGCCGGCACAACCCCCCCCCCCCCGGAGAATCCTGTCAGGCACCCCTGCCTGCCCCAGTCCCTGCCTCCACTAGCGGTTACAGTGAACCCAATGTCCAAGTAGGATGTTGGGAACCGTTGCTGTAAATGAAACAAGAAGTCCCACACTTCTGGTTTTCATTGCTTCATTCAAGGTGTTGTTGTTTTTAAGTGCACAGGCAGTGAACCTGAGATGGCATCAGGAGGCATTCTGGGTCGCAACTACCCCTGGGTTTGCACTGCTTGGTTAGCACATGGCCTGGATGCAAAGCACCAAGTCACCAGTGCCAAGTGCTCCTGAGTGCTTTGGACAGGTGTTCCTAGAAAAGCAAAAAGCAGAACTCCTAAACTGCATGGCAAACGTCTTTTGCAACTGAGAACCACTTGAAAAGCAATTAGTGATGCGGCTTGGGAGGTTCCATTATTCCAACATGCCTTTGTCCTGCTTACAGCAAAATACATCAGGTTTCAAGGCGCGACACCTGAAACAATAGCCACACATGGAGCAAGCTACTGAAAAGCCCGCCTGCCACTATATATCACTTGCTATAATTCCATTATTGGTGATGACTATGTTAATAACAGTGTGAAATGATATGCCGGGTGCCTCCTGATACATCCTGACATAGTCACTTGCTGTAATAGAAGAGAGAGCATGATATCCCAAACTCTGTCATAGGAACATGAAGGTTTTCAGCTGTAATTACAGTCAAGGTCAGTCTGAGCTTGGTTTGTCTGTTTATGAAAAGTGAAAGGTGTAAAGAGTGAGGAAAATGGCTTTAAGTAGCAGGTGTGTATGGTCTAGAGCTCTTATTTTCTTGCTATTACATTACAGGGGCAGGGCGTTGGAGCATGGCCTATTTCTGAAACCAAGCAAACTATCCAACAGCACCATCTTCTGCTATTGAGAAGTACGTCCCACTGAGTTCAATGGCACCCACTCCCAAGTAAATGTGTACAGGCTTGCAGCCTATGGGTGACAAACGGGGGGGAGGGGTTTAGAAAATAACTCATCTAAAAATAAAAACACTTGGTGTCCACCATTGCAACAAACATACAGTATACTTCACAAAATGTTGCATTGGCCTACGGAACTCCTTGCCACAAGATCAGCAGGATCATACGGCACCACTGTTGTCAGATTTAAACAATGCTGCTGCAGAGGAGGGGACTGCAGGTGTGACTGCTTCTGCTTACGCAAGAGAAAATTCCTGGCATGTAGGAAACTAGCATATCAGGGAGGTAAAGGAACCTTTGGAGATAGGAACCCAACCCTATCCTCCACTCCTTTTTGTGTTTCTGTGCACAGGAGGACACTTCCAACTCACCATTCCCCCCCCCCCGGAAGGGTACAGTGGAAATTGTGGAAGATTACCCCGAAGAGACAGGGAATGGTATCAGCAGTGACCCCTTGTCTGTGTCAGCCAGGAATTACAGGGTTAACTCCAGAGCCTTTGCCTGCAGCTAGTTCACAGCTGCAGCCTAGTTAGACGATGTGGACATAGGGAATAAAGGAGGAAGCTGGTACAGATAAAGGAGGACAGTGGAATAGATTGCCAAGGGAGGTGGTAGATCCTCCCTCACGGGAGACCTTCAAGCAGAGGCTTGAAACGACCTAGGGGAACGCTGGGCGGGATGTATGTGGAACTCCCGCGTGATTGGCTGCCCGTCAGTTCCGCTCCGCCACCTTCCCCGCCACCGCGCGGGCCGCCCAGGCCTCGGAGGGGGTGCCTGCTTGCCTGGGGGGCACGCAGAGGTGGGGCGTGCCAACTGGGGGCAGCGGGCCCAGCCCTGCGCGGCCGGCGGGGCCAGTGGCGGGGCGGAACAGACGGGCTACCTATCGCACGGGCTGCCAATCACGGGCTTCCAATTACAAGTGCGTCCCGCCCAGCATTCCTCCAGGTCGTTTGTTAATCCCATCGCTGCTTGACAGGCACCTTCTGGAGATGCTCTAGGATAATTTCCTGCTACAGGCAGAGGGGTGGACTAGATGACCTTGTAGGTCATCCTTCCAACCCTATGGTTCTCTAAGCTAGATTGTCAGGCAGGGGTGGGTGTAGAGAAGGGGAAAAGAGTCCTGGAGAGAAGAGTGGAAGCAGTGGTGGGATTCAAATAAATTAACAACTGGTTCTATGTCCTTCAGGGCGGCCTTCAGGCCTTCATCCGCTGCCTTTCTTCCCTCTCCCAACCTAAAATTAGCAACCTGTTCTGCAGAATAGGTGAGAACTGGCTGAATTTCACCACTGAGTGGAAGGAAGAAGTTTGAAAAGTGTGACTGATTGGGACAGATGGATTGCTTGACTGACTCATGGATTGGATGAAGGATACTTGAGGCTGCTGGGACTGTGGTTGGAGGTAAGGTTTCTGTAGGGAATTATTGTGTGGCTGCCACCCCCCCTAGCGCCACCGACTGGAGGAGTAAGGGGGACCCATGTGGCTGAGCAGGCAAGCTGACTGCCTTTTGCCTTTGGTTGGTGGTAGGCAGTGATGTCATTCCAGGGGAACGGACCAGAACGGGCATTCCGGATCCTAACGGGCTCCGTGCCTGGTTCCGGGTTCCCGACAAGTGCCAAATCAAAAGTGAGTTCCTGTTCCTAAATCATTTGAATGACACCACTGGTGGTAGGGTTTAGTGGTGCCTTATGTAAGACTAGGATGGCTTTGGATGATAGAAGGGAAGCTAATTAGCCTGCTACAGGCATAAGATTGCAGAAAGGGGATTTGCCACAACACAGAGTTGCTGAAGAATATTTGCATCACCAGCCCATCTCTGGAAAGTGGGACAGGGAAAGTCAGCTAGGATGAGAGTTGGAGGGAAAAGCAGCAGGTGAAGGGAGGGTTAAGTGCTTTTCTCCTGCCTGCCGCCACGCTCCTGGAAATCGAGACCTCCCTGGTCCCAGTTTGCAAAGAACTGGAGACATCTGGTGCAACTGGAATGTGCAGTGCTGCCCTTTCTATCACACCAATTCTCCCTGTGCGAGAAACTCTGACCCTGCGAGTTTAATCTCATTCGCAATGCAGAAAGCAATGCCCTTGACAGGACTTTGGGGGAAATTCTGTCATGCTGACTGACAGCTTTTGGAGTCAGCCTCCTCGGTAATACGAGAGCCTGCCTCGGGAAAGATTGCAGAGGGAAGCGGATGCGTCGGTAGCCTCTCCTGTGTCTAGCGGAGCAGAAAAACAGCCCTTCAGAATTACCAGGAGGTTAATGACTGGGCGCGTGAGGGAAAGTGGTCATTCCCGCATCCTGCCTCCGTTGGTATGAGAGACGTGGAAGAATGGCATGTTGAAGCTGCCCTGCAAATAAGGGCGATGGAGGGTGGTTAAATAAAGCAGGACTTGGGCGGCGTTTGCAGCATCTGGAAAAACGGAAATGTTTCATTTGGTACAACATGGCTGGAATGCATTTGAAACGGTGTCTCTGCAAATGCAGAAATATTCCTCCTGCCTCCCAGAGGTTTTCCTGTGTTTTCTTCCAGAACCTTTGGGACAGCACCTGCTACTGGAGCAGCAGACGAAGTCCTCAGCTTTCTCTCACCTGCTCCAGCCATATCCTGCCTCGTGGCAGAGCACCAGATCTATTTTTGAGGCTCCAAGCAGTAGCGTCGAAGTGGGGGTGCGGCCCACGCCCGGTGACACCTTCAAATGGCTCTGGAAGCTGGTATGGGGGGAGAAGCCGTACTACACAGGCTCAGGCTCCTGGAAAATGGCATTCTCCCACTGAAGTAACACTGTTGCATCTTGCCCCTCACACCAGGAGCCTGGAGTTCCTTTGTCTTCTCCTTTGCCTCCAGGTTTCTGGTGGGGGCTGAGAGGAGGGCGCAGGCCCAGTGGTGGTCCTACTGTTTATAAGAACATAAGAAGAGCCCTGCTGGATCAGGCCAAAGGCCCATCTAGTCCAGCTTCCTGTATCTCACAGCAGCCCACCAGGTGCCCCAAGGAGGCATGAGACAACAAGATGCTTGCATCCTGTTGCCACTCCCTTGCACCCGGTACTCTGAAGTAGCCTACTACTAATGTAAGGAGGTTGCACAATCCATCGTTGCCTATAGCCCACGATGGACCTTTCCTCTAGAAATCCGTCCAATCCCCTCTTAAAGGCATCCAGACCAGATGCCATCACCACCTCCTGTGGCAAAGAGTTCCCCAGATTAACTACCCCTGTTCAATGCCCCTGGGCGCAGCCTGCTGGAGTGCCAAAAGTATTCTGAAGGCAGCAACCATTCAGGTGCCATTTCCTGTTGCTAGGTAAGCAAAGCTGACTCTCCACACCATTGGGAAGGAGCGGTTTCCCAGCTGCTCCTGAGGCAGCAGGATTTGCACTCATTTCCCCACTGTGCTGAGCTTCTCCCCTCTACGCCTCTTCTTGGAAGCAGCAGAATTACTGTGTATTTTAAAGGCTCCATGCACTTTTTTTTAAAAAAGTAGCATCTCTACAGGTTCCATTTCATAAACATATATAATGGACCTATATGGATCATGTTTCACAGAGGTCATGCAAAGCAAAGTAATTTGCTTCCTTCTTCAGGAAAAAAAAAAGTTCTTTTAAAAGGAGACTAACTCCCCTCCCCGTGCAGATTAAAACAGAACAAAATATCTATCATCTTTCTGATAACAGCACCAATAAATAGCCGGAGACCCCCTGTGGTCCCTAAAGATGGGAAGCAGGGTACTGTTTCAGGCTCTGCTGTTTACCGATGAGATCAAAAGATGCTGATTTAGTGGAGGCACTAAACAGTGAAGACTAATGCTTGTCTGGATTGTTTTCACCTGACTTCAGCCTGATTGTCAGAAGGGATGAATCATTGATTTTGCAACTCTGGTACCTTGTGCCCTGTATTTAAAGGGCTGTTACCCATTCTTTCCAGAGCTCCAAGTTAACCACAGGTTTAGATAATAGGATGAGGTGCCCTGGGTGTGCTATTTCAAATTTCATTTTAGCAGGGATGGGAGTTCAGGAAGAGCCTGACCTTGGCTTTACTCAAGGTTAAACTTCAACAGAGCACTGCAATTTAAGATCATTTGTTGTGATTATTTTTGTATACCTCCCACTAGCTACAGAACCTCAATCAATAAGGAACTAAGAGTCAACCCCTCTCTCCTTTAGCAGCCCTATGTAGGACATAGATCCATTTATTTCTTTAGCACGCAAGTCACTCCACAAGCCTAGGCATGCCTACTCAGAAGTAAGTTCCACTGTGTTAAATGGGGCTTACCCCAGGAAAGTGTGCATAGGCTTGAAACCTAGTGCAGATGGTATTCAAACTTTTTAGATCACGACCCACTTTTTAGAATAGCACTTGTGTCGGGACCCGCCGGAAGTGATGTCATGGCTGGAAATGACATAATCAAGCAAGACGGGTTGTCATTGTGACATAATAAAATGACACTTCTGAAATGCAAATTGGCATTCTTGGACTGCAGCAATTGTACAACCACGAAACATCCCTGACAAAAAGCAAGATGGGGATAAAATATTATGTAAAAACAGTGAACTAAAAACAATTTTTTAAAAAAAACTCTCACTTGAAAATTCAAACTGTTAACACTCATCAAAAGGAATATAACAAGAGTAAGGACTGCAGCTTTCAAGATAGCTGCTCCCAGCTTTCCGTGACCCACCTGACATCAGGTTGCAACCCACCAAGTGGGTCCTGACCCACAGTTTGAATAACACTGACCTAGTGTGTAAAATCAGGATGGTGGCCAGAAATAGCAGACTTCTTAAGGTACAATCACATGCAGATTGTGAAACACATGTGAAACAAGAGTGTGTATTGCTCTTCTCTCCCACACTTTCTGAGATACATGGTACCAAGGAACGCTACAGATGAGATTCGGAGGGGGTCAATATCAGTAGTGTAGAGGGGGGAGGAAACTATCTGTACTGCAGGAACTGTAATGCACCATGTAAACAGCCGAGTCACCATTGTAGCCATTCTGAGCAGAAACAGCAACACACAGGAGATGCCTTTTGGTTTGGTGTGTGCCTGCACATTGTCGTCACTACTTGGAATGGCAAGCAGGAGGGGCTGCTTACATGGTGCATTGTGGTGCTTGCAGTACCATTTTGTAAGTACTTACCATTTGGAGCAGGAAGTGGGAACTGATGGTTGAACTCCCGGTACTCCTGAAAGCTAAGCAGGAGACTCTGTGGTTTGGTTTTTGGATGGGAGACAGAATGCCAGGCTGTGACAAGCTGCAGTACCTGTTGTGGCAGAATGGGGTCACTGTGGAGTTGATTAGCCAGTGTGGGAATGTTTGAGAAGGCCAGCCGGCAAAAGAATGGAGAATGACCTTGGGGACCTGTCCAGCATGGACTTACATTGCCTGCTGAAGCTCAATGGCACACAGCCAGGGGCGAGGACCACACTGTGAAGGCTACATCTGGGACTGAGGATTCGGTGTATCACAGAACACTGTAGATTTGTAAAAATTGAAAAAATAGTGGTTTAGACTAGCCTGCCCATGTATGCCACCTTGGGCATTTGCTTTGGCATGGGAAAGGAAGGGTTTAAATCCTTCAAATAAATATATTTTGCTCCTACACTACTGGGTGAGATAGTAGGTGCAAGTTTGACGGCGCAATCCTAGTACGCCCGTTGCGCCGCCGCTACATCATAGCATTGGCGCAACGTCTGTAGCATTGATGCGGGAGTGCCAAGTGGCACCCCGCGTCAGCACTACAGCAAAGGCAACATTGCTGCAGGCAGTGCCAGTCCCGTTGAGCCCACGCTGCACCTCCCTTGCGCCCGTCGACGCGGGGGGGTGCCCGGTTGGTCCCAGTTTGTTTGGGGGGTGGGTGGGGGGGGGGGTTGGGTTGGGTGTGGGCGGGCCGGCAGGCATGCTGGCCCTGGATGCATAATCCTAGCGCATAATCCATAATCGTAAGGCAGAATCCTAAGCCTGTCTGGGAGGCCATGTGCAGAGACGTCATCCGGGCGCGCCAGGAACTGGGACGTCCGGATGATTGGCAGCCCTCTGCCCCTATGGCGGAGGGCAGCCACGCCTCCCTGCACCTCGAATTGCTCCATTTCAGAGTGATTCGGAAATGCGGGAAGGTGGGCGGGCCCAGGAGCAGCTCGCCCGTCCTCGGGAGAGGTGGCACGGCCCGGGCCCGTCCGCAGAACTGGCGGAACGGCGTACCGGGCTGTTCCGCCAGGATGACACCACTGGCCACGCGGCCCCAATTCGGGCTACATGGTCTCCCTGGATCTGAGCCTGCTGTTTAGAAGACAAGCAGAAGAGAACAAGCCACCAGATCCTCTCCCCTCCCCTGCCGTTTCTGGCAAACACCACAGTAGACCAATGGCCGACCCCACTACCAGTCCCCCCGGTTTGGGACAAGCTGGGAAAGGGACTGAACTGCAAGCGATGTGGTCTCCGCACAGGCATGTGCTCTACACCATCTCAGTGTGGGCAACAGCTGCTTGCTCATTTTCTTTGTGTTCTGGATGGGAGTGCCACCTAAGCCCACAAGGCTGAAGAAAAACGCTGGCATATTTGCTAGCTTATGAGCACTGCAAGGTTGGCTGCACACATAAGCCCTCCCTACCCCTGTAATCGCTTTCTTAATGCACCTGGCCAATGTACCTGAACTGGCACTGAGATGGCACTGCGAGGCTTGGAGAGCTGCAGTTGAAATAAACCAGTGGAAGGTTTTAACTTGTGTGCATTTGTGGAGGAGATAAATCACCCGCAAAGGGAATGGAGTGCCTGATTATCGTTGTCTTGCTGTCTCTGATGTTTTCCTTCCTTTGCCAGCCTCTCTGCTGCCTTGCGCGTCAATTTGATTGCCTGGTTTCTGCATTCGGACTAAATGGGTATCTGTCTGCTCTTAACCAATAAGCACCCCCAGACATTTTAAGGATATAAGATCACGTGAAGCCGACTGACGCTGAGGCCAATGAAGCCTGCGCTTCCAAATCCCAGGGAGAGATCTTTCCAAGCCATGCCATTTGTGGTCCTATGAAACTGGGAATGCCTGGGATTGAACTTGCGTACAGAAAAGCTAAGCATATGAACCATCACTGAGCTACAGAGCCTCCCATACAGAGTCGGGGGTTAGAAAAGGAAAGAGGGGATCATGCTGAAATAGGTGGCACTATGTGTATTGGAAAAGGCAGGAGATACCCCGAGGAGATAGGGAATGGTATCAGCAGTGGCCCCTTGTCCAGATAAGCCAGGAAGTACGGGGTTAATACAGTGGTGTCATCTAAATGATTTAAGAACAGGTACTCACTTTTGATTGGCATGTGTCGGGACCCGCCCACCAGAAGTGACGTCATAAGCCGGAAGTGAGGTCGTGGCAGGAAGGGACATGAAAAAAAACCCTTTTTGAGGCCTCGGACAATTTTAAACTGACCCAACAGTTGCAACAGTATTCCACAGCACCCCCAGAACATGTTAAGGAGGCCTGGCATCATGTTAAAGTGAGCCAACAGTTCCAAAACCCCACAGCAGCTCATTTTTCAGTGGCAAGGCAAGGCAAGACTCCGCACGCTGCCTGCCTGCCTCTGAGAACGTGCAGGCAACTCAAACATGCAGGAAATTCAAACGTTGCAGGAGGCGGAGTCAATGAGTGGGCAGGGCCAGCCATAATCCTAGAAACCGGTACTCGCGTACCCCCGCGTACCCCCTGCATGACATCACTGGGTTAATATCCCAGAACTCCTGCAGCAGGAACACAGCTGCAGGCTGATGAGGGCGCTGGCTAGGAAGGGTGATTAGCACAGGTACAGATGGGTGTGGCTGATGAATTAAAGCCTGCCCAGCAACAGACACCGATTGGCCTGCTTCAGTATAAAGTTGGAGGCAGGAGCTGCATTAAGTTAGCACCAGGTAGGTGCAGCACCGGGCAGGTGTAGGAAGGAAGGAAGGAAGGAAGGAAGGAAGGAAGGAAGGAAGGAAGG
>JAJKFI010000123.1:261692-285937 GCA_029204185.1 Lerista edwardsae
AGGAAGGAAGGAAGGAAGGAAGGAAGGAAGGAAGGAAGGAAGGAAGGAAGGAAGGAAGGAAAGTGGCTGTGGATTGACAGACCGCCTCTGGAGAGACGGACTATGAAAAAAGAAATAGTAACTGTTGCTGGCTACTTCGAAATATCCTTTAAGAGGAATGATGTTGATTAAGCATCAAACACTGTGCTAGGCACTGTATTTCAAAATTCAGAAACAAAGCTAGAGAAGCCCCTGCCAACTGTTTACAACCCAGCAAACCAAATAAGAAGAGAATAGATAGAGAATGGGGGGGAATAATAAATAAAAGCAGTTTTAAAAGTTATATGGATCTAGATGGAGACTCTGGTTCCTTGCTAAGAGGAAAAATTGCTCTTGTGAGAGGAAGGCCAAAGAGAAGAGCAAGATTTTCCTGAAAGAAGAGGGCATAGAGGCATGTTAGAATTTTGGTGAAATGTTCCCACTTTAATGGGACATATATAAATAAGCAAGTAAAACAAAAAGATATTTGGCTTGCTCCAAGCCCGGTTGCTTTGTGTTCTTGCCAGTGAGCAGTGAAAACATGTTTGTCTGCGAGAGCCCAAGGTGTCTGGGCCGTGAGTGGGTGAAGATCTCTGAACGGAGGTTTTGGGCACAATCCTAAGGCGCATTTAGGCCAGCACATGTCCCTGTGCCGGCCACAGAGTGTAAGGAACATCTGTGCCACTCAAGAGCAGGCTAGACCGGGGGGGGGGGGAGAATTTGCGCCGGCCTGCCTGCAAAGTAAGGCTGACCCGTTTTGGCCCGTGCAGGGGGTTAGGGAGGGTAGGGGGTGGGCAGGGGAGATGGAAGGGGGGGGGGGAGGGCAGATCTGTGGGCAAGCCGGGCCAGGGAGGGGGTGGAGCCAGGATCTGGCCCTTAGGCTGGATCCTAACCCCCATTCCCAGACTGGTTGGTCCCAATCTGTGCCACGGGATTTGTGCCACTGTGGGTGGTGGTGCCACTTGCTGCTGAGTAAGGGGAATTATTATTATTATTATTATTATTATTATTATTATTATTATCCATTAGCATATGCACAGTCAAAGTGATAAAAAGATCACAAATATCACAGACTGGTCTTTTGTTATTATTATGGTTATTATTATGGTTATTATTATTATGGTTTGTTGTTGTTGTTGTTGTTATTATTATTATTATTATCCATTAGCATATGCACAGTCAAAATGATAAAAAGATCACAAATATCACAGACTGGTCTTTTGTTATTATTATGGTTATTATTATTATGGTTTGTTGTTGTTGCTGTTGTTATTTAATTTTTATCCTGCCTTTCTGCCCCATGGGCACCCAAGGCGGCTTACAACATTAAAAACCAACACATTAAAAATCACAAATATAACAATGAAAACAATATTAAGAACAAGATTTAAAACGGTTAAAAATAACTCTCTGTTACCCTGGGAATGGCAGGGAATAACTTTCCATTGCCCTGCACGAAGCGACAGCCAGCCTCAAACCTATCCTGGATACAGTGCAAGCCAACTGGCCTTCCTGTTCCAGCGCAGCATAGGATTGGGCTGCCCGGCAGTGTTGTGTCACTCCCTTCTGAGGGTGTCGCCTGGTTTGGCCTGCCTCAGCTGAACCCCATTGTGATGCCACCTGATGAAATGGTCTGTGAGACCATCCAATGAATTTTCATCTGAACAGGAATCTAATGAGGACTTTCTATATCCAAATCTAATGCAGCACTAAGGGTATTTGGAAGAAGAAAAGAATTATTGACTAGGGAGGAAGAGGGAGAAATCGAGCATAGATCTTTAGAACAGCAAAAGGCAGTATGAGTAATGTGGAGGCATTAAAAGACAGAGAAAATATGGGAGTGCTATGAAGAAAAATCTTCCTGACACGGAGCTTTTTCTCTGTGATGATCTCCCTGAAGGAGCAATAGAAGGTCCATTTGGGGAGGCTTTTAAAACAAGACTGGGCTGAAAGACTGGAAGAAATACACAGCAGGAGAGATTTTCACCCAGAGAAATAGTTTAATAAGGTGTCCTAATAGCTTTTCCAGATCTGTAGTCCCAGAGTCTGCATTCCTCCCTAACAATGCTGCGACAGAATATTAGAGCACAAGAAACTGCAACTCCTTGCACCTGTGACATCATAAAAAAATATCATTATTATTTGACCTATGTCTGCAAGCATCTCCCAGTGATTTCTACTTACTGCAATAAGACTGGAGCAGTTCTTTCGTTTGTAAATAATTGCACATTTTGGACAATTGCATTTTCCAATCATACAGTGATTTCCGTGATCCAGAGTCCAGTGTTATTTTTTTTTTGCTACATTCATTACAAATGTTTTAATTTATAATACCATAAATGTATCTACTACATAAGTCAGATACATGTATCTACTACATTGTCCTATTGGCAATGGTTGAAGGCAGCTTTTGAAATATAGAATACAATGAAATAAGTAAATGTCAGTAAAAACATTGATCATAAAATCCCAAAATGTCTTTGAGATATGAAAAAATTGCTTCAAAAATAAATACACACATTCATACATGTTTATGTCCAATAGGAAAATCCTACATCATCCCAAGTGCGGGCTCTGAAAAAATATAGGAGAACTTCATGTTATCCAGATTCCAATGTAGGAACTCAAGTATAAGTCGATCTCACAGTTAAGTGGCAGCTTTTGAGCCAAAAATCATGGAATTTGTCTATGACCATGGGGGGAGATGTCTGACTATAATTAGGGGGATGTCTGACTATAATTTTGTCTGATTTTACCCTCCCTTGTTTCTCCTACACTGAGAAAGTCAGGAGCCAATCATTGCAGTGATGGAAGAGTGTGGAAAATGGTGCCTGTGAAGAGGAGCATAAAACACCCCTCAAAAAACAACACAAGACAGATAGCATTGAATTGATGTGAAGAAATAAAAACAGGTTCAAACTACAGGAGGAAAAACAGGTTTTAGACTGCAGAAAAATACACACCACAGCATACTAACTTCAGAAAGGGTTGGGAGTTAAGGAGTTGACAGCATGCTGTTAGCTAGAAGAGCTAGCTGCGAAGATATGCTCAGAGTGTAATTTAAAACTTGGAAACTCTCTGTAAGCATAAAAAGTGGTCTGCAGACACTTTTGCAGACCATCAACAGACAGCTGACACCCTTGAACTGCCCTGACCCCTGATTGACCCTGTGATAACACTACAAGGCAATTTATAGCTCATTTATTTGTAAAAAAATTCTTGTCTTATCTGGACTGATTCAGTCGACCAGACTGGTTCAATGTTGAAGGAGTGTGAACGAAATGTCCAAAAAGCCAGAATTTGCCCTCATACCTGAGCTGCTTGGGAGTGATCTGATCTATATCTCTGGCCAGTTCCTCATTCTAGAGGTCAACCAGGGCATTGGATGAATCGCTGGTCTTTGCAGCAGGCAAATCTGCCAGTCTTTTGCCAGGAATCCCTCTGGACCAATCAGCCCCTGGGGGCAGAATATACCATTTGATAGTATGCCTCTAAATACCAGTTGCAAGGGAGAAATGGTGGGAGAGGAGTATATGTGTCTCTCTTGTTTGTGGGCTTCCCAGAGGCAGGTGGTCGGACATTGAGGAAGACAGGAAGCTGGACTAAATTAGACTGTTCCACCAGGGCTTTTCTTAGGTTTTCTTTCTCCCCAGCATAGTTAATTTAACACTTCCCTCAAAACAAAAGAAAGGCAAGCATGCTGTTGACACGCGCCAGGAGATGGCTCCTAGGGCTCCTAGCTGGTTCTAGGGCTCCTAGCAGTAGTAGACCACTGCAGTAATTTAGCCAAAAGAGAAGTTAAGTGGTGTGATGTTCCTACAGGAGGGAAAAACGCTCAGTGTTGCAGGAGTCTGAGCTCCTGTGTAATGTGGTCCCTCCTCCTCGCCTCCACAGCCATTCGAGGCTCATAGATAATGTAAAAAATAAGAAACTTCCTGTATCTCACAGTGGCCCACCAGAGGCCTCAGGGAGCACACAAGACAGCTAGATACCTGCATCTTGTTGCCACTCCCCTGCATCTGGCATTCTGAGGTAGCTTACTTCTGAAGTATGGAGGTTGTACTACCCATCGTGGCCTGTAGCCTGCAATGGACCTTTCCTCCAGAAATCTGCCCAGTTCCCATTTAAAGGCACCTAGGCCAGATGCCATCACCACCTCCTCTGGCAAGGAGTTCCACAGATTAATTACCGACTGGGTAAAAAAGTATTTCCTTTTATCTGTTTTCACTCTCCCAACACTCAATTTTAGTGGCTGTCCCCTTGGGGACGTGGTGGCGCTGCGGGTTAAACCGCTGCTGTTGAGTTTTCTGATTGGAAGGTTTGGGAGTTCAAGACCACGCAACGGAGTGAGTTCCCGTTGCTTGTCCCAGCTCCTGCCAACCTAGCAGTTCGAAAGCATGTAAAAATGCGAGTAGATAAATAGATACCACTTTGGTGGGAAGTTAACGGTGTTCCATGCGCTACGGCGTATAGTCATGCTGGCCACATGACCACGGAACCTTGTCCTCGGACAAATGCTGGCTCTACAGGCTTAGAAACGGGGATGAGCACCGCCCCCTACAGTCGGTCACGACTAGACCATTCGGTCGTGGGGAAACCTTTACCTTTTACCCCTTGGGAACAAAGCCTCAGAGCTGCGAATGGCTCTGAAGATGAGGAGGAGGAACTGCATTACACAGGAACTCAGGCTCCCGCAACACATGAGCGTTCCCCTTCTGTAGAATGCCACCGCAGTTCAGCACAATAGAGGGCCTGAAGAAATGTGTGGAATTTAATATTCAAGGACTAGACATTTACAGTGTATCTCCTGTATGAATTATCCCGGTGAGATCATGCAATATGTTTTTACTGAAGGTTACACCTATGGGTCTTATTTTGGATCATTTTCAGCTATGTGTATCAGCAGATGAACTGCTCACCAGCTCACAGCAGCCACGAGATGCTCAGGGATTTCACAGCTGAGCGAAAGAACAGTGATGTTGGAACGATGCTGTCTCATAAAGGTGATCCAGGATGCAGACATTTTTTTTCTATTCACATTCCTGACATGATAGATGTTCAGCAAGAATGCTAATCATTTTTTCACTGCTGAAAAACGACACTGTTGAAATGATATATTTTGTTTTTCCTAAACCCCCAGGGTCCCGTATTAGCAGCACACAGTTTCTCATAAAGCTGGCTAATTGTAAGAGAGGTCCTTTGGAAATAGCAAGCTATGTTGCATTGCTTAATTTTCATGCATTGTAGTACTCCAGGGAAAGCAATATCATAAATTGTTGTTTTGCTAAATTGCCTGCAAATTAAAGGCTTATATAGCACAGTAACTTACTCATAAGAATGAGCTAGATTCTTCTGAGCTAGACCAACAGTCAATTTAAACTCAGCACCCTGTCTCTAAGAGTGGCCAGATCCAAATTCATAAAAAACAAAAACAAAACACTACTCCACAAACTATTTAAATGACTATTCTGTTTTTTTGTTCTTGAGAGTCATGGGGATGGATATTCCAAGATCTAGTTTAAAAACATCAATATTTTTTTATAATCCAGGAATAAGTCATAAGCATGTCCAGAAGAACATAAGAAAAGCTGGAACATACTAACTCTAGTCCGGCATTGTGTTTGTGGCCCACAGTGGCCGACCAGTTGCCACTGGGAAGTCCATAAGCAGGAAAAAAGGGAGATTGATGGACCTGTCCTCTATGAATTTGGCCAAGCCCCTTTAAAAATCATCCAAACTAGTGGCCATCACCACCATAGATTTAAGTATGCATTGTGTGAAGAAGTGCCTCTTTGTCGACCCTAAAATCTCCTTTTACAGAAATTTCCTGTACAATCTCCTGTCAATCCTTAGATGATCCCTGATTCTCATATTGTGAGAGAGGCAGAACCCCCTCCCCCCTCTCTCTGTCCACTCTGCCTTCATCATGTATCATTTTATAAGTTGTTGTTGTTGTTGTTGTTGTTCAGTCACTAAGTCGTGTCCGACTCTTCGCGACCCCATGGACCACAGCACGCCAGGCCTCCTTGTCCTCCACTAGCTTCCGGAGTTCGCCCAACTTCATGTTCGTCGCTTCGGTGACACTGTCTAACCATCTCATCCTCTGCCGCCCCCTTCTCCTTTTGCCTTCAATCTTTCCCAGCATGAGGGTCTTTTCTAAAGAGTCCTCTCTTCTCATGGGGTGGCCAAAGTATTGGAGCTTCAGCTTCAGGATTTGTCCTTCCAGGGAGCAATCAGGCTTGACTTCCTGGAGGATTGACCGAATGGATCTCCTTGCAGTCCAGGGGACTCTCAAGAGTCTTTTATAAGTACTTTTATAAGTACAGGTGTGCTTTTCTTGATTGAAATAGCAAATTGCGGGGTTATGTGTTTTTATTTTACATTCTGAATCCAAATTCTCATTTTTATTAATTTTAATGCTTTAAAAGGGTACTAGGTAGGTGATACAGTCAGCAGATGCAGCCACTGTGTTATTTCTAATTGGAAAAGTAGTTTGTTTTAATTTCTGGAAAATATCTTAGACACCAAAATGTGGTGTTTTGTGTTTTTATTCAGATATTTTAACCGCCAAAACGCGGTTGTTAACACCCAAAAAGCAGTTTTCAACAACAAAAAAACTACCCCTATTTATGTCTCAGAGTGTAATCCTAAACTGGAGTTAGGCCGGCAGAAACTAAGCCAGCAAAGTTTGGCCAGCACAAGGGCCACCATAAAGCATTTTTGGACTTCTCTCGGAGTCAGGGAGGATGGCTCCCGTCTGTGTGCTGGCCTCTGTGACTCCAAGAGTGGCCCAAACATACTTTACGGTGTCCCTTGTGCTGGCCAAACTTTGCTGGTTTAGTTTTTGCTGGCCTAACTCAGTTTAGGATTGTGCCCTCAATCATGTCCAGTGACAAAACGGCCATGTGCCTCCCAGCTGGAGTCCATGAGAGGGGTGGGGTCATGGTGCCACAATTACCCATATTAGGGCTACACGCCAAGCCAGCAGCCCACTCGACAGTGTCAGCAGATGCAGAATGCCTCCTCAGAATGCCTCCAGGACCTTCCAGGATGTGAGTGGAAGCCACTTCCAGTTCATGTCTTCAACTTGCGGTTGTCTCCCAGAGGCCCTCTAAGGACAGCCATGGCTCAAAGTGCGCTGGGGCGGGATGATGTCACTGCACCCCTAGTGCTGCTGTGCCACCCCTTTTACCACCCTGCCAACACCTGGGATCACTCTATTTAGGAGCACACCTGACGCAAAGGAGGGCGGGGGCCAAAAACCACGCCACTTTCTGCCCCTCGCTGTGCTCTGCCCAACCAGTGCCCGCTGCACCTGCCTCCCTTCACAGTACCGTAAGTACGCTTCTGCCCTTAAGGCTTGGGCTTGGCATCCATGGATGGTGGAATCTGCAGATGCCAAGTCCCTGGATACCGATGGCCCACTGTATGTGCCTATCTATCCTGTTTGCCTATCCATCCAGAACTGTACAGATGGGTGAAAAATCTTGCCTTCTGCAAATCAGAAGCCTCCAGCTTATCAAAGTGTACGCATGTGATGCCTTCATACTGGAGGAAAACCACCAAGCCCAAATTAGGGCTTGGTTTAGACCAGGAGGTTTAGTCGAGTGGGTTAAAGCCTCCGTTTGTCCGAAGATAAGATCCAAAGGTCGCCAGTTGGACAACACCGGACGTCTTCGTGAGCGGCAGACCTTAAGAAGTGCGACTGATAAGAGCTGTCTCCAGCTGCCTGTGAGAGAGGTGTTGTGCTGGGCCAGCTGTTTCTTTGGTGGGAGCAGAGAAGCTGTTTATCAGCCAGCAGGAAGGCAATTGTGTGGCCAGAAAGAAGGACTAAACCACGAATGTCCCATCTGTATGTTGTTGTAGTTCTTGAAAGATAGAACTTCTTTGTAATGTGTAAAAACCCCTTGCGGTTTAGAGAAATAAAGCCTGCCTATGTAAACCGCCTTGAATTACAGCCAGAGGAGCAATCTAATCACCAAAGAAAGGCGATATATTACTAATACTACCACTACCACTACCACTACCACTACTACTACTACTACTACTACTACTATTAGTATTATTAGCAACATGCTAAGGCGCACTGTCTTCTGTCTGCAGCATGCAGTGGTGCAATTCAAATGAATTAACAACCGGTTCTATGACGTCATAGCCGGAGCCAAAAAAAACCCGAAGCCTGCTGAGGTAAGCGAGTGGGCGGGGCCTGGCCATTTAACAACAGGTTCTATAGAACCTGGGCGAACCCCCTGAATTTCACTACTGGCAGCATGTATTGCAAATGACCTGCGTGCATCTTGTTTAGATTCATGAACGATAACCCCTGAGGGCATTACTTCTTCTTCTCTGACCTCCTTTAAGCTGAAGCTCAAAAGGAGTAGTTGTTCCCACTGCTATTCATCAGGTTGTCTGTCAGTGCCATCAGCTTGTCGCTTCAGCCAAGACAGGAAGAGCATCTTTGAACCATGTTATTAAAGTGAACAGTTGTGATCTTGGTTTATAACTCCTGCCCTCCCCAAGTTCTTGTTTAGTAAGAGGATGGTTATTCCACTTTGATCTGTGCTATATATATTCCCTGAAAGGAAATATTTATGGCCAGTTAATTTTTCTTTGCTCAAGGGTAACTCCTTCTCCATCCATCCTCAAAAGCTTCCACAGACTTTCCTGGTTGCAAGCTTCGTTTGATTCAACAAGTAGCCGTATCACTTACCACCAGGGAATAATAAATCTTGAAGCCAGGTTTAGCCACAAAGTAGTCATCTGACTTGAAGGTTATCTTCAACTGATTTGTTTTTGATGTTATTCTGGGAGGAACTTCCTTGTGCCCACACCATCGTCCTCGGATAATTGTGCTGATTTCAGATATATCCTCCACTTCCACAAAGTCGTATCTGGAGCCAGGGTGAGAGATTAAAATACTTTTGGTATCAAAATACTTCTGGTACATCTAAACACAGCCAATACTTAAGGAACTGAGCAGCCCCAGCTTAAGGATACGTTCAGAGCACCGGTGTTATGCGGCCGGAACGCTGGGCGGGACATCTGGGTGATCGACAGCCCGCCTGTTGCGCTCCCCAGCATTACGCCGTTTGCGTAACCAATTACGCTGCTTGCGTATGGTACGCAAACGGCATAACGCTGCAGAACGCGACGGGCGGGCTGTCTATCACCCAGATGTCCCACCCAGCGTTCCGGCCGCATAACACCGCTGGTTCAGAGGATTGCTTGCCCTATCTCTGTAGTCTACAGGCATGAGCCAGAATTGTCTTCCCATCTCCCTATGGATACTTCTTTCATTTTGATTATTTACTCAACTGAGAAGCTGCTTTGCCCAAAGATCAAAGCAGTTTGCAAGGAAAATGTAAATAAAACGACCATCATAAAACACATCAAAACAGTATCTATATGTTTTTTTTTCTTCAAAAAAAGAATTCATGAAGAAACAAGCTGTGCATTGACATTCTCATCCTACACATATTTTCACAAAGTCAGTCTTAGGGCGCAATCCTAACCTGGAGTTAGGCCAGCACAGTTTGACTGGCACAAGGGGCACTGTAAGGT
Organism: Lerista edwardsae; assembly: GCA_029204185.1. Classification (NCBI taxonomy): domain Eukaryota; kingdom Metazoa; phylum Chordata; class Lepidosauria; order Squamata; family Scincidae; genus Lerista; species Lerista edwardsae. The sequence continues at coordinate 271,272 of JAJKFI010000123.1, forward strand.
ATGTTTGGACCACTCTCGGAGTCAGAGAGGCCAAGCACACAGAGGTGCACCATCCTCCCTGACTCCAAAAGCAGTCCCAACACACTTTACATTGGCCCTCGTGCAAGGCAAACTTTGCTGGCCTAACTGTGCCGGCCTAACTCCAGGTTAGGATTGCACTCTTATTTCATGGTCTTCAAGAAAACTTGCCAAGTAGCCCAATCCTAAGCCAGCTACTGCTTCGGATGGGGTGCATGCAGTGTCACCAATGTGCCATGAGGCACTTTTTGGGAGCATGGAGAATCACGGTGCTGGCATACAGGTCTGCCAGCAGCAGGTGGAGACCAGACCCGCGCCTGCTGGAGCAGGTAGGATCACTGCTGGTGAAGGGACAGGGGGAAGGCAGAATGAAGGAGGAGAGGGTGAGGGATTGAGCCTGGGAGAAGAGCTGCAGTCACCACTGCCGTATCCTAAACCCCTTCCCAGGCCTGATTTCCCGACATGGGGCTGCTCAGATTAGTGCCAGTGATTTTGCTGGTGCAATCTCATAGCTGCTGGGGTGTACCCCAAAGGGGAGCGATGAATGTCCCTTTCCCGCAAGGAGACTTCCAGCTGCATCTCCTTTCATGCTGGATACATACAGTGGAGGCCGTTTCAGGGCTGCTGCATCGTGGCATGGAAGTTCGGTTAGCATTTAATTGGGCTGCCCAGTTCCAGGTTATTATTCAGAAACAGTTCAACAATTGGAGACAGAGATACGTGCTACTTGTCTGCCTTCTTTCATTCTCCTTCCTTCACCATAGCATAGGTGTTGCCTACGCTACAGGGACTTGATGGATTAGAAGAGCTTACTGAATCACCCGCATTCAACCAGCACAAAGGGCTGAAGCTGGTTTGAACATTCTGGTTAAAGCTAAGCTTGCTTAATGTCAACAATGATTAGTACCAGCAGTGGCGTTTCTACAGGGATGGCAAAGCTCTAAGTTTTGCAAGAATTCTTACCTTGCAGTGGAGATTACTCCTCTCCTGCACCGTTTTAGCCAATCTTGGCGTTGCTTACTGGCTACAGCAGCAAGGGAGAGGAGGGATTTACACGACAGGGTAATGCTTCTTGCAAAACTTAGAGCTTTGCCATCCCTGTAGAAACGCCTCTGAGTACCAGGCAGTTGTGTTCCTTGGAGGGGGGGAATGCTAAGTTTTGCAGGAGCCTGGGCTTCTGTTTAACCTGGCCCCTCTCCCTCACCTCCACAGCCATTCCTGGCTGGTTAGCAAAGCCTCTGAGCCAGTTCTCCCAGCAACGAATGGCTCTGAAGGCGAGGGAGAGGGGCCATGTTACACAGGAGCTCAGGCTCCTGCAAATACTTACCATTTTGCTCCTCCCCCCCATAGGAATACTACTGGTACTGGGGCAAGCATAAGGCTCCACTACATTTGAAACAGAGAAGGCTATTTGCACCAGAGAGGAAAGGAGAACACATGAGCTCACAGCCCACCCATGTTGTTACTACACAGAAGGAAAGACAGCTCCCCAAGCTACAAATGGCTCTGGAGACAAGAGGGAGGGACTGAGTTACACAGGAGCTCAGGCTCTTGCACAACCTACCACTTTGCCCCCCTGTAGGGCCACCTCTGCAGCTCCCACCTGATCATAGCTAAGAAATCAGTATGCTAATTGATTTTTTAGAGTATTGCTATGGGTGTGTGTGTTATGTAATCTGTGGAACTCCTTGCCACAGGAGGTGGTGATGGCATCTGGCTGAGATGCCTTTAAAAGGGGACTGGACAGGTTTCTGGAGGAAAAGTCCATAGCAGGCTACAGGCCATGATGGTTAGTGCAACCTCCTTGCTTTAGAGGTAAGCTACCTTGGAGTGTCAGATGCGGGGGAAGTGACAACGAGATGCACATGTCTTGTGTATTCCCTGAAGCATCTGGTTGGCCGCTGCAAGATGCAGGAAGCTGGACTACATGGGCCTTTGACCTGTTCCAGCAGGGTTCTTCTTATGTTCTTATGTCAATAGATTAAACTTTGAGCATCCTCAACAACACTGTGACCAAACACAATTTCAGAACCTGATATTTCAAAGTTCCAAAAACTTTTCAAATGCTCCTGCTGTAACACAGGGATCTGTCTTTGAAAACGTGTCATGAGAACTTCAGGCTCGCTTGGATCTCTCCTTGGCAACACATACCCCAAAAATCCCCAACAGGACTTTGTGGGTTATTTATTATGAACTAAAATTCATCCATATGCTTTGAATGCTCCGTGGAAGCAAAAGAGCCATAAAGCAACCGGTGCAGCTCTGGATATGGCTCCTTTGTGTGCCCAAATGAGTCCAAATTGTATCTTTATGCAAATAAACATTAAAAAGAACAAACTCTGCATGCAGACAGTCATTTCAGTCATCCAACAGGCTGCTCCTCACCCATTCTTGACTGCAGTACAAAATGGGAGACAAATTGGAGCGGCTTGAAGATGGGATGAGAGTCTGACGCTCACTCATCTCGGAGGTTGCAGCCTTTGCTGGCGATAGTCCCTGGACTCCCAGAACTACTCTTCTCAGAACAGAACTGGGAAGAACAGATCAAGAGCACAATCCAAACCTGGAGTTAGGTCAGTCCAGTTTTGGGCCAGCAAAGTTTGGCTGGCACAAGAGCCACGGTAAAGTGCGTTTGGACCACTCTTGGAGCCAGAGAGGACAGCACACAGATGTGCATCCTCCTCCCTGACTTTGAGAATGGTCCAAATGTGCTTACGGTGGCCCTTGTGCCGGCCAAACTTTGCTGGCCCAAAACTGGACTGACCTAACTCCAGGTTAGGATTGCGCCCCAAGCGGCTTGCCGGATCACCGACGCAGGCTTCCTTACAAGGATCTGGCTAGAAACGACTAGCCCTGAGGATCCAGCTGACATTTGGAAAAAAAACAAAGTGATTTGGCTCCAATGCTAGAGCCCCCTTAGTCTGAGATGACATCAGGCAGTGTTAAGAGCCCTGCAGGATGAGGACAAAAGCCAATCTAGTCCAGTTTGCCGTATCTCACAGTGGCCCACCAGATGCCGCAGGGAGCACACAAGACAACTGAATACCTGCATCCTGTTGCCAGTCCCTTGCACTTGGCATTCTGAGGTAAATTTCTGAGGTAAATATCAGGCAAATAAAACAGAATTTGCTATCCTGTCTGTGGGAAGGGAGCTATAAAAACGTCTTTGCCCCCCATGACATGAAGTTGTTCGAATCCCTTAAGAAGAGCCCCATAGGACTAGGCCAAGGCCCATCTAGTCCAGTTTCCTGTATCTCACAGTGGTCCACCAGATGCCCCTGGGAGCACACAAGGCAATAAACTGCCTGCATCCTGTTGCAACTCCCTTGCACCTGGCATTCTGAGGTAAATTCTGAGATAAATACACTGGTGGCCAGTCAAGATTCTCCTCAGCATTTCTCTTTGACAGCCATCAGAACCAGACCCTCCTCTTCAGACATGTACTCATAAGAACAGAGGAACAGCCCCACTGGATCAGGCCAAGGACCATTTAGTCTAGTTTCCTGTATCTCATGTTATGGTGGCCCACCAGATGCCTCAGGGAGCACACAAGGCAACAAAATGCCTGCATCCTGTTGCAACGCCTTTGCATCTGGAATTTGGAGGTAGCCTGTTTCTAAAATAAGGAGGTTGCATCATGGCCTGTAGCCTGTGATGGGCTTTTCCTCCAGAAATCTGTCTTGTCCTCTTTTCAAGGCATCTAGGCCAGACAGCAACACCACCCCTTGTGGCAGGGAATGTCCCTGGTCGAACCACACCTGTAATCTGCTGTGCACAGGGAAAAGTGAGAACACGCTATTTTCCATGCCTTTTCTCCATTCTCAGTCTGTTCTGGGACTGACACCTTGAGAAACTCAAATTTAATTCCGACCAGCCTCCTGGCTGTGCCAAGAAGCTGGGTTGGCTGTTTCTACTTGCTGCAGGTCTAACATCCTGTTAAATTTTTTCCTCCCACTCACCTGCAGATTTCATTTTCAGGCTCCTCCAGTCCAAATTGGGTATCAAACACCAGCTGTATCCTTGTGTTCTCCCGTGAAAGCAGCCTCCAGGTCAGGAGCAGGTTCCTGGGGTAGCTGTTCGGGAACCGAGGGCTGTGGATGTGGCTGTTTCCCCAAACGTTGATGACCTCTTCTTTCCGGTACAAGGCTGTGAGGTGATTGCTCTCTGTTAGTAATCACAACTTGTACAAATTAGTATGCGGTTTAGAACTGAAGGAGCAAATAAATACTATTCGTGCAAGCCACATTAATAACAGTGTTTGAAGAAACTGAAAATGATATGGATTTACTGGATTCTGAGGGCATAAGAAGAGCCCTGTTGGATCAGGTCAAAGGCCCAGCTAGTATAGTGCAAGCTTCCTGTATCGCACAGTGGCCCACCAAATGCCTCAGGGAGCACACAAGACAAAAGGCTGCCTGCATTCTGTAGCCACTCCCTTGCACCTGGCATTCTGAGGTAAATTCTGAGGTAAACACACTGGTGGCTAGTTAAGATTCTCCACAGCATTTCTCTTTGACAGCCACCAGAGCCAGATGCTCCTTTTCAGACATGTACTCATAGGAACATAGGAATAGCCCCAATGGATCAGGTCAAGGCTTATCTAGTCCAGCTTCCTGTATCTCACAGTGGTCCACCAGATGCCTCAGAGAGCACACAACAAGATATTTGCACCTTTTGCCACTTGCACCTAGCCCACCTAGAAGTTGCACCATCATGGCTTGTAACCTGTGATTGATTTTTCTTCCAGAAATCTACCATGTCTGGTAGATTTGTACCAGATTCATCTGGTAGGTTGTATAGGAGAGATTGTATAGGAAGCGTTTCAGGAAAAAAACGTTATCAAATGCTTCTTTCATTGAGTGGAAAATATGCCGTATCTCTTAGAGCTGCCCTTTTGCAAAATGGATTCCAGATAGACAGCTGTAAAGCTCCAGGATAAGAGGAAATCTCTGCTTGCTTCTTCTGTGTACTGCCTCATTCTCCTAGCCCAGTGGTTCCCAACCTTTTTAGCACTCCCTTTGTAGATATGACAACCTGCTGGGACCCCTCCCTAAGACCTAGGGCTAGAAGTGATATTAAGTAGGAAGTGAAGTCATTGTTTTTAATAAATCACACTTTATGGAAGTTGAAAGAACTCCACATCCTTTTTTAGAACGGCTTCTCTATGCCATTGCTCATGGCCCAGAGCAATGATCAAGGTGGTAAAGTGAAATTTTAGTCATTCTTATTATTATTATTATTTATTTATTATTTATTGAATTTATACCCCGCCTATTGCCCGAGGCACTCAAGGCGGCATTTACAACAATAAAAAATATAAAAACAACATTAAAAACAATTTAAACAATATTAAAATACAATAAAACAAAAAATTAAACAACAAAGTTTAAAACAAGCCATGTGGATCATAAAATATAAAAGTATAACCAGCCAGCCAACCAGCCAACCTGTCAACAGTTAAAAAGCTTTTTGAAATAAAAAGGTCTTCAACCCCCGCCGAAATGTTAACAAAGAGGGGGCTGTTCTCAATTCGAAGGGGAGGGTATTCCAAAGTTGGGGGGCCACCACCGAAAAGGCCCTCTTCCTGGCCGCCGCCCCTCTCACTTCTCCTGGTGGCGGCACAGTCAAAAGGGCCCCCCCAGATGATCTCAGAGTACGGGTAGGATTATATGGAAGGAGGCGGTCCCTCAAATACCCCGGACCCGAGCCGTAAAGGGCTTTAAAAGTCAAAACTAGCACCTTGAATTGGGCCCGGAACAGAACCGGCAGCCAGTGTAGCCGCCGGAGCAACGGCTCGACAGAGTCAAACCGACGTGCCCCAGCAACCACCCGAGCCGCCGCGTTCTGTACTAGTTGTAATTTCCGGACCGTCTTCAAAGGCAGCCCCACGTAGAGCGCATTGCAATAATCTAATCTAGATGTCACTAGGGCATGGGTTACTGTGGCCAGGTCCGCACAGCTCAGGTACGGCCGCAGCTGGCGAATCAGCCGAAGCTGAGCAAAGGCTCCCCTGGCCACCGCCGCCACCTGGGACTCCAGGTGTAGCTGTGGATCCAGGAGAACCCCCAAGCTGCGAACCTGCTCCTTCAGAGGAAGTGCAACCCCATTCAGAGCAGGACGATAGTCCAATACCCGAGCTGTGGATTTCCGAACCAAAAGCACTTCTGTCTTATCCGGATTTAATTTCAGCTTGTTCGCCCACATCCAGCCCCCAACTGCCTCCAGACAGCGATCCAGAACCTCAACCGCCTCCTCAGAATCAGGGGGAAAGGAGAGATAAAGTTGGGTGTCATCAGCATATTGATGGCACCCCACTCCAAACCCCCGGATGACCTCTCCCAGCGGTTTCATGTAGATGTTAAACAGCATGGGGGATAAGATGGAACCTTGCGGCACCCCAAACCTAAGAGGTCGGGGTGCCGAACAAGCATCCCCCAGCACCACCTTCTGGGATCTGTCAGCCAGGAAGGAGCGGAACCACTTCAAAACAGTGCCCCCAAGCCCCAACCCGGCCAGCCGACCCAGAAGGACACCATGGTCGATGGTGTCGAAAGCCGCTGAGAGGTCCAGCAGGACTAACAGGGTCGCACTTCCCCTGTCCATCCCCCGGCGAAGGTCATCCACCAAGGCGACCAAGGCGGTCTCCGTCCCGAACCCCGGCCTAAAGCCAGATTGGAATGGGTCCAGATAATCCGTTTCCTCCAGTACCCTCTGAAGCTGGGACGCCACCACCCGCTCAATCACCTTGCCCAGAAATGGGATATTTGAGACTGGCCGGAAGTTGTTTAAATTTGTGGGATCCAGGGAGGGCTTCTTCAGAAGGGGGCGAACCATCGCCTGCTTCAAAGCAGGCAGGAGCACCCCCTCCCTCAGAGATGAATTCACCACCCTCCCCGTCCACTCGGCCAGCCCTCCCCGGGCAGCTCTAATTAGCCATGCCGGGCAAGGGTCGAGCGGGCAAGCAGCAGGTCTCACACTCCAGAGAATCCTGTCCACATCCTCAGGCTCTACAAGCTGAAAAGAATCCCAAATGGTAGGATAGACAGGTTCCCCAGGGACATCACTAGATATGCCCACAGCGGCGTCCAAGTCATGCCGAATCTGATCGACCTTGTCTGCAAAATGTTTTGCGAACTCGTCACAGCGAGCCTCCGTGTGCTCCTCCCCACCAGTAGGGGGGGCGAGATGTAAAAGACTACGGACCACACGGAAGAGCTCAGCCGGACGGTTCTCTGCAGACGCAATGGTGGCAGAGAAGTGTGCCCTCTTGGCCGCCACCACTGCCCTAGAGTAAGCTTTTAACTGGGCCCTAGCCCGTGTCCGGTCAGATTCGGCACGAGTTTTTCGCCACCGACGCTCTAGTCGTCTGCCCTGCCGCTTCATCATTCGCAGCTCCTCAGAGAACCAAGGAGCCGCTCTGATTCTGCGACTGGACAGGAGACGCTCAGGAGCGATCTCATCCAGGGCCCTGGACATCTCCGTATTCCAGAGGTCGACCAGGGCACCAGATGAATCTCCAACTCTGGCAACAGGAAAATCCCCCAGAGCCCTCAGGAATCCATTTGGATCCATCAGCCTCCGAGGGCGGATCATAAAGTGCGATCCCCCGCCATTGCAGAGGTGAGAAGTTGCAACGAGCCTAAATCCCACCAGACAGTGATCTGTCCATGACAAAGGAGTGATCTTAATCTCCTCCACATCCAGATCACCATCAACCTGCCCCGCAGTAAACACCAGGTCCAGCGTGTGTCCCGCATCATGCGTCGGGGCAGATATTCTTTGAGACAGACCCATGGTTGCCATGGAGGCCATGAAATCCTGAGCCGCAGCTGTTCCCGGGGCCTCGGCATGGACATTAAAGTCCCCCAACACCAATAGGCAGGGGGACTCCAACACCACGCTCGAGACCAACTCCGTCAGCTCAGGCAGGGAAACTGCTGGGCAGCAAGGCGGGCGGTACACCAACAGAATCCCTGTTCTGTCTCGCCCCTCCAACACAACGCGAAGGCACTCAAACCCAGTGGATTGCTGAACAGGGTATCTGGTGAGACGGATGGAATCTCGATAGACCATCGCAACCCCACCTCCCCGCCCCTGTAGTCGTGGCTGCTGAAGTACCCGGAAACCTGGCGGACAAATCTGGGAAAGATTTGTCTTCAGAGTATTTATGTTACTCTTCCATGTGCTAAGACTCAGCTAGGCATGCACATGGAAAGCATGACATGCCTGCTTGGAAAGAAACCTGGGAAGGCATACACAAATGCATATGCACACACCAAGACCAACCCATAGCAAGGCTAAGTTCCCTCACAGCCACAAGCATTGAGGAAATGGCAGTTGAATGGGGAAGCCTCTTCCCTAGCCAAAATGAAGCTTCCAAAGTGGTGGCTTTTCCAAGCAGCTTTTAAAGATGGCTGCGCCAAGCTTTTCACGACCCCCTGAAAATTGGTTCACGACCCCCTTGGGGATCCCGACCTCCAGGTTGGGAACCACTGTCCTAGCCACTCTGGAGCAGGCCAAAGGCTATAGACTACACACATCAATTGTTCCAAGAACTTGGAAATCTGGAAAAAATGAGAATTCTATTGTAGCAAAAACAGCAGCGTGTACAATGCACTTGACAGTCTCTAAGATGCAACGCAACTCTTTACCATAACTGTTCCAAAAAGATGCCCAAGCAATGAATGCTTTGGCCTCTTTGGCCAAAGTCAATTGAAGTGTGATTCAACCAGGATGTGACTACTAAGCAATGTTCCTCCTATTGTTCTCAGAGCAATTAGAATCAGCAAGGAATCCATGTCACTTTTCATGCTGATCATTTTCATGCTGATCATTTGTATCAGATGAAGAAGCGTGGCTTGAAAGCTTGCATTTTTAAAATAGTTCCTTAAAATAGAGATAGTTTCTGTCTAACAAAACATTCTGTCTTTTTTCTTCCATTGGACTGCTGGGACACATTACAATTGCCATGGGAACGCCACTGAAAATAGCCACCAAGGAAGTACTCCACATCCTGGTTATAACACCAGGATGTTGTTATCCTACATTGCGCTGGATTGGCGAGGCTGTTGGGCCTGCACAAAACTCAGCACATGCTGGTAAGCCTCCCTGGGGCAAGGGTTTGTTCCCTTGGGGTTCCTTGAATCTACACCTGCTTTTTACCATGCGCAAAAACAAGGAAGCTGTGTGGCCCGAATCGGGGCCATGCGGCCTCCTGACGGGGCCTTGGTTGTGGCCTAACCAGTGGTGTCATCTACTCTCTTGCAGACGGAACGCTGGGCGGGACTTAGAGTGATCGACAGCCCGTCGACTCACTTCTGCTTTCTTCGCGCTCCCCGTGCGGCTTTCCCTCGCCTCGGAGGGAGCGCCTGCTCACCAGGGGGGATGGGTGGGGGGCGCGCCGGGTGCCTGGGTGAGCAGGCGCCCCCTCCGAGGCGAGGGAAAGCCGCGCGGGGAGCGCGAAGAAAGCGGAAGTGAGTCGACGGGCTGTCGATCACTCTAAGTCCCGCCCAGCGTTCCGTCTGCAAGAGAGTAGATGACACCACTGGGCCTAACACCTGCTGGCCCACCCACTCCCCGCCTACCGTTGCCCAGTTCCACCTCCTCCCCGCTCGCCCTCCTCCCAGAAACTCCCCTACGCCAGACAAGTTCGGCTGGCACATGGGAGGCTCCCTATCTGCACTCTCAGGCCAACACTATGAGTAGTGTTGGCCTAAGCACTGTAGTGCCGACGCAGGGGTGTCGTTTGGTGCCCCCGTGTTGGCGCTAATGACGTAGCGCCGACTCCAGCTAACAACCTGGAGTTAAGCTGGCACAGGTAGGCTAGCCAAGTTTGGCTGGCACAAGGGACACCATAAAGTATGTTTGGACCACTCTCAGAGAGGCCAGCACACAGACATGTGCCATCTTCCCTGTCTCTGAGAAAGCTTTATGGTGGTCCTTGTGCCAGCCAAACTTTGCTGGCCTAACTTGTGCCAGCCTAACTCCAGGTTAGGATTGTGCTCATAAATTCATAAAAATGAGAACATGGAGTAAGAATGTAGAATAAGAACACATAACACCACAATTTGCTATTTTAATGAAGAAATTTGGGGGGGGGGAATCACCACACACACACACACACACACACACACACACACACACTTACCCATATCCATAGTGGCTTCTGGGGCTTACCCCAGCATTTGTTCCCTGAGGAGGCCTCAACGTACCAAAACTCCCCCGTGGGATATAATGGAAGTTGCATTAGGGCCACTGCCTTGCAGGGTTAGGAGTTATATAGAATTGGGGTGCCCGTGGCATCTAGATGAGATGCCATGTGGTCTACTTATCAACAGTCCATCGGATATCCTACTATGAAGATGAACTAGAGTGTGAGCCCTTGTTCTAGTTATGGATCTGAAGCCTGAAACCTGCAGTAAAAATAAACAAATGCAAGATTTTTTAAAAAGGGATTATATTTCTTCACTTGACAGCTCTTTCTCAAATTCACTTAGAAATACAAATGTACCATTTCTTGTCTTCCCCTGAGCTGATGGGTGAATCTGGATATCCACATCTATCAAATTCTGCATTAGAAATGGAAGTATCAGTCCATCAACCAAATATCTGGAGAGCAAATAACTCTACAAAAACAACTTGAAAGATGTACCAGATGAGCACCTGTGCACTTGCAATAACAACTTTAAAAAAAAAATACCCATCATTGTACAGACTCTCATTCTCCAGTATTTGTATTCTTTACTACAAGCTTCCCAAAGGGACTTCGGTAAAAATTATAACCGTCTTAAACCCCTAAGAGAATAAATATCTCAGCAGTTAGTTGCCCTGGCAGGCCAAAGGGAACCAAGTAGATATGTAAAATTTGAGGCAAGTTCCCTTGCAATATTTGGAAAGAGAGAGGGATTTCAAAGGGAGACATTTTACACGAGCAATGTTCCTTGTGCTTCACAAGAGGTGTGTGTACTTTCTACTTTGACACCTGATCCCTGAATACAAACTATTGTATGAGAATGACTCTATCTGGAAAGGTTAAAAAGGTGACAACACTAATCCAGGGGCATGGCAAAAGAAGGGCAGGGAGGTGCAATTGCACCGGGCAGTAAGCCTTAGGTGGGCAACCAGTTGAGTTTACCACTTGTGGCCAAATTTGTGGCCAAAACCTTGGTATGTCTGAGTGATACCATCATGTACTGTACCATTCGATGCAGAATTTAATGCAGAATGCAATGCAACAAACCAGAGTGTAGTATCTTTACTCTACCAAATGTTATGGCCAAAAAACTAGAAAACAAAAATACAATTGTCATGTAAAAATCACAGGTTTTAGGAATAATAGTATGTTATATGTCATTTGATGTGGAATTTCATGCAGAATGCAATATTTTCATTCTATCAAAAGTTATGGCCAAAAAACCCAAGAAAATGAAAATACTGTTGTGATGTCACTTCCTGCTGTGATGCCACTTCCAGGGCATAATTTTTCCCTCTGCACTGAGCTATACTTTCCTAACCTACGGCAGTGCCCTAATCCATACTAAGCAAGCTTTGAGTGGTGCTTTGAGGCATTGTTTGCTTCACTTTACAAACGTAACAAACTGGGCTAGCGGAGCCATAACGGACTGCTGTGGTGACATCACTTCTGAGTTCTCCTTAGAAGAGGGGCGCTCTTCTAAGCAGCTCTTCTAAGCAGCTCTTGCGGCTGCTTTGCAGACCTGTTTCCTTCTCTGAAATATCACCCTCCTACAGACCCACTCTGCAATATTTGTGTTCTTTACTACACACTTCCCAAAGGGACTCAGGTAAAAATTATAATTGTGTTTTAAAACCCTGAGAGAATACATACAGTGGACCCACGATACCTGCGGATTCAGAATCTATGGATTTATGTATCCGTGGATTCCGAACCTGCGGAAGAGGGCCCCACCTGGACCCTCTGAACACGACTGGAACTGGGCTTTGGTCAGTTCCAGAGGGTTTCCTGAGGCCCGGAGAGACCAAGAATGATTGCCTCAGAATGGCCGCTAGGGCTGGAAAAAAAAACAACTAGGCCGAAAAAAAAGTTTATTTGGGGGCAAAAACTGGAAGTGACGTTTTTTGCCCTTACAAGTGTTGCTGTTCTCCTGCTCTTGCAGTGTACCAGGCCTGGGTATGCAGAAAGCTGTGCTGTTCTCACATGATGTCTGTGAGGAATCCTTTCTATGAATTGCCTCTGTTTTTGAAAAGGTCCTTTCTTCCCCCCCCCCAAAGAGCACTAGGTTTCAACAACTTTGTTTGCAGTAGCTGCCTCCTGTGCTTGTCGCAGACTAATGGATGGCTTAATCTTGGGCTCTCGCTTGCTTTTTCCTGCGGCTCTCTTCAAGTCAGGCCACCTGAGAGGCTGTTCTGTCTTCTCCGTCCTCCCACAGCAGGCCTGTGGTGGCAGTTGGAGCCCCCTCACCTAGAGTCACGAGGAGCTGAACAGGGGATGGTTTGTGAAGTGGCTTCGGCCTCCTTTTTTCCTCCCCTCATGACAACATTGTGTAGACTTGCTTTTGTCATTGTCCAATTTTTTAAACTCTTCCTAACAATCTGTTTTCCACGGGAGGCTGTGATGGTTTCTCTCCTATTTTTTTGCATGCGTTTCTCTATTTTCTGGAAATGTCTAATCTAGAAGCCCCTGTGTAAATTCAGCACCCTAAAAAGACGCTCAGGCATCATCTTGCAAGTAGCCTTTGTCGGGTTACCCATCTGGCTCCAGGATGGGTATGGGCTTAACGACTGGATAGTCAAACCAGTCCATCTATTTTAAGGGGTTGGGATAGCGTGACCAGGTAGGTTCCTGGTCACTCCTGCAATCAAATAACTTGAGGGCAGCAGGAAAGCGAAGTTATGTATTTCCCAGCCCACAGGAAGTGGGGGTTGTGCTCTGAATAACCCATTCATTGGAAACTCAGAGAAGAGCACCTGCTTGCTCACTTGTGAGTGCAATGACTAGGGGGTCCTTGAACAATCCAAGAAGCTTAAGCTTGGGATCATCTATCTCAGTGGTCTCCAAACTGGAGACCATTGTTATGTGTTTCAGAAAAAATCTCACCCCATCCTGAAGGGTGTTTGCAGTTCCACTGCAGTGCCGCTCAGCTTTGCAGCCTGATCTGGTGTCAGGGACGCTCTGGGCAGTCGCATCTATCACCCGGCATCCCAGGAGGCTGTGCAGCAGGATGTCCAGACAGATGCGACTGCCTGGAGCATCCTTGGCACCAGATCAGGTTGCAAGCTGAGCGGCACCACGGTGAATGGTAAACACCGCTCACTGGGAGGGGGGAGGAGTCCTCCAAACCACAGATCCAGCCTGCAGACTGGGGTTTGGAGACCCATTGTCTAGCTCATGCCTTGCTAAACTCTGGCTTGTGGGATTGATCTGGTGCACATCTGGATCTGGTGCATATCTGGATCTGTCCCCCAGGTGAGCAGGACTTAGCATTCCCCAAGGAAGCCACCATTTTGCGCCACCCATTTCCCCTATACTGCGCTCTGGTCAGCTGCTTCCAGGTTCTGTTGCTACAGCAGGCGTTGTGCCCGGATTTCCCAGCAGACGCAGCTAACCAGAGCACAGTTTGGGGGCAATTGTTGGCACAGAATGGTGGCTCCCTGGCAGAACGATAAGCCCCATTCATGTCGGGGAAGCCATTCCTGGCACGCAATGGACCCTGTTTGGATTTTGAAACTGCTGGTCTAGCTAAATTTCCATCAGGGAGTCTTTTACTTGTCTGATAAGTGATTCCAGCGAGCACTCAAGCTTTCCCAGAGTTTATTAATGCAGTGGTATGTGGGGGGGAGGTTAAGAGTCTGAGCAGCATCCCAGTTCCATCTCTTGAGTTACTGCATCCATTTGTTGGAAAAAACAAAGAAACAAACAAACAAACAAAAACCATTTAGGCTTTCCAGCCTAAGCTCAGGCATTTTCCATCAGCATGCTTGTACTTTTACTATTCCCCTTTCTTTCTTTCTTTCTTTCTTTCGTTCTTTCTTTCGTTCTTTCTTTCTTTCGTTCTTTCTTTTTCTTTCTCTCTCTCTCTCTCTCTCTCTCTCTGTGTGTGTGTGTTTATGTTAAGTTCCTATTCTGTTTAGAAATTTAATAAATTAGACACAAGGCGCAATCCTAACCAACTTTCCAGCACTGACATAGCTGTGCCAATGGAGCATGTGCTGCATCCTGCAGTGGAATAGTAGTCATGGAGGCCTCCTTAAGGTAAAGGAATGTTTGTTCCCTTACCCCGGAGCTGTATTGCCCTTACCCCGGTGCTGGAAATTTGGTTAAGATTGCACCCACATTGTGATCATTTGCCTGTCTGGCCCATGTTCACAGGTAATTCCATAGATTGTCATGTCTGTTCACCCTGCAGATGCTACTGTGGGTTTGCTGTGTAATAAGAACCTCTGGGGTTCACTGCTTTCTGGGGAGAATATATTTTTTTCCAGAGAAACCTCCTCTGCTTGTGATGGTGGCAGTAGCTAGAAACTATGAAATCTGTCTTTGCCTAGAAATCCCTTCTCCTGCCAAAGGCCTTTGCACTTGAGCAGTCCTCACTGGAACAAGTAATATGGGTTCTCCGTTGTGTGTGTGTGTGTGTGTGTGTGTGTGTGTGTGTGTGTGTGTGTGTGTGTGT
>JAJKFI010000123.1:285947-318455 GCA_029204185.1 Lerista edwardsae
TGTGTGTGTGTGTGTGTGTGTGTGTGTGTGTGTGTGTGTGTGTGTGTTTACAAAGTAATATTTTCGGCACACCCAGGGAGTTTCCAGAGTATGCAGAACCCCCTTTCTCCATGGGTGGTCCCATTCCACTGACCATAACAGTTGCTATGATCTGAGAATGTTTATAGCACTGCCTTCCCTTTTGCCATGATTGCATTTACCAGCAAACAAGCATCCCCCCATTATTCAAGTTGAAATATTCCCTTCATCAACCTATTCTTTAGGTACATTTACACTTGAGATCTCGCCTGCTGTGAAGAGACTGCCAGAGGCAGCATGGTGTTAGCGGAGCCTCATAATGCTTTGGAAAGAAAGATGATGCAAGTTAATCCACCCTGCTAGTAAAGGAAGCCAGGCCAGCATTCCCCCACCACACAGGAGATAAGCTTAGCACCACCTTTTCACTTCTCAGCGAAGGAAGATTTGCAAGGTGTTCTGCGCTGAGCTAACACATCAACCTCAGGTCAGCCTTGGAAAACACAATACCTTGACAGACTTCTGCAATAACCAAGTCTCGCTTTTGAATTATGCATGCTTTGCAAGAGTAGGAAATAAATGTGACATATTAAGGTACTGGAAGAAGAGAGGCTTCCGTGTTTTTGTTTCTAGACGGCCTTTTTTCATTTCTTTTCATTTCCCTGCTGGAGCCTAAGGGGAAATGAAGAGTAATTGATTAGGAGGACAACATTAACGGTAGTGTTGGGAAGCATGCTGGCGAAAAGGCCGAGACTGGTCACAGTGAAATGGGTAGATAACGGGCCATTGATATTGGCTTTAATATTGCAAGATGGTCTCTCTCTTTTTTTTTCACCACGAAGAAGAAGAAGAAGAAGAAGAAGAAGAAGAAGAAGACGACGACGACGACGACGACGACGACTTGAGTCTTCTGGAAAGGCTAGAGCTGTTAATCCTCAGGAAAAGGTAACAGGGGATATGATGGAGAACTGTGCACCATAGCTCAGTGGTATACCTTATGGTTTGCATGTAGGCGTCCCTAGTTCAATCTCTAGGGTAGTTGTTCCCAAACTGTGAACGGTGACTCCCCAGGGAGCTGCAGAATCCAGCCAATCAAGCTGCAAAGTCCTAGTGAAAAACCTGCCACCCTGTACAATGTATAGGATTGTAGCCCTAATGGGCAGCCACGGCCAAAGGCCCAGTAGGTCAAGGAGGCTGCCAGTTGAAAAAGTTCAGGAACTACTGCTCTAGAGAGGTTTCCTGCCATAGGTCCATAGGGTTGGACTAGATGACTTTGTGGGTACCTTCCAACTCTATGATTCTATTTTTTAGTTCCCCAGTTTAAAAACTGGGGGCAGAAATAATCTGCTATCGAGATTCAGCAAAACAATAACCTATTTGACAACATGACGGTTGCCTGGTGTCTGCACTCAGCCACAGGCAGCCAAACACCTGGAGAACTAATGGCGCAGTCAGTTAAGGGGCAGATTGCATTCCAGACCAGGATTTGCGTTAAGTAGTCTCAATGAAAGGGGGGTGTCAGGCAGGCAGGCAGGCAGGCAGGTATCAGGATAGGGCAGCCGACAGACTGATAGGCTAGCAGCCCAATCCTAACTTGGGACGAAGTAGGGCTGCTTAGACCTGCCCCTGCAAAATAGCAGGCACACGTCCGAGTGGGCTGCAATGGCCCAAATCAGGGCTGCGTGGCTCAGGAAGGGCAGTTTGGATGAGGCTTAATGGCTGCATCTGGACTCCTCCTTCCTCCCCAGGCTGCCCCAGCCACCGGAATGCCCTCCCCCCTCCCCATTCTGCCCCCTCCCACCTTCCCCCTATCCAGAAAAGCCTCTGTGTAGACCAAACCCAGTCAGCACAGGAGCGACTTACTTTGGTGGCTCCTCGGTGTTGGTGCAGCGTAGTGTGCCTTGCGCTGGCGCCAATGTACTTTATGGCATGTTTGTGACACCACAAGGCTGATGCAAGAAGCTTGCATTGGCCCTTGGATTGGGCCCTGAGACACTTAAAATAAGACTGGGAACCACACAGCAAAACAAAAGTCCCACATTTGTCCTGGAAGCATAAAAGCCCAGGTCAGGTCAGGAGGAATCAACATACTACATTGGGATGGTGGAGATGGAGACAACTTGGGATGCGGATGGACAATACATGCCTGCCTTGGTATCCACAATATCCACGGTTTTGGTATCCGTGGATTCAGTATCCACTGTTTCAGTTATCCACAGATACAATGGCTACTCAGATGCCTGTTATAAAGATCTCTTTTTTAAAACCTTTTTATAGCAAAACCACTGATGTTCCTCTGTCTTTAAAAAAGGCATCCCCAGTATCCATGATGTGATCTGGAACAGAACTGTATCACCCTTTTGACCTTGCTTTGAAATTAAAGCATTCAAGAAGGAGATGCCAACATAGGAATGTGGTAAAGCTATCAGAAATCTATATGCCTAATGTATTTACTAGGCTTTCTAAATTCCCAGCCCATTTCTAAAGACTCTAACTTGCAGCCATTCAAGAAGTGAACTCCTTAAGGCTTATGTAGGGTAGAGTCCAGGGAAGACCAAGGATAAAATGGGTAACAAAGAACAAGTTTTATTCAGGAAATGAGACCAAATATAAAAACAGTCATAAACTAAAATAAGCACCAATGAATGCCAGTTACCACTGCCCTTAACTAATATCAGATAAATTCTGGGCAACCATCCACAGCCTTTAAACCGATTGGAGACTAACAGCATTTGAGAAATTTAGAAATAGTGCTCACAATGGAAATATCAGAAAGATGATGAAAATAACACTCTCCGTGTAGTTGAATGCTGTCCAACCAATGTTGCTGGTGTTGGTAATGGAAATGTTATTTTAAAAAGCAACGATCGGAACACAAATTAGAACACAGGCGCTCCACCCAGAGCCTTTCAAAATATTCAACAGTGGACTTTATTAAAAGGAAATTTTGTTGAGTAGCTGCCACGGAAATCTGTTTTAGAAAAACCTCTCAGCAGAAAGAAAATCTACTTTTATGGCTTTAAAAGCAGGACTAGGCAATGAAAAGTGAATAAAGAGGTTAAGTTATAAGGCCAAAATAACAAGCGCTTCACATTCAGAAAGACGGAGACGCATTGGAATTGGGAACAATACTTAGCTCAGCCATCTGTGAAAAACTGTATTCCTATTTTGTGTTTGCTGTAAGAACGTAAGAACAGCCCTGCTGGATCAGGCCAAGGGCCTATCTAATCCAGCTTCCTGTATCTCATAGTGGCCCACTAGATACCTCAGGGAGCACACAAGATGAAAATATGCCTGCATCCTGTTGCCACTCCCTTGCACCTGGTATTCTGAGGTAAATTTTGAGGTAAACACACTGGTGGCCTGTCAAGATTCTCCACAGCATTTCTCTTTGACAGCTACCAGAACCAGATGCTCCTGTTCAGACATGTACTCATAGGAACAGCCCCACTGGATCAGGCCAAGGCCTATTTAGTCCAGCTTCCTGTATCTCATAGTGGCCCACCAGATGCCTAAATCCGAGATCTGAGGAACTCATAGGGGAGGCTGGAGCCTCCTCTGGGGCAAGGGCATGAATGTGCCTTTGCCCCAGAGAGGCTCCTCAGCACTCAAAGCTGTGCTGGATACAGTACAGGCTCGCAGGGCTAGCTGTTCCAGCACAGTTTAGGATTATGCTCTAAGTGTGTCACCTGGTGCGGCCTGCATGCTCCATATCTCCCAGCCATGCCACTGCCTGGGGAAAACTCCACTCTCCAAACGCTTTTGTTCAAGTATGGCAGTTGTCTTTGTGCTCTTTTCATCTTGTTGCTCTTTTCCAAGCAGGAATACCTCAGGTTCAGCCCAATTCACGTAGAAAAGTTGAGCCTTCCTCTGACATTTGCTCAACCTGATAAAACTGGCATAAGTTTCATTTCTCCTGATTTTAGGGTCCAGTCCTAACCAACTTTCCAAACTGACATTGCTGTGCCAATGGTGCATGTGCTTGGTGCATGTTGGGAGAGTTACAGATAAAAGGAAGTACTTTTTTACCCAGCGGGTAGTTCATCTGTGGAACTCTTTGCCACAGGAGGTGGTGATGGCATCTGGTCTTGATGCCTTTAAGAGGGGATTGGACGGATTTCTGGAGGAAAGGTCCATCGTAGGCTATAGGCCATGATGGATTGTGCAACCTCCTTACATTAGTAGTAGGCTACTTCAGAGTACCGGGTGCAAGGGAGTGGCAACAGGATCCAAGCATCTTGTTGTCTCATGCCTCCCTGGGGCACCTGGTGGGCCGCTGTGAGATACAGGAAGCTGGACTAGATGGGCCTTTGGCCTGATCCAGCAGGGCTCTTCTTATGTTCTTATGTGCTTCATTCTGCAGTTGGGGGGGGGCAGTCACAGAGGCCTCCTCAAAGTAAGGGAATTATTTGTTCCCTTACCTCAGAGCTGCATTGTCCTTACCCTGGTGCTGGAATGTGGGTTAGGATTGCACCCTTACAGCCCAATTCTAAACTGCCCAACAAGCAGCTACCACTATATCCTGCTGCAGCAAGGCATCCCTTTCTCCGCGGGGAGGCGCAGGTGGGCGAGCAGTCTACTCATCTCTGCGTCAGCTATTTAGCTGGCGCAGAGGTGAGGGACCAGAGGCAACTCTTGCCACCGGTCTCACCCCACCACTCCTCCCCTCTCCCTGCCCAGGAATGCCCTCCTGCCCCACCTGGAAAGCCCAGAATGCTGCCAATTGGTGTACTCACCACCCACCAGCTTGTGGAGCTCCCTCCAGGCCGTGTGGGGCTGTGTTGCCATGGCATCACCTCAGTGCTGGCGGACATGGCTTACTGCCAGCGCTGGAGGTGCTTTACGGCACCTTGTGTGACAGAGATGTGGGCGGTTAAACGCATGTGGGCGGTTAACTCCCATGTTAAGCCCGATAGGATTGGAGCCTTAGGATCCCAATGCCCCCTTTCCCCTCATTTTTTTCTGAATAATACATTTGTTTTCTGTTTTTCTTGGCTGCCGTTTTACTTATAGTTTCTAACCCAGAAACTGGCTTGCCACTTTTACCTATAAGCTGAAATTGACAAGGAACGTCTTTTTTCCTTCCCTCAGGCAACTATTTTACAACACAATACAGAACATGACACAAATATAAAGTGGAGGGAAACAGTACATTTCTTCATACCCTCCCTGGGTTAATTTGCAGAGTTATTGGTTGTTTCACTCCCAAACATTTCAGTTCTCACTGTGTTCTTTCAGGGGTTTCCTACCAATTCTCCAATCATCCTGTTGCTGTTTCATCCATTTCACACACACAAAAAACAACAACCTACAGCTGCCTGTGTATTGCTACCTGCTACATACATCACATGAAGCTTTTGCAGGAGAAAAAAAAAATGTTATGTCTTTTTTTCTGGTTTGACAGCCAGCAAGATCAAACCAGTCAAGTCCACAGAGCTCCAGAGAAGGAGAGAAAAGCATTTTTGAATCCAGGCCACAAACAGAGTTCAGCTTCAGGTCATAACAGGCCAAATAAACGGAATGTGTACATCTAGTTCTATCTCCTATTCTACCCCGTCTTTCCCTATCTTAAGCAGGATTTGTGTTTGTTATTATGTTCAGGACTCTGTGTAAATCAGAAGGAACCTTGGCAGATTTGCATGGGGAAGGATCATTACCACAACACAAATGACATCACAGAGTGCAGCTTGTTAGAAATGGGAAATGCTTTGAAACTGCAGGACTCATTACATCACTGAGCTCTTAAGAGGAAAAGGATATCTTGTGATGCCAGTGATGCTGATCAATCATATCAGTCATACCCTTCCTCTTACAGCTAATTGTTCTTGCCTCGGCTTCTACGGCATGCAATGCTATACTGGAACTTGGCTTGTTCATGGTAGGTTGGATTGCAGGGAACCCCTTGCGGCAGGCCTAATGGTGCTTTATTAGAGATGGAAAGGCCCTCAGAGCGACAAGAAAAGAGAGACAAATTAGGAACATCTGAATCCAAAGAAATAAGAACACACACATGGTACTATCCTCTGGAATTCATAATACAGGTCACATATTTTAATAATTCTCCACATCAGACACAGAGTACAATCCGAAACTGGAGTTAGGCCAGCATAAACTAAGCCAGCAAAGTTTGGTCAGCACAAGGGCCACCATAAAGTGTTTTTGGACTACTCTCGGAGTCAGGGAGGATGGCTCACATCTGTGTGCTGGCCTCTCTGACTCCGAGAATGGTCCAAACATACTTTACGGTGTCCCTTGTGCTGGCCAGCCTATGCTTATGCCAGCCCAACTCAGTTTAGGATTGCACCCTCACTCCGCTTACACTTTTTTCATGTCCAGGAGAAGGCTAGATTAGAACCCTGACGTTAATTTTCCACATATTGGGAAATGTTTGATGCATCTTTCAGGGGTGTAGCTTAAGAAGTGCAGGGGGGTGCAATCGCACTGGGCAACAAGCTGTAAGGGGGCAACAAGCTGAGCTTGACATTAGTGGCCAAAATTGTGAAAAACTTGGTATGTATGAATAATACCATCACATTACATATCACTGAAAAGGCAATTTAACACAGAATGCAGTGAAAAAAACTAGCGTGTAATATCTATTCTATCAAAGGCCATAGCCAAAAAAACAAAGAAAATGAAAATATGACTGTGATGTCACTTCCTGTTATGATATCACTTCTGGGGCAACGTGCTGCTCCCTCTGCACTGGTCTATACTTTCATTAGCTATGCCCCGGCATCTTTCAAACTTGTAACACACCCGCACTGATTCTGAACTGCATGCTGAATTCTTCCAGGTGCCAATCAGAAAAGACAGCATCGTGTGTGTGTGTGTGTGTGTGTGTGTGTGTGTTTTCTGCAGTGGCTTTTATGGCCCAATCCTACCCTGGTCTTCTGTGGGTGGACTTCACGTTCCATCAATGGAAGGCCCAGGTCACTGACGCAGCAACAGCACATGGGCTGGGGTGAATGGCTGGCAGCCATGGACACATTTTTCCAGACCCTATCAGAGCCAGTAAGTCAGTGGGGGGCATTCTGGGGGAAGATCAGGATGGGAATCTGGGCCAGCTAGTTACATGCTAAGGGCAGGCTGGGGGCGGATATTGGTGGCAGCAGCAGCACCACCACCAATACCCTATGAGCCACTCCTGGGCTCCCCGCTCCAGATTCCAGCCAAGACATCACTTCTGGTGGGTCCCAGACAGATCGTCATTCTAAAAAGTGGGTCCCGGAGCTAAAAAGTTTGAGAACCACTGGCTTAGGCTATTGTCTAGGTCTAGGATATGCAATATTGTCTTATTACAAAGGGACAAGAAGTGCAAGTTTCCCAGGCTTTCTTCTCCATTTTTCCAAATTTCAACCTTGGCGTCTCCCACATACTGAAGGCGCAATCGTAACCTGGAGTTAAGTCGGCACAAGGGCCACCGTAAAAGTATGTTTGGATCACTGTCAGAGTGGCCAGCACACAGACGTGCACAGAGGCGGATCTACAGGGAGGGCAGAGCTCTAAGTTTTGCAGGAAGCCTTACCCTGTCATGTAAATCCCTCCTCTCCCTTGCTGCTGTAGCCAGTAAGCAACGCCAAGATGCTGCTTTTCCCTGTGAGGATTGGCTAGAACAGTGCAGGAGAGGAGTGATTTCCACTGCAAGGTAAGGCTTCTTGCAAAACTTAGATCTGCCTCTGGACGTGCACCATCCTCCCAGACTCCGAGAGTGGTCCAAACACACTTTACAGTGGCCCTTGTGTTGGCCTAACTTTGCTGGCCTAACTCTAGGTTACGATTGTGCCCTGGGAAATGCACATACTCCTAATATGGGACTGTTTACATCTCTACCAGCTTGGGGAGAAGGAAAGGCTTCAGATGCAACGTTATTGCCAAAGAACAGAAGATGCAGGTAACTTGCACATTCTGCTTCTTACAGCAAGGTAACATAGCTAAGCTTTTATGGGGAAAGTGTTTTGCTGTGAGCAACCAGCTTCTCTGCATTCAAGCGGCTGCAGGGCATCCTTGACCTGTCCCCCTATTTCCAGGATTTATCCCACAGTTAATTACTGCAACTCAGTATCTTTAATCCTGCGTATACTAAACCAAGAGAGATGGCTTAGCTTGAATCGCATGTTTGTTTTACAAGAGTTGTGCTCACATTTGCCTTTGACCTTGCAGAGACTTTGAGATGGTCGGGGCGGGGATAAGCAAAGAAAAAAATAACAGTGCATCTGCAGTATAAACAGGACTTCCCCCCCCTTTTGATACAGCTTTTATCCACCAGAAGATCTGTTATTATGCGCATTTGGAGAAAATTCCTCTAGTGCAATACTACCGCACTGGGAGAGGCAATTCTGCAAATGCAGAAATCCCTTAATGTTGTGCAGCTGTTTTGAATTATGGGAGCGAATTAAGGGCTACAGGTTTTTGGTTTGTTTTGGTATTACTAGTATTATTATATTGGATACACTATCTTCATGCAGTCCCAAACCACAGAGTGATTGTAAGGGATCAGGGATCACTGGTGTGGATCCTGCTTCAGCCTGAGTGACACGAAAGCAGTTCTTCATCTCTTTTAATTGAGCTTTGGAACTACTGTATAATTGAATATGGGGTCCATAGCAACTGTATTCTGTGAGGCTGGCTTCTGCATGTAGTTTTCTGGAGGATCAAGGGCGCAATCTTAACCTGGAGTTAGGCTGGCACAAGTTAAGCCAGCAAAGTTTGGCTGGCACAAGGGCAGTGGTGTTATTCTGCCGGAACGCTGGGCGGGACATCCGGGTGATCGACAGCCCGCCTGTCGTGTTCCGCAGCGTTACGCCGTTTGCATAACCAATTACGCCGCTTGCGTACGTTACGCAAACGGCGTAACGCTGCGGAATGCGACGGGCGGGCTGTCAATCACCCGGATGTCCCACCCAGCGATCCGGCAGAATAACACCACTGCACAAGGGCCACCGTAAAGCACGTTTGGACCACTCTCGGAGTCAGGAGAGATGGTGCCCGTATGTGTGCTGGCCTCTCTGACTCCGAGACTGGTCCAAACATACTTTACGGTGTCTCTTGTGCCAGCCAAGCTTTGCTGACCTAACTTGTGCCAGGTTAGGATTGCACCCTAAAACTGGTTCCCCTGCCCCCTTAGTGCTGTACTCACAGTTCCTGTCCAGTACCAGCCACACAATGGCCCATTTCTAGATAATGAAGATCTTATTGTCATTATCTTGAAAGAGGAGGGGAAAATATCAAGTACTACAGGAGCTTTAACATGCTGTGGAAATGGCCCCTCCCTTTCATCTTTGGAGCCATTCCAGGCAGAGATAGCAATGCATCTCCTGTTCATTGCCATCACTGCCCAGAATGTCTCTCATGGTGAGTGGGAGGAGATGGTCACACTGCGTATGGCGGTACCTGCACTACTTACCATTTTGCTCCCCCTCCAGCGACACTAGTGGGAAGGGGGCAGATCTCATTCCATTCTGTCCAAACTCTGCATCATTTCTCTTGATGTCTGTTCTGCTCTCTTCTGCTGAATATCCCATAAATTTTTCCATCATCCCTCTCCCAAAAATGTATATCGCAATGCAACATGTTCAAGTATTTCCACATATTTCCTCTCCAAACAGCTGGTGCGATAATAGGTTGTAAAGTAGGCATCTCATGGTATATTTCACAAACGTATGGAATGCATATCATCTGTTATCTTATAAAATCCAATCCATTGGGGAGCAGGAGGGGTCTGAAAGAATGCATTCCATCACAAAAACCAGCAACAGAAAAATCTGGTAACGTCCCTAAATGTAAATCAGTTCTCACGCAATCGCTGGCTATTTCAAAGGCCAGTTCTCCATAGTAATCCATTGTGTGTGTCAATGTCTCCCCTTTTAGGAAATTTGGTTTACAGACATGTTTAACCTCTTGAATTATGCATGTCTGAAAGCGTGTCTGGTAAGAAGACACTAATCCTCACTAAAGAGGTAAATCTGAGTTTGGGCTGTAGCACTTCAGACGCTAGATGAGTTCATATAATAGAATGTCCTTCCTACATTACATAGAAAACCAGCATGTTGGGGGAAGGCTAGGCTAGAACAGAGCTCCTGAAAATTGAGATGCAAACTATTTCCTTTTTTATACAGAGAGGAATTTAATCATGATCTCCCCTGTGCTCTGCAGTGGGGCAGCCCAGACACACATAGCCCACCCCAGTGAAAGCTAGGCCAAATACTCGTCTTTCATATAGTCTTTGTTGAGGGCTAAGTTGCTAAGCATCCTTATCCTTAGCATGTTATTATGCATAACGTATCAGAGGAAAGGTCTTCTGCCCACCCCAGTATTCTTGGTTCTTGTTCAAAATGGCATACAAAACATCTGTATGTGTATTTCACATACCATCTGGGTGCTGGATTGGGGGGGGGGGTTGTATCTTTTCGCCCTCGTTTTGAGTCCAAATAAAATGCATCCATTCCAAAATGGCTTGGGACAGGCTGGTCATCAACCCAATTAATTCAGAAGATTAATGTATGATTGAGGGCAGAGGGCCTGCCCTTCATCAGTAACCTAACTGGCCTCCTTCCATTTCAATTTCCCTTCCTTCTTAATATGTATCAACTTTATTTTTGGATCATAAGCCTATGGGTAGGACTGGGTTTTTCTTTTACAGAGCAATCTAAGTGCTCCCATTGCGCCGATGCTATGTCGTAGTGCTGGCATGACGTCGGCACTACAGCATTGGGACTGGCGCTGTGCCTCACTTGCGTCGGCCAAAGCCATGTTGGGACGGGGGAGGGAGTGGACAATCGGAGGGCAGTTCTGGGCGGGCAGTGGATGTGTGGTGGGCAGGCCAACAGGCGTGATGGCCTGGGAGGGAGGCGGGCCCAGGAATTGGCCATAACGCTGAATCCTAAGCCCGTCCGGAAGGCTACGCAGCCCAAATTGGGGCCGCGCAGTCTCCTTGGATCTGCACCTGCATAGGGGAGGCTGGAGCAGGCATGTATCTTACCTGTAGCGCCCCATGGCAGTGCCATTGTGCGCGGTCCGGGAGAGTCCATGCGGTTTTCGGCCCTCCCGCCCGCCCTTGTCTCCCTTTACGCTCGGAAATAGAGCATTTCCGGGGTAAGGGAGGCGTGTCTGCATGATGCGCGGGGGCGGGGTGATGTGGGGGGGCGGTTTCAGCGCCTGTCATGGGGTGCACTCGGGCCTCCAGGCATGCCTGGGCTGGAGCTTCCCCTACGGTAAGGGCACGAACCTGCCATTGCTGTGGGGAGGCTCAAGGCTCCCTAATACTGCGCTGGATATACTGCGGGTATGTCGGCCTCGCCATTCCAGCGCAGTATAGGATTGCGCTCTTAATTCATATACAAACCATGTAAACAAAATTAAATGATTTGGGTTGGATTCAAGGTACGTCTTCTCTTCATGAAAGGTCGCGCGGCGGTTGTGCGTGATGTTTTCCAGTTGTCGTCCCCCCCCACTTCCCACTGCTCTGAAGGGTTGGAGGGAGCAGTAGGAAGCGTGATGGGTGAAAACCATCTTAGAAGTGCTAGTCACTCATAAGAAAGAAATGCATTCTTACGTCTTGAAATCCAAGAATGGATTCCAACTTTGGATTGCAT
Source organism: Lerista edwardsae (assembly GCA_029204185.1). Lineage (NCBI taxonomy): Eukaryota > Metazoa > Chordata > Lepidosauria > Squamata > Scincidae > Lerista > Lerista edwardsae. The sequence continues at coordinate 297,557 of JAJKFI010000123.1, forward strand.
AGTTTAACAGCAAACCTATGGAGCTTTACCGAATTACTGGGGCCACAAACCTAACCTGGAGTTAGGCTGGCACAGTTAGGCCAGCAAAGTTGGGCCGGCACAAGAGACACCGTAAAGTATGTTTGGAACCCCCTCGGAGTCAGAGAGGCCAGCATACAGACGTGCACCATCCTCCTTGACTCCAAGAGTGGTCCAAACGCACTTTATGTTGGCCCTTGTGCAGGGCAAACTTTGCTGGCATAACTGTGCCAGCCGATCTCCAGGTTAGGAGTGCGCCCTGAATATTACAATATTCCGTCTCCGCCTCGTCTACAGCAGGGTTCTTCAACCTTAGGGTTGGGACTTTAATGGGGTCGCAAAGCCTCAGTTTTAGGATCACAGCAACTTACAAGAATGAAAAAGGTTGAAGACCACAGGACTAAAGCACCATTGCCAGAAGATTGTGCCCTAGTGCTGCTCAGGTTCTTAGAGCTTGTGCTAAAACAGCTTTTCACCTATGCCAGGCTTCACAGTAACTTTTTCTGCTCTCTGTAATATCTGGATACAAGTGAACAGTGTTGGAAGGGTGTAACAGGGGCAGGGTGTGGGTAGCAACGGATATGGTTCCAGGAGAGGGGCAAGTCCAACTATGGGTCCCCGGTCTCATACTTTATATATGTATTTATGTATTGGGTTTGTGGCATGAAAAAGGATGAAGACTACTGGTCTACAGTCTGGGGGCTTACAACATTATGGGGAAAAAATCTTGCAGCAAGCCTCATCCTCCCATTTCGTGTGCTACATCACCCCGACCCCCCCCCCCCCAAGAGTTTGCTGCATGTACCTGGAAGAGCCATTTCCCTGTAACAAAACGGAAAGATGGTCAAATCTGGACATGCCGTGAACTTGGAAGGTACAGTTTATCCCGGATTAGTTTCTCTGTATCTCCAGATCATTCTTGGAAAACAGCTGTTTGGCATTTTTGCAAGAGATTCCTGGTGCAAAAAAACCCACACACGCAACGACAGTTTTGCACAACACCGGTGTGTACATACACATGGGGAGAGAAGCGAAAATAGTTTTAAAAGGCACGACTTCAATTGCTTTCAGAATTATTTGTTGAGGTCACCTCCTTCATGACCTGAAGGACCATGTGTCTGTCATGACCCCCCTGAGCAATAAAATAAGCATTAAAATGCCTTTGAGAGGAACTGCCCATGAATCTACAGGGAAAGATGACTAGAAGATGGTTTCAAGAATCGATGTTAATGATGTTAGGAACATTTAGGTTCTTTTTCTCGTCAATGGTAATTTTTTGGGGGAAAAAATATTTTACCTAATGATGTTATTTAGCATCACAAAGAACCCAACTGGTAAATAGATTGCTCTTCTGCATTCTTATTCTGCAAAGTGTTTCCTAGGTGATTTAAAAAAAAATGTCTGCATTTCTTTTACTGGGGAGTGCTATCTCTAAAGAGCATATCACAAGGATTATCTAAGGCCATGCTTCCCAAACGTTTTAGCACTTGTTGTTGCTGTTCAGTTGCTAAGTCGTGTCCAACTCTTCGCGACCCCATGGACCACAGCACGCCAGGCCTCCCTGTCCTCCACTAGCTTCCGGAGTTTGCCCAACTTCATGTTCATCGCTTCGGTGACACTCTCTAACCATCTCATCCTCTGGCGCCCCCTTCTCCTTTTGCCTTCAATCTTTCCCAGCATGAGAGTCTTTTCTAAAGAGTCCTCTCTTCTCATCAGGTGGCCAAAGTATTTGAGCCATTGTTATTTCTCAGCTATTTTCCAATAGAAAAGTTGAATCAGAAAAAGCCTATCTGCAACCTTGACACAAGCAAAACAACCACGCAGCCCTCCCGCTTTCCAGCATCCCATCTTCCCATATTTTCAATGTGGCTGCTCCAGGTGCTTCGTGACCCACCTGAAATTGACTTGCAACCCACTGGTGGGTCCCGACCCACAGTTTGGGAACCACTGATGCAAGGGGTATCAGAGTATAAGAGACATGAAAGTGCTTGACAGCGTGAGCACTGTTTACAAGAAGATAAGCACTGAAATTTGTTCATAGGAGATGGATTCCATGTTTTCATTTGCTAATTATTACTTTTTTTACAGGAAAAAACCCTAATTATTCAATCCTGTTCCGCGCTGGTGCAGCAGGTCGATACAGACCATGCCAAATCTAGCACTAAAACTGAGCAGGTTGGAGGTGTCCTCAAGGTAAGGGATCATTTGTCTCCTTACACCATAAAGCCCAGTATCAGGCCTGCCCAATGGGGCTACTCGGATCTGCACCAGCAAAATCACTGTCACACGGCCAAGGAGGTCCATGTAAGATTTGTATGCCTGGCAAGGGGGGGGGGAGAGATAGCCCATTCAGTAGTATGCCAAATAAGTTGTACTGAAACAGAACAATTTGCTGCCGGAGGTGCAGTGTGTGTCTGTGGAAAGGGCACCAGAGCATTGGCGATTATTATTGTACAATGACACTGCTATGAGGACAGACACGCAGAGGCGGATCTACAGGGAGGGCAAAGCTCTAAGTGTTGCAAGAAGCCTTACCCTGTCATGTAAATCCCTCCTTTCCCTTGCTGCTGTAGCCAGTAAGCAAGCCAAGATGTTGCTTTTCCCTGTGAGGATTGGCTAAAACAGTGCAGGATAGGAGTGATTTCCACTGCAAGGTGAGGCTTCTTGCAAAACTTAGAGCTCTGCCCTCCCTTAGATCTGCCTCTGATGAGGACAGACATGGGCACTGCATCATTTTAGGAATGCCATGACATGAGTATCAGGGCCAGAGCAAATCTGGCATGGCACTGAGGCCAGAACCAAAGTCTGGCCAAAGTCTGAGATCTCAAACAAAAGTTAAAAAAAAAAAAAAAGACAAGCTGTTCAGCCCACCTCCCACACTTAGCTTACATGAAAAAGGCTTCCTGGAATTTTCCATCAGCCACCCCTTGCTCACATCTATCTTCTTTATCCTTCCAGGATATTGACATGACTTGAAGTACTGTGCCTTAAGAAACAAAATAAGCCATTTGGGCTCCCGACTCCCTCCAAAGGACCTGGCACAACGGGATACTGCATCCAAATCCTACCTTGAAAGGAAGGCGTCAACCCCTGCTAACTGGGCAAGAGGCACTTTTCCAAGTGGTGCTCCTCTTATATTTAGCGGGGGGGGGGAAAGTAATTGTCCCTCTTCACCCCTGCGCCCCTACATCACTGCCCTTGCCCCAGGAAGGCTCCTGTGATGGATACACCGCTGGCCTACTTGCCTGCCTGTTCCAGCGCAGCTTACAGCCTCACAGCCCAATCCACCGTGACGCCCATTGCATTCTCTGGGGGGGGGGGGTTCAGCCTCTTGAGACCTCCTCAGGACAAAGGAACATCTGTAAGCCTCTGCCAGCCCAGTAGGTCAATTTGGACCTGTGCCAGCAGTACCCCTGGGAGACGTACATGTGGACCCATGAAGGCAGATCGAGCCCATGAAGGGGGTTAGGTTTCAGAGTGTGCCATGGCTCCCTTCTTCATTTCGAATATTTCCCCCTTGCCCCGGGGTATGCCCCAGCCAGCCCTAGGGGGATGCTCAGATTTGCAGCCACAGAAGAGCAAGTGCAAGTCCATGTGGCCAGGAAAGGCCTGAATCGGGGCCACCAGAGCCGGGACAGTGGTTTGGATACAGCCCAACGGCTCTGTGCCATCTCTGCCCACTCTCCGCCCACAGCGCCTCCCGCCTGCCTCTGGCTCACCTTCGTGCCAAATTGGCGCAACTGACGGGAGCGGTGCCTGAGTTGGCGCTGCTGCTTGCACTGGTCCAGCGACCGAATCTGTGGCCGAATCCTTATGGCGCATTTGCAACAGTGCTGGTCCGGTGCAAGACACTGCGCCGGCTATCACGATACCCAGTGGCCTGGCCCTTCCAGACTGCCCCCAGGAATTGTGGGATGTTATCCCCTCCTGGCCACCAGCAACCTCCAGCGGCCCAGGAGGCATTCCCTTAGCCCAACCAGTAGAGTAGCACAGCGTCAAGACTGGATTCAGCTAACCCCCGCTCCCAACACACGAGACACACCATGGAGGAAAACAGAATGATTTATTAAAACTACAAGTTACAGCATAGAGGTTTAAGAAGGCCTTTCAAAGCAGACCAAAGCATGGTATAGCTACATGATGCTTAATGCGAAATAAGAAAAGCATCTAGCTCCTAGGCTAATTGCATTATCCTATCACTCACCCAGCAAAAGGACAGAACTAGGTGTGAAGAGGGCAAAAAAGTCTCCTCCTCTTCTCTTCCCAAGACGCAGGAAGAATGTGAGTCTTTTACTCCCCCCCATCTCCCTGGCCCCCCTTCTCTGCTAGAAGCAAAACAGCTCCTGGTACAGTGAAGAATGTCCTTGATAGGTTTTGCTGTCCTGGCTAGGCCTCTTCTGCCTAGCCGCTAGCAAGACAAAACAGATTCCAGGGGAACTCTTTCTCAGGAACTCAGAAAAGGGGATCGGAAAAGGACAGGCACGCGCAAAGACAGGCCTCCAAATGGAACAGAGCCGGCCTGTTTCCCTGCTGTTCATGACACTGGCACAATGCCAGGTTAGGATTGCGCCCTCATTGTCATTCAGCAGGTACAACCACGAAGCTGGCTAGGAATTTTGAGGATTCTCAGCAATGTTCACATATGCAAGGTAGAAAACAAGGCAGAGGGAACTGCTACTCCCTCCCTAACTTTACATGCCTTGCTGTGTTTTTTTCCCTTCTTTGTCTTGCAGGTGAGTATTTTAAACTTGCTTGTCTTTGACATGATCCTCCATCGCTTTGAGTATTTTAACAGAAAGTGATTAATAAGTTTAAAACAAAAATACACACAAAGCCAATGGCGTGCTGGCACTGTGGCCCATAAGCTCCTGCCACAAGCTAATTATTCTGTTTCCCACTGGCCAATCTGTTCTTAACCATCGAGTAAATTCGATACAACATTAACCACAAAAATGTGTGTCCAGATGCTGCCAATTAGAGGATAAAATTCATCACATTCCTGCCTAAAATAAAATATTTTCATACGTCTCCAGCATAATATGAGGAGAAACACGGAATAACGCTCGCTTGCATTTTGAGCAAGGAAGGAAAAAAACAACACAGAAATTCGACACTTCTTTCTTGCCAAATTTAATCTTATCCCTCTGCACTCTTAAAAAAAAAAAACTTAACAAGTGTTTTATATGATGAACAAGAAAAATGCATTCAGCTTTGCAGCAAACAAAGAAAACGGGGCTTACAGTGAACTCCTCTACATGACTACTCAGAAGGAAGCCCCACTGAATTCCTTGGGAGTTACTGCCAGAAAATTGCAGCCTTACGGCATAATCCTGTCTACTCAGAAGTAAGTCTCACTGAGTTCAGTGGTACTTTCTCCCATGAAAGTGTGTACAGGATTAGTTAGTTATTTTCCTCCCAGTGTTTATAGTAGTGCAGGGGAGGAGAATGAAGATTTGCATTGGGACAGCACTGTAGAGGGAAGGGGTAAAAACCTTTACTCACATGCTAAAGCTCTGCTGCTGCTATTCTACTGTTTTAAAACTGTGGGTCCCAAACTATGGGTCAGGACTCACCAGTGGGTTGCATGCCAATTTCAGGTGGGTCACGAAGCACTTAGAGCAGCCATATTGAACTTATGGGAAGATGGGACTCTGGAAGGGGGGAGGGCTGTGTGGCTATTTTGCTTGTGTTAGGGTCATAAATAGGCTTTCCCAGTGGTGGGATTCAAATGAATTCACAACCGGTTCTATGACGTTATAGCCAGAGCCAAAAAAACCCTAAAGCCAGCCGAGATAAGCGAGTGGGCGGGGCCCAGCCATTTAACAACCGGTTCTATAGAACCTGGGTGAACCCCCTGAATTTCACTACTGGGCTTCCCCCCCTTTCTGATTAATTTTGCTATTGGAAAATGGCTGATAAATAACCCAACTGATTGCTGCATTCTCAGGAAAGCAGCAGGCTCTGGCATCACAATGATGGCACTTCCGGCCATGACATCACTTCTGGTGGGTCCCAGACAGATTATCTTTCTAAAATGTGGGCCCCAATGCTAAAACGTTTGAGAACCACGGGTGTAGATGATCCTACTGCCGCTTCTCTAGGAGAAACTTTAATACAATGTTGTTATCTACTGTGCAGAGGGAATGCCTGAACATTATTATCGGCCAGTGGTGTTCCTAGAGGGGGACCACAGCACTATGTTTTGCAAGCAGCCCCTCCACCTGCTCTTCAGAGCCATTCCCAGTGGCTAGAGAAAAACAGTTCCAAATGTTGGCTCCAAATGGGAGAATAGAAGGAGCAGCTGCTTGCCAAACTTAGCGCTGTGGTCCCCATGTAGGAACACCTCTGTTATCTGCTAACATTCAGTGCTGTTCCACCGAGCAGTACAATCACAGAGTTGATGGTTTGCTGCAAGAAAAGACGTGCTACCAGATCAGCCCAGGTACTCTTTGTCTCCCTTCTCTATTCAGCACTAGGACAGCAAACATAGCACCAGATTAGACAACACAGGAGACGATGCCTGGATGCCTGGGTCAGGTTTGTTGGCTGGTGGTTGAAAGGGAGGAGAGGTGGGATGGGGTAGTTGCTTAGACAGAGAAGTCAGTGCTTTATGCAACCAGATGACTCCTTTGATCTGTGCTGAGTCGGTAGTTGCAATACCATTTTTGACCAACTACAGTGGTGGGTGCAGAGAGCAAGACAGCAGCTCTCTCCCCCAACAAACCTTCACAGTAATACAAAAATTAAGACACTTGGCTCCTACCTCTTGGCCTCTGACTCAAGACTACAGGTACCTTACACTTTGTATTGAGAAATGTGTGCAGGGCATCCAGGGCATCCATGGGACAGGTAACAGATTGGTGGGGGCAGCGGTGTCATCCTGGCGGAACGGCCCGGTACGCCATTCCGCTAGTTCCGCGGACGGGCCCGCGCCGCACCACCTCTCCCGAGGATGGGCGAGCTGCTCCTGGGCACGCCCTCCCTCCCGCACGTCCGAATCGCTCTGAAATGGAGCGATTCCAGGCGCAGGGAGGCACAGGGAGGCGTGGCTGGCCTTCGCCATAGGGGCAGAGGGCTGCCAATCATCCAGGCGTTCCGGTTCCTGGCGCGCCCAGATGACATCACTGGGTGGGGGGCACCTCTGTCGATTCACTTCCACTGCTACTGTTCCTCCACTTCCTGGACTGGAAAAGGAAGAAATGAACAGAATGGAAGAGGAAGTGTAGAGCAGAGGAGTGGTGGGCTCTGACACTCTAGGACAACACACTTCTCTCCTCTGCATTTCCACTCCTGCTCCACCCACCTCTTCCTTTTCCAGTCTAGGAAAGCAAAGGCCATGTTGGGGGCGGGGAGCGTTTTGGACCACTCTGGCATTGGGAGGACTTGTGCCAGTCCTATTCCTGAGGTCTGTAACTACCCCTCCAAAACAAACAAACACCAGCCTGAAAGGTGGAAACCCTGTCCAAAACTATTGTTGCCCCACATTATTGTTCTTCTAACCATCTCCTCATATTCAGTTTACAATAGAGATTGCAGATTTGTAATTACCCAGATAAGAAAAACCAGAGTGTCAATTTAGGGACGGACACCTATTTCTGCAGCAGATAACCTTTAGTGAAAATGGAATAAAGTCAAGTGACAACAAATATTTCTTAAGGCTCTTGAGGGTGATACTTTCTATTTTTATAGCCACGACTATAATTATAAAAGAAGCCACAGCAATTACCTTGACTATCCTCTGGTATAAACTATAATTAAATAAAAACCAGACATCTATGCTAAATAACAACTCTGTTGTGTGATACTAAAAGAGTTTTTATTTACACATCTCTGCACTACTTTGGTGCCTATTGATTTATTTGATTTGAAGCTCTTTCCCTTAACATTTTCACAGCCTCTTAAGGTATATTCTCTGTCTCTTAAGGTATATTTGGCTTTTCTCAAACCTCCATTTTTGATTTCTTACTAAATCAAGGCTCCGACATCACTCAAATCTCAGTCGTTCGTATGCAAGTAGAATATTTTTCAGTGCTCCCCATGGGGGGAAAATGTCTCTGCAAGTAATAAGCAGAGCTCTGTGGCGATGTTTAATATTGTTATTTATGTGTTCAGGGGATAGGATGGGGTTGTGATTGTGATCAACGGTGTTGTCAAGCGGAGGGGGAGGGAATGGACTTTTTCTAGAGCAGAAGTGGTGATGTTATCAGCAGGAGTACTCAGATGCTACCTTTGGAACATTTTTCATAAGGAATTGATCTGAGAAGCATCAGGCTCTGCAAGAGGCAAACAGAAAAATTTGCCTAGGGGCATATGTTAATGTCTGGGGCAGTTGTTCTCAAACTTTGTAGCACTGGGATCCACTTTTTAGAATGGTAATTTATCTAAGACCACTAGAAGTGATGTCATGGCTGGAAGTGCCGTCATCGTGTTGCTAGAACCTTCTGCTTTCCTGAGAATGTAGCAATACATTGGATTATTTCTCAGAGCACAATCCTAACCTGTAGTTAGGCTGGCACAGTTAGGCCAGCAAAATTTGGCCAGCACAAGGAACACTGTAAAGTACGTTTGGACCACTCTCTGAGTCAAAGAGGCCAGCACACAGACGTGTGACGTCCTCCCCTGACCCCGAGAGTGGGCCAAATGTGCTTTATGGTGTCCCTTGCGCTGGCCAAACTTTGCTGGCCTAACTGCGGCGGCCTAACTCCAGGTTAGGATGGCGTTGCCAGTCTTCCCATTGGTGGGACTAAGAGCCAGAGAAGGAGTGCAGACTGAAACCTTCATTTCCTAGCCCTGTTTTCTAGGTAAAGAACATGGGATCTTTAACACTGTAGAGGTGATTCAGACTTTAACCTTCCCTGTCTTACAAGAAGGTCAAATTTCCATCCATGGCATTTGAGCCATTCTTTGGATCCATCCAAAGTGCTGAACGTCACTTTCAAGAATCCTCAGACAGTCACTGTTGGAGCCATTCAGTACATCCCTAGAAGCAGCTATGAAGACAGCACCCTGCTCTGATCTTATAAACCGATGATCAAGTCTCTAAATCTTTAAATATTTTGCAAGCTATAAACCTATCACAAACATCTCCAGAGTTTGGAAAATAAATATTTAACAATACCAAGTCCACTCCCTTCCCAGAACTCCTTTTACAATTCCACCTCTTGGCTCCAGTGGAAGCTTTGCTGGAACACAGTGGTTTGATCTCTAAAGTCCCTGCAATTCCTCTGGAATGTCAAGGCTGCTAGAGGTGACCTCTTCTTGTTGTTTTTCTTTGTGCCTGGTGGGCACAAGCAGGGAGTACACTTTGCTTTCCCCCCCAATACTTGAGGGTGGCAGCTGTGGTTATTTTGGGCATGACCCAATTCCTTTCCTCACTGTGGGTGGAGGGAATCTCATGTGCCTTGCAGCATGGACTGGTGGAGGCAAGGACAAATGTGCCTCCATCAGAGGTGGATCTACAGGGAGGGCAGAGCTCTAAGTGTTGCAAGGAGCCTTACCTTGTCATGTAAATCCCTCCTCTCCCTTGCTGCTGTAGCCAGTAAGCAACGCCAAGATGTTGCTGTTCCCTGTGAGGATTGGCTAAAACGGTGCAGGAAAGGAGTGATTTCCACTGCAAGGTAAGGCTCCTTGCAAAAGTTAGAGCTTTGCCCTCCCCTTAGATCTGCCTCTGGCCTCCATCACAGAGAAAGTCTGCAGAGTGTTGTATGAACTGGGCTAAAATCAATGATGATTAATTACTGGATTGGCATGCCAGTCAACCACTGTAATTGCCAAATACTGTCAACTATAATGATGGTTGGCATCTGTTTAGAGTGCAATCCTGACCTGGAGTTAGGCCGGCACAGTTAGGCCAGCAAAGTTTGGCCGGCATAAGAGCCACTTTAAAGGGTGTTTGGACCACTCTCAGAGTCGGAGGATGGCGCACATCTGTGTGCTCACCTCTGTGACTCGGGCAGCGCAATCCTAGCACGCCCCTTGCGTCGACGTGGCGTCATTGTGCTGACGCAAGGGGTGGAGCGCCGATGCACCAGCGCCATGCAGCACCCCCGTGTTGGCGCTGACGCTCTGAAGCAGACACTGCTCGCGCCAGTGGAGAGCCTGGAAATCTCTGTCCCATCCTGGGTCGGCGGAAGGGATTCTCTGTCCATTTCGGGATGAGGATTGGTGGGAGGGGGGAGGCAGGAGGGGGGACTTGGGCGGGACCTGGGCGGGCTTGGGAGGTGGCCGTACGGCATCATCCTAAGCCTGTCAGTGAGGCCGCACGACCCCGATTTGGGCCACGCGGTCTCCTCGGATCTGCGCCCGCTCTTTAGCAGGCACAGATCCAAGCAACACATAGGGGAGGCTGGAGCTACCTTGCTGTGGGGAGGCTCCAGCCCATCCTAAGCAGCGCTGGATTTGGCACTAGTCCAGTGCTGCTTAGGATTGCGCCCTGAGAGTGGTCCAAACATACTTTACAGTGTCCCTTGTGCTGGCCAAACTTTGCTGGCCTAACTCCAGGTTAGGATTGCATTCTTAGAGGAATAAACATATTCTAGCTGTGGGACTATTATTATAGAACTGGCTACAGTCAGGCTGCCTGGTTGAGACTATAAGAAAAGAAGTGCTCTGCTGGATCAGGCCAAGGCCCATCTAGTTCAGCTTCCTGTATCTCACAGTGGCCCTCAGGGAGCACACAATAAGATGTAAGCATGGGGCAGCATGGGGTGCCTTGTCAATTTTAGTGCATTGTCAGTGTGCCATGAGATGTAAAAGTTTGAACATCACTATAAGTGATGACTCCTTGGCTCTTTGACCTCTTGACTTATAGACCTGTCTATAATAGAAGCATTTTTCTTCCACAGTATTATTTAATTCTCCCATGATGGCTCAATCAATCGCCATCAGACACTGTTGTTGTTGTTGTTTTAAAATATAGCCTGATGTTTAATAGCCACTTATTGTGAACTTGAACAAGGAGACAACTGAATGCATAAAAGGCAGAGCATTCTGTTTGTCTTTCTATCTTCCAACTGTACCCGACAGTAACTGCATTTCTCTTTTTTCCTTTATTCTGCCTGCCTCCAAACTCACTTCATTGGCAGAGAGGCTCTCAAATGTGAAATTGCATGTTTGGAAGCAAACTGTGTACCAGTTGGGTTGAGTCAAATTATAGAGCTCTTTGCTCTCCTGGACCAGTTGGTTTGCTTGGTTTCATTTATTCTTAGGGATGCATCATGGTACTTTTCCGGATATGCATATTGATCAGAAAAAAATAGGTACCCTGTACTGCGTGAATGCAGGAGACGGATTCCTGATCTGTTTACTGCAGAACTACACAACTTATGGCCAGCCTGCCCAAGGGCTTTAGGGGGCTTTCTCAGTTTGATCAGTCTGCCACTCATGCCATTATGTGGAGCAGAATGGCATGTCAGGAGGGGAAACACCATGGTAGTGTCCAAGCCAATCCATTCAGGGCACAATCCTAAGCTGCGCTGGAACAGGCAAGCCGCCTGTATCCAGTGCAGTTTGGGAGCAAGCAGGAGCCTCCCTGGGGCAAGGGAAGCGGTGCTATTCACCCGGTACGCTGGGCGGAACTTACCTTTGAGCGGCAGTCCGCCCGTTGCATCACGCTGCGTTCCGCTGCTTTCCCACCCGCCAGGGTGGGTGGGAACGCGGCGGAACGCGGCGTGATGCAATGGGCAGACTGCCGCTCAAAGGTAAGTCCCGCCCAGCGTACCGGGTGAATAGCACCACTGGGCAAGGGCATGTGTGCACCATATGGGCACCTTGGATCTGCGCCTGCTGTTTAGCAGGCACAGAGCCGAGGACGCCGCGTGGCCCAAATTGGGACCACACGGCCTGGGAACGGGAGCTTGGATGTGGCCTAACAGCTGCATCCCACCTCCGCTCCCGTTTCCGAGCCGGCACATCTCCCGGCGGGCCCACCCCACCCAGAAACGCTGTTTCTCCCGCCCGCCCCCCTGCCCAGAACTGTTCTTGAGTCAGCTGGATGTGGCTGGCCCAGGAGCGGCGCAGCGGGGGCTTTGGCGGCGCTGTTGGGCCGATGATCCTGCTAGCTTCGGTCCAACGACAGCAGCTCTGACGTGAGGGTGCTCTTGCACCAGCACTGCTGCTGTTGGGCCGACAATAGCAGCTAGCGTTGGCCCAACACAGGGCCTTGGATTGCACCCTCATATATAGTCACACATCCAAAAACACATAAACAAAATCTCGAGTGCCCAGAGAGGCCCTTCTGTGGCTTTGCAGCCCATAAGTTTCACAGATCCATTTGATGGGATGATTTCTCCATTGCGGCCTTTGAGATATGGTGGGACTTCCTGTCTTGGGATATCAACTTGACAACCAGACTTCCTGTCTTTCAGAGTCTTGTTAAGGACCTGGTCATTCCAGCAAGCTTTGACTAGCTACCTTGATTTATTTGGTTTTCTTATTAATATGGTTTGATGGTGCTACATTTTGTATTTTGGTTTTATACATTGTCAATAAGAACATAAAAAGAGCCCTGCTGGATCAGGTCAAAGGCCCATCTAGTCCAGCTTTCTGCATCTCACAGTGGCCCACCAGATCTCGCAGGGAGCACACAAGACAATGATACCTGCTTCATTTTAACATACTTTTGTACCTGGCATTTTGAGCTAGCCTACTTTGAGCTAGGTTGTACATACTAACCATGGCTTGTAACCTGTAATGGATGTTTCTTCTAGAAATCTGTCCAATCCCCTTTTAAAGACATCCGGGCGAGACACCATCACCAAATCCTGTGGCAAGGAGTTCCACAGACTAATTGCACTCTGGGTAAAGCAATATGTTCTTTTATCTGTTTGAACTCTCCCAACATTCAATTTTAGTGGATGTCCCCTGGTTCTGGTAGTGTGCAAGAAGGAAAAGAACATCCATGTATCCACTCAAACCATCCCCTGCATAATTTTGGACATCTCAGTCATGTCCCCCCTCAGGCCCTTTTTTTCTAGATTGATTTTCTAGACAAGTTATTTTACTTGCTTGTTTTTATTTGATTGATTGGGTTAAAAGGCACATAAATCATGGGATATACATTGTTTTTTCAGGGTTGCTAATCACATAGCGAGAGCTGCATGCACAGGACTTTCAGATTTTATAATGAATGTGTTGAGATCAGGCGCATTAAATACCACTTTCCCCTTCCACATCTTCATGTAATGTCCAGATGCAGCTTACATCCTACAAGTTGCGCATGCCTAGGCTGGTTCCTGGTGCAACCGGAAAGGCAGAGACATGTGCGCAGTTGTACATGTATAGACTCTGCTAGACCTCCAATGAATGTGTGGAGGCTGGGAGAGAGGGCAGTGGCACAATGCTTATTCATGCACACACAAACATTCTTTGGATGTACGAAATGCGCTAAGATCAATGCTTTTATGCTCCTTAATTGGTCGGCAAATATTTATTCAAAGTGCATCTTTCATGTCTAGGACAAATATTTAATACCTCTTTAAATTGCCAACATTAAAATGAGAAAGAGGCCTCTTTGCTGTTACAGGATGAGTCTGTGTGTACGTGCGCTTGCTACAATGACGGTAGCATACTGTAATTATACCAGACTAATGGCACTGCATCTCTTCTGAAGGGTGCCCAGAGACTTCATTTGCTTCAAAATAAATGCAGAGGACCCCATAAGACTTCCATCTAAAAAGCTCATTTCATTGAGTGGAATTATCAAGCCTCATTATGCAGTAAACAACTGTCTACATTTACAATGCAAAGGCAGGTAATTGCTGATTGAGAAATGATTTCTTGTTTATAAGAACATGCCGTACAATGGGACAGGCCCCCCACAAACAAAACACAAGTCTGGCATTAAATCATTTTTACTGGCATTTAACACACAAGAAGAAGAAAAAATCACACAAAGGATGTCTCCATAAAAGGAAACTCTGGTGGGGAGGGCATGACCTGGAGTTTGCATGGATAATGTTCTTAGAGGTGCTAAAGCAAGTTATAGAAAAACCTCAGGCAGTCATGTGGTAGGGCTAGAAGAACAGCAGAAATCTTTCGTACGTTTCTCTGGTTTTGATTCCAGGATCTGCGATAAAAGGGCGCAATCAGCGATGGGATCTACAAATGACTTGGGGGAACGGAGCAGGCGCCCCCCCTGAGGCCAGGGACGGCCGTGGGGCGAGCGGAACAAAAGCGGAAGTGCACGGACAGGCTGCCAATCAAGCGGTAGTCCCGCCTAAGTCCCGCCCTCCATTCCCCCAAGTCATTTGTAGATCCCATTGCTGGGCGCAATCCTAAACTGGAGTTAGGCTGACACAGTTAGGCCTAGGTCTGTGTTAGATACACATAGCAAGAGCTGCATGTGCAGGACTTTCAGATTTTATACTGAATGTGTTGAGATCAGGCACATTAAATACCACTTTCCCCTTCCACATCTTCATGTAATGTCCAGATGCAGCATACATCCTACAAGTTGCACATGCCTAGGCCGGTTCCTGGTGCAACCGGAAAGGCAGAGACGTGTGCGCAGTTGTAGGCCAGCAAAGTTTGGCCAGCACAAGGGCAACGGTAAAGCACGTTTGGACCACTCTCAGAGTCAGGGAGGATGGCGCATGTCTGTGTGATCCAAACATACATTACAGTGTCCTTTGTGCCAGCCAAACTTTGCTAGCCTAACTGAGCCAGCCTAACTGTGCCCTAAGCAATATCGTGTTAAGGAAGGCAGAGGGATGATAGTTCAGAAACAGAGGTTTTTTGTTGTTGTGATGTCTTATAGTGACAAAATTTAATCACAAGACGTGTTCAAAACATTTCAAAAAGGCATAGGAACAGGTGAGATGATATGCTGATTTCTAAGGCGGTATAATGACTTATAGGAAGGCATAGGTGAGCATGTATTATTTACATTGTCTACAATAAAGCTGGTTATGCCTAAATGACTGAATCTTTATTTTTGTAATAGATAATACTTTCTATATATTCATTAGACCTTGTGCATAATGTATTGGGCAATTTAAAAATAACGAATCTTTAAAAACTAAGAAATCTTGAATAAGGATGGGTCTGGTCTCAGGGCAGAAAATCCAGAATTGTTGCATAGTCTTCACGTTGGTGCAGTTTTAAAGAGTACCTGTGCAACAAATTCAAGTCTGGTTATTTGTCTTTTATTATCCCTGAAAAGGACAGAGTTCTAGACAGGCTGAAAACCACATGCTGGGCTTCCTGTTTACAAATGTGAGCTTAAATGAGTCACAAGTGTTCCTTTTTCTTTTTTTATTTTGAAAACCCAACGTAAGCAGCTCTCTGAAGATAGCATGTAACAGCCTAATACTGCAATCCTTATTTCATCTATATCTAGGGTTACCAGATTCAAACTTGGACAGAGTGCCTATAACTTTAACCACAGTACAGAAGAGTGAATTTGGGCAGTTGCAGCTTTTAAAAACCTTCCATGATTAGCTGCATCTGCCCAAATTGATTCTAGCGAGTGCCTTCACAAACAGTGAGTGCTGTCCGCGATGAAGTGCAGCGTCTGCGACAAAGTGCCTGGTGAGACACGTGAGTTTAGCATCTGGGTGAGTTCAGTAGCAGGGCGAGGAAGCCACGGTCCCAGACTCTTTAAGAACGTTAGAACTTAAAAACAAACATAGCCATGCAGTCAGTCAGCCAGCAGGTGGGCGGGGGCTATCCAGTGTTTTGCACAGAGTGCCAAATGTATGATTATATGCCTCTGGGGCATAAGTCGTGGGTGTGTCCAGGGTGCAAGTTGCTCCAGGAACTCAGGGAATGGGTCGGCACCCTAGAGGCCTTGGTTGCACACCTGGAGAAGCAGAGACAGGCAGAGAGGGACCATGATGAGACTTCTGGGGACTTGCAGGCTTCGTCCCACCCTCAGAGAGGCAGCTCATCAGCTACCGGGAAAAGAAGTCTCAGGGCTGAAGGACATTAGCCTGGAACAGAGGGAAACAGTCCCCCAGTGGGGACCTCTTCTTCCAGGGATGAGCCCACATCCAGTCGAACTACGGATGCTCCTCGGCGGGAGTGGGGACGTGGGCTCCTTGTAGTGGGTGACACTATAGTTAGGAACATAGAGAGGAGGGTCTGTGATGGACGTGAGGATCGTATGGTGACTTGCCTGCCTGGTGCGAAGGTTGCGGACATCACGTCTCATCTAGATAGGCTGGTAGAGAGTGGGGGAGGAGGTAGCGGTTGTGGTGCATGTACGAAATAGGACTGCAAGCGGGAGTGTAAGTTACGGTTGATCCAGCAGAAGAAAAGGCAAGATGAATGGATCAAATAAGGGTCCCTACTTAGGGAACCCCCTGTATAGGTGTTATTATGCAAATGCACGAAGTCTCCGAGCAAAGATGGAGGAACCGGAATCTTTGGTGGCTAGGGAAAACATTGATATAGTGGGCATAATGGAAACCTGGTGGAATGCAGAGAACCAGTGGGATACCGCAATCCCAGGCTTTAAACTATGTAGGAGGGACAGGGAAGGGCGTGTTGGCGGTGGGGCGGCCATCTATATCAAAGAAGGGATAGAATCCTGCAGAGTAAAAACTGAAGGTGGGCCGGACTCCACCAGAATCAGGGGGGTGAGCAAGAAAGACAGGGTTGTAATCATGGCGGACTTCAATTATCCTCATATCGACTGAGTCAACTGGTGCTCTGGTCAAGGAAGAGAGACCAGATTCCTTGACGTGCTGAATGACTGTGCCTTAGAGCAGCTAGTCATGGAGCTCACCAGAGGACAGGTGACTCTGGATTTAATATTGTGTGGTACTCGGGGTCTAGTTAGGGATGTAAGTGTTACTGAGCCATTGGGGAACAGTGACCATGCTGTGATTGGTTTTGCCATGCATGTCCAGGAAAGAGTGCAGAGCAAATCTGACACAAGAACCCTTGACTTTCGAAGGGCAGATTTCCCTTAGATGAGGAGGCTAGTTAGGAAGAAATTGAAAGGGAAGGTAAAAAGAGTCCAATCCCTCCAGGCTGCGTGGAGGCTGTTTAAAATAACAGTAGTAGAGGCCCAGCAGAAGTGTATACCGCAAAGAAAGAAGGGCTCAACTAGGTCCAGGATGAATACACTGAAAGTGACCATAAAAAGCAAGGAAGCTTCCTTCCGTAAGTGGAAGTCTTGCCCAAATGATGAGAATAAAAATATGAATACACTGAAAGCTACACTGTATACACTGATAAATACACTGATGAATACACTGAAAGCGGCCATAAAAAGCAAGGAAGCTTCCTTCCGTAAGTGGAAGTCTTGCCCAAATGATGAGAATAAAAAAGAACATAAACTCTGGCAAAAGACATGTAAGAGGGTGATACAGGAGGCCAAGAAAGACTTTGAGGAACGCATGGCCAGAAACATAAAGGGAAACAATAAAAGCTTCTTCAAATATGTTAGAAGCAGGAAACCTGCCAGAGAGGTGGTTGGCCCACTAGATGGTGGGGGAGGGAGAAAGGAGATAAAAGGGGACCTGGAAATTGCAGAGAAATGAAATGAATTCTTTGCATCCGTCTTCACAGCAGAAGACCTCGGCCAGATACCACAACGGCCTCTCCTAACTAAGCATTTAAGTCTGATAATTGTTAATAAACAAGATGTTTAGATCAAATTAATAAATTAAATATAAATAAGTCACCACGCCCAGATGGCATCCACCCAAGAGTTGACAAGGAATTAAAGAATGAAGTTGCTGACCTCTTAACTAGAGTATGCAACTTGTCCCTTCAAACAGCCACGGTGCCAGAGGATTGGAGGATAGCCAATGTCACACCAATCTTGCAAAAAGGGAGAAGGGGGGACCCTGGAAACTACAGGCTGGTCAGCCTAACATCTGTTCCGGGTAAGATGGTGGAAAACCTCATCAAAGAAAAAATCCTAAAACACGTAGAGGAACAAGTGTTGCTGAAGGAAAGTCAGCATGGCTTCTGTAAGGGATGGCTGCCTCACAAACCTTCTAGAATTCTTTGAAAAGGCACATGGATGTGGGAGAACCTGTGGATATAATATCCTTGGATTTTCAGAAGGCATTTGACATAGTTCCCCACCAAAGGCTGCTGAAGAAACTTCACAATCAGGGAATAAGAAGGCAGGTCCTCTTATGGATTCAGAATTGGTTGAGGGCCAGGAAACAGAGAGTGGGGGTCAATGGGCAATTTTCAGAATGGAGAGAGGTGAAAAGCGGAGTGCCCCAAGGATCTGCCTTGGGGCTGGTGTTTTTCAACTTGTTCATAAATGACCTGGAGACAGGGACAAACAGCGAGGTGGCCAAGTTTGAGGATGACACAAAACATTTCCGGGTGGTGAAAACCAGAAGGGATTGTGAAGAGCTCCAGAAGGACCTCTCCAAGCTGGGGGAATGGGCAGCAAAATGGCAGATGTGTTTCAACGTAGACAAGTGTAAAGTGATGCACACTGGGGCAAAAAATCAAAACTTCACCTTTAGGTTTATGTGATAGCTCAGGAGAGAGATCTTGGGGTGCTGGTGGACAACTCAATGAAGGTGTCGATCCAGTGTGCGGCAGCAAGTAAGAAGGCTAATTCCATGCTTGGGGTAATTAAAAAGGTGTTGAAAATAAAACAGCCAAAATTATTATACCATTGTACAAATCAATGATAAGGTCACATCTAGAGTATTGCATACAGTTCTGGTCACCACA
This sequence comes from Lerista edwardsae, assembly GCA_029204185.1. Taxonomy (NCBI): domain Eukaryota; kingdom Metazoa; phylum Chordata; class Lepidosauria; order Squamata; family Scincidae; genus Lerista; species Lerista edwardsae. Next base: position 316,226 of record JAJKFI010000123.1, read on the forward strand.
TCTCAAAAAGGACATAGTGGAGCTGGAAAAGGTGCAGAAGAGAACCGACGAAAATGATTACGGGGCTGGGGCACCTCCCTTATGAGGAAAGACTGCAGCATTTGGGGCTCTTTAGTCTGGAAAAAAGGCGCCTGAGGGGGGACATGATTGAGATATATAAAATTATGCACGAATGGGGTAGTGTCAATAGAGGGATGTTCTTTTCCCTCTCTCACAATACTAGAACCAGGGGACATCCACTGAAATTGAGTGCTTGGAGAGTTAAAACAGACAAAAGGAAATACTTTTTTACCTAGCGGGTAATTAAGCTATGGAACTCTTTGCCATAGGAGGTGGTGATGGCATCTGGCCTAGATGCCTTTAAAAGGGGGACTGGACAGCTTTCTGGAGGAAAAGTTCCGCATGGGCTATAGGCCATGATGGGTTGGGCAACCTCCTTACATTAATAGTAGGCTATTTCAGAATGCCAGGTGCAAGGGAGTGGCAACAAGATGCAAGCATCTTGTTCTCTACTGAACTCCCTGAGGCACCTGGTGGGCCACTGTGAGATACAGGAAGCTGGAATAGATTGGCCTGATCCAGTGGGGCTCTTCTTATGTTCTTATGTTCTTAAATTCCCTCTTCTGTACAATGGTTAAAGTTATAGGCATTCTGTCCCAATTTGTATCTGATAACCCTATCTATATCACGCCTCTCTTCTATGGTGGGACCCATCAAGGCAGTGAACCAGGGGGTCACTAGAAGTTTCCATTTGAGCATTAACCAGAACTGCCTAGCTCCTGTATCCTGTATCTTCAGATTTCGGGCACAATCCTAACCTGGAGCTAGGCCAGCACAGTTAGGCCCGCAAAGTTTGGGCGGCACAAGGAACAACGTAAAGTATGGTTGGACCACCCAAGGAATCAGAGAGGCCAGCACACAGACATGCGCCATCCTCCCTGACTCCGAGAGTGATTCAAATGTGCTTCACAGTGTCCCTTGTGCCGGCCAAACTTTGCTGGCCTAACAGTGCTGGCCTAACTCCAGGTTAGGACTGCGGTCTTCAGATCATAGGCCTTTCTTGCAACTATAGATGTCATTTCTACAAAGATACATTTGGGGCGCAATCCTAAAACACCCTTGGGCTGGCGTAAGTCCCTTACACTGGCCCAGCATGGTCACAATCATGCAGTAAGCCACATCTACATCATTGCAGGAGGCACTGGGATGAAACTGGGAGTCAAGCTGGCCCATGGATGCCACTGGGCTGCCCAGGTAAGCTAGGCCCATGCTGGCCAGGTTTGGCCGCCAGAAGGCGGGAGGGAGATGGAACAGGGTGGGGGAAAGGTGGAGAGAGGGCAGCCATGTGGGCAGGCTAGGGTGGGAGGTAGAACGTGGATCTGGCACTTAGGCAGGATCCTATCCCTTAGGCAGGATCCTAACCTCTGTCCCAGGCCAGTTAGCCCTGATCCAGTTCGCTTGGATTTGCAGCAGCAATTTAGCTGGCCCCAGGGCCAGCTGGGGCTTACCCTGGGGTAAGGGGAAAATACTCCTCTACCCCGGGATGAGCTTCATCAACCTCCCAGCCGTTGAATGCAGCATAGGCCAGCCAGCCTGCCTGCTCCAAAGCAGGTTAGGATTGTGCTGCCCAACTGACATGTTGGCAATTATTTCAGAAGCCTTAGTTTCTATGGAAACATTGTTGTCTGTGTGGACAGCCAACGCACGAAATGGGGTTTGTGACTAGGGATAGGCCAGTTGGCCATGCTCTCACACTGATGCACCACTGGCTACCGTGGGTTTGTCTGCAGTGGCAAGCATAGAGCAAGGAGAGATTTTCTCCCTTGGATTTAGAAAGCTAGCTTCTGTGGCTAGCTGGGGCACTCCTCTCTGTGCAGTGGCTGAAAAATCTGCATAGGACGGCATAGGAGGTTGCTGAATGAGATTTCCAGTGACTAGACACGGGGTTTCATTCAGTGCTTGAGCAGCTATAGAATATAGTCTGCGAAACACAAGAAAATATGTCCAATTTGCAGAATCTATCCAGGTCACAGAAGTCATATTTTTGGATGGAGAATCTGAACGAACTGCAGCGTTCTGTGTTTTTTTTTAACACAAACTACACAGTGCCATGCTGGTAAGCTGCTCAAAATACGAAGCAGAAAGACCATACTCTCTGAAATATGGCAGATTTACAGCACACATCTCTCTCTCTCTCTCTCTCTCTCTCTCTCTCTCTCTCTCTCTCTCT
>JAJKFI010000123.1:327567-351278 GCA_029204185.1 Lerista edwardsae
TCTCTCTCTCTCTCTCTCTCTCTCTCTCTCTCTCTCTCTCTCTCTCTCTCTGCCACCATTTGGTGCTGCTGTGGGACTACAGCAAGCAACAATACATGCCCAGCACAAATTGAATTGCCAATATGGACTGAACGACACATGTAGCAGGATGTTCTCAGCAGAGTTCCCACCAGATTCTCAAACTGTCTTTTGCATTCCAGTACAGCAGTCAGGCAAAAACTCATGTTGCCAAAATTTGGCATCCTCCCATTCAGCATATGAATTAGGCGGTGTGGGGAGGTCAAAAGATATGCACCCAGGAGTGTCAAACTCATTTCATACAGAGGGCTGAATAGTATTTATGATGTCTGCTGAGAACCGGAAGTGATGTCATTAAGCAGGAAGTGATGTCATTAAGCAGATCATGACCAGAAACAAGAATGTTTTTCCTCATTTAGAAACTCATTAGCTGCAAATAGAAAATATGCAAATATTGATCAGATTTTCAAGATATGGGACAGCCCAATTGTCATTCTGGCTTCAATTTCAGCAGTGACACTTCAGCACAGCTCAGCACCTGAGAAGAGCTGATGGTGATGTTGGGAGAGTCCGAGGCCCAGATAACAAGCGTTTGTGGGCTTCATCTGGCTCCAGGCCTTATAACACCCCTGATCTAAGCTATCTAGTACAGAAATTGTTAAACGTTTTAACCAGGACCCTCTTCTTAGAAAGGCCCCTGTTTGGGGACCCACCATTAATGCCATTAACCTGGAAGTGATGTCATAGCCAGAAGTAACATCATCAAGCACGAAGTGCCATCAGTGTGATGTAATCAAATGACGCTCCGGGAATGCAAACTGACCTTCTTGGACTGCAGCAATGGCACAACCATGAAACATCTCTGACAGAAACCCAGATTAGGACAAAACATTATATAAAGGCAGTGAATTAAAAATATTAAAAAAAAATATTAAAAGCCCTCACTTGAAAATACAAACTGTTAACACTCACAAAAAGAATAAGGCAAGACAATAAGGTCTGCAGCTTTCAGGAATGCTGCCCCCAGCTTTCTAAGACCCATCTGACATGAGGTTGCTACCCACCAAGTGGGTCCCAACCCACTGTTTGAGAAACACTGTAGTACAACAGGTCAGTGTTATTCAAACTGTGGGTCAGGATCCACTTGGGTCGCGACCTGATGTCAGGTGGGTCGTGGAAAGCTGGGAGCAGCCACCTGGGAAACCTCAGACCTTACTCTTGTGATATTCATGTTGTGAGTGTTAACAGTTTCAATTTTCAAGTGAAGGTTTTTTCTTTAATTTTGTTTTTTGTTGTTGTTCAGTCGCTAAGTCGTGTCCGACTCTTCGAGACCCCATGGACCACAGCACGCCAGGCCTCCCTGTCCTCCATTAGCTTCCGGAGTTCGCCCAATTTCATGTTCATCGCTTCGGTGACACTGTCTAACCATCTCATCCTCTGCCGCCCCGTTCTCCTTTTGCCTTCAATCTTTCCCAGCATGTTTTTAGTTCAGTGCTTTTCCATCATATTTTGTCCTCATCTTGCTTTCTGTCAGGGATGTTTCATGGTTGTACAATTGCTGCAGCCCAAGAATGCAATTTTATTATGTTACAATGACAGCACTTCCTGCTTGATGATGTCACTTCCTGCCACAACATCACTTCCAGGTTAATCACTTCCAGGTTAATGACATCACTTCCGGTGGGTCCCGACATGAGAGCCATTCTAAAAAGTGGGTCCCAGTCTAAAAAGTTTGAATACCACTACAATAGGTTATGACCTGATTGTTGCCCCCCTAAAGGATTTCACAATTTTGGCTACTAGTGTCAAGCTCAACTTGTTGCCCCCCTAAAGCTTGTTGCCTGGTGCAATTGCACCCTCCTGCACTTCTTTAGCTATCCCCCTGCTTAGGCCTGAGTAGGCTCATATGGTTGTGGTTCTGGAGACAGCTCAGTTCCAGGCAATGTGAATTTTACAGACTGAAACCAGCGCTTTGAACTTAGCCCAGAAACAAATTGGTCACTAGTATAGCTGGCACAATATGTGCCACCCACCACACTCAGCTAACATGCTCATTGCTGTGTTTGGAGCCCATTGATGTTCAGCTTGTCTTCAAATCACATGGAGAGCACATGGAACTTGGAAATGGAAAGGAACGGTCTGTTTCAGATTGTCAGGATACTTCCCTTGCATTCCCTCGCTCAGTCATCTAGGATGGACCTAGCCCCGGGAACCAGACATGTTAAGAGAAGCCAAGCACAGGGATCTTTCTGCGGCACGGCTGTCTCTTTTGCAGTTCTTTAGAACCTGAAGCATATTATGCTAATGTGGTCCGCGATTCATCATGGAGTGTGACTTTTAAAAAACCACATTCATTACATAAGGAAACCCATGAAAAAAACAACGCTATATTTGTAACTGAACATGAACTTTAGAATTCCCATCTAATTAAAAGAGTTTCTGGTCTGTCGCTCACTTCATTGAAAACAGGCATGTGTAGTGTACGATGGATCTACTCCAATGCCGTGTATGCAACAAGCCGGGGATCTGCAGCACAGGCAGAAACCTCGGCAAAGTGGCGGCTGACACGTTCACTGTGGCAAGGGGGGGACGTTTCATGTATGGAATAGAAGCAGATGTACACCCTGCAGAGGCATTCCTTAAGGGGCAGGCAAAGTGTTACGTTTTGCAGGAGCCTGAGCGCTTGTGTAACGCAGGCCTTCCTCCTCGTCTCTAGTGCCATTTGCTGCTGGGAGGGCAAAACCTCCCACCCAGTTCTCTGAGCCGCTAAATGGCTCTGGTGGTGAGGGTGCATGACCGTATTACACAGGAGCTCAGGCTCCTGCAAAACATAGCATTTTGTTCCCCCTATCAGAAAGCCGCTGGGTTCTGGTGTTGTGAGAGAGGGAAAAGAACTTCCCACTATCCACTCTATCCATCTCTTGCATAATCAGTCACGTTCCCCCCTCAGTCATCTTTTTTTAGACTGAAGAACCCCAAACACTGTAGTCTTTCCTCATACATCTGGAATCCTGCGAGAAGAGGTCATTTGGAGTGGGGGGGGGGATTCCACGCGCATATCTTACCTGTAGCCCAGGATGGTGCGAGCCATGGGGCGCCAGGCAGCAGCGAGGCACCATTGCAGCTGGTCCGAGCGAGACCGCATGGTTTTTGGGCCTCCCGCCTGCCCACACTTCCCTTACGCTCAGAAATGGAGCGTTTCTGGGGTAAGGGAGGCGTGTCTGAGTGATGCGTGGGGGCGGGGCGACGTCCAGGGGCGCGGTTTCAGCGCCAGCCATGTGGCGCACTCGGGCCTCCGTGCGCGCCTAGGGGAGTCTGATGGGGGGAGGGTGTTCAGCCTTTCCCCCTCCATTCCTCAACTCAAAGCTGCCATCTTCTTTTCATTAAAATTGTCAGGCTCTGTTACATGCATTTGCGGGAAATGGCCGCTGTAGATAAGAAAGACCTTGGAGAACAAACAAACAAACAAACAAACAAAAAAAGGAAAGAAGCGTTCATCCTGAAGAAGGAAAAAACAAAACAAAATACCACATCCCTTTACAACCCCCGTTTTAAAAACTGCTTTTCTAGGAAGTTAAACTGCTAGAAGCTATTTTGCAGCTTGCTCCAAGAAAAGTGGAGATCCTACTGAGATCCTACCTGCATTCCTATACTTCCTCCTATATCACTACATGAATACCATTCATACCTACAGGGAAAATAAAGCAGCACTATATTTGGGGCCACCGCTGGAGGGAGAGGGGACATGGTCTCCAATGGCAAATGCCCCCTGGTGGATCAATGCTTCTCTGCCTGCAGCGTGCACAGAAATGTACCTTACCCCCCCCCCATAGGCCAGTGGGAACTGTGGCTCTCCAGAGAGCTGTGAAACCAGCCAGGAGAGCCGCAAAATCCTTGTTTTAAAAAAACTACTGCCCTATACAACATATAGCAGTGGTTCCCAAACCGTGGGTTGGGACCCATCAGTGGGCTGTGAGCCAATTTCAGTGGGTCGCAAAGCACCTAGAGCAGCCATATTGAAAATATGGGAAGATGGGATGCTGGAAAGGGAAGGGGTTGTTTTGCTTGTGTCAAGGTTGTGAATAGGCTTTTTTTCTTTCTTTCTGATTCACTTTGCTATTGGAAAATGGCTGAGATATAGCCCAACATTGCTGCATTCTCAGGAAAGCAGCAGGCTCTGGCATCACAGTGATGGCACTTCTGGTGGATCCCAGACAGAGTGTCATTCTAAAAAGTGGGTTCCGGTACTAAAAGGTTTGAGAACCACTGACTGTAGTCGAAAAAGTTTGGGAACCACTGCCATAGGCCCTTGCTATATACTACCCATAAATCTTAGCTGTCACCTTGACATGCACCTCATTAGCATAAAATATTTAACTAATTTAAATAGATGTCTAAATACCCCAAGTATAGTGTCTGCATTGCCAAAAAGATGTCATGTACAAGCCTAAACTTTTGAGCACATCGGGACAAACTTCAGTCACTGATTCATCTGCCTTGGAAGGTCAATCATTTTGAAAAGAAGGTATTTTGCCTCATAAGAGAAACATATCCCAACAAAAGCACTGAAGAAATAACTTTGCAGAAAGCCCTTGATGAAACGTTCAGTAAAAGCTCCAAGATCAATAAAATCTTTGAAGTAGTGCTCTGAAGTACAACTAGTCTCATTTTCTCATCTTGCTAGGAAAAATTGATTTCTAAGCAATGTTTTGTGGACAGGAAATAGGCAGAAATTGCCATATTAGCAATGGAGACCATCCGGTGTTTGATTCAAGCACACCACAACTTCTGAATCCAGAAAGGAATGTGTTGGATATATACTTTTTTTAAAAAAAATGTGTAAAGTACACCAAAGGACACTCTCTCTCTCTCTTTTTTTTAAATGACCCCCCCCCCCGAGTGCAGAAATTTGCAATGAAACATGATCGGGGAGGCCTGTGCAAAAATATTGGGCTGGGAAACAAACCTGCCTCAGGGCAGAGTCCTAACCTGGAGTTAGGCCGGCACAGTTAGGCCAGCAAAGTTTGGCCGGCACAAGGGACACCATAAAGTATGTTTGGACCACTTTCGGAGTCAGAGAGGCCAGCACACAGACGTAGGCCATCCTCCCTGACTCCAAGAGTGGTCCAAATGTGCTTATGGTGGCCCTTGTGCCAGCCAAACTTTGCTGGCCTAACTGTGCCAGCCTAACTCCAGGTTAGGATTGCACCTTCAGATTGATCCATGTTAGAAGGACTTCAATATTTCAAGCCAGTGTTATCTCCGAACACTGGGAATAAATAATAGGGAAGAACTATCTCCTCCATTCCCTACTTCGGGGATTGCCAAGAAGCAGTGATGTCATTCAGGGGGTACGCAGGGGTACGCGAGTACCGGTTTCTAGGATTACAGCTGGCCCCGCCCATTCACCCACCCACTCATCGACTCCGCCCCTGCAATGTTTGAATTTCCTGCACGTTTGAGTTGCCTGCACGTTCTCAGAGCCAGGCAGGCAGGCAGGCAGAGAGCGGAGCCTTGCCTTGCCTTGCCACTGAAAAATGAGCTGCTCTGGAGTTTTGGAACTGTTGGGTCACTTTAACATGATGCCAGGCCTCCTTAACATGCTCTGGGGGTGCTGTGGAATACTGTTGCAGCTGTTGGGTCAGTTTAAAATTGTCTGAGGCCTCAAAAAGGGCTTTTTTCATGTCACTTCCTGCCACAACATCACTTCTGGCTTATGATGTCACTTCTGGTGGGCGGGTCCCGACACGTGCCAATCAAAAGTGAGTACCTGTTGTTAAATCATTTAGATGACACCACTGCCAAGAAGCATCTGGGTGGCCTCAGCTGGAAGCAAAATGGACAGGACATGCCATTGGTTCTGCCTGGCATAGTCTTCCTATGGCCATGTGTACTGTGGCTTTGCTATTGTGCCTTTTTGGAACACAAACTGGTCCCATAAAATCGAACTGGACACAAAATTCACATGCGTTTGATTCACCTTGGAGGAGGTGAGTCAGATTACTTACTGCACAATCCTATAGTTCATGCCTAGGATCAGCCACTGCAGGCTGTTGCAACAGTGCCGAAGTTTGCAGCACTGGTGGGAAGGCTTGTGGCACCTCGCTGGAGCCTGTGTAGGTCAAGGTCAACTACAGCAGGTCAGTTCTCCACCGAGCAGTGGAGGGACAGGGGAGAAGGCTGGGATGGGGTTAATGGGGTGGGGGCAGGATGGGTGGATCAGCCCAGGGAAGCAGGCGGGATTGGAGACCCCAGCACATGCTGCATCCTATCGTCTGTCTCGGGCCAGATCCGCCAACATGGATCCACTCGGCAATTTAGCAGGCATGGTTCCTGGTAGAACCACTGCCATGGCTAGGACTTTCCCTAGGGCAGTGATGGTGAACCTATGACACCTGTATCAAAGCTGACACACCCCAACGTTTGGGGTGACACACCAGCATTCACCAATACCTGACAAAAACTGAGTTTGTTTTACTCATTTTTCATTTTTTAAATCATTTGATGCTTCTTTATATAATGTACAGCACCATACATGATTAGACTGTATTTTTTTTGTTTAAATAAATGACTATAAAGAATCGTCTCTCTTTGGTTTGGGAAGGGGGTTGGCACACCAGCAGAGTCAAGTTAAGTATTTTCCTATGTTTTGACACACTGAGCCCAAAGGGTTCGCCATCACTGCCCTAGGGCAAGGGAACAAATGTCCTCTTACCTTGCGGAGACTGCCAGAATGCAAACCCCCTCCATGGGATTCAGCAGAAGCCGCTCTGGTCCCACTGTGTCTGCCCAGGAGAGTTTCGATAAGCTTGGTCTTCCCGTTGTCCCAGCCCTGTACAGACATCACTCATCCCAGGAAGATGGAATGTGCCAAGGCCTCTTGAGACCCCCTGCTGATGCCATGCATGCTTCCACAAATTTTGAGTGTGGGGAGAATTGCCACACAGGAACACGCAAAGGGCAGATCTAGGCATGCCCATGATTTACAAGTAACACAGCCTGATGGCTCTCCAAGTTAGCCTACTCTCTGTGGCAGTGTTATTCAAACTGTGGGTCAGGACCCACTTGGTGGGTTACATGTCAGGCAGGCCACAGAACGCTGGGAGTAGCTATCTTGGAAAATGCAGGCCTTACTCTTGCTATATTCCTTTTGGGAGTGCTAACAGTTTAAATTTTTAAGTGAGGATTTTTAAAATTTTGTTTTTAGTTCAGTGCTTTTTCATCGTATTTTGTCCTAATCCTGCTTTCTGGCAGAGATGTTTCATGGTTGTGCAATTGCTGCAGTCCAGGAATGCCAATTTGCATTCCTGGAGTGTCAATTGATTACTTCACACTTCCTGCTTGAAGCTGTCACTTCCGGCTATGACATCACGTCCAGGTTAATGACATCACTTCCGGTGGGTCCCAATATGAGTGCCATTCTAAAAAGTAGGTCCCGGTCTAAAAGGTTTGAGAACCACTGCTCTATGGGAAATGCCTGCAAAGGACATCATGGGTCATTTGTCTTAATCTACTGGAGAGCACCCTGACATCAGTATTGGATGCAGAGCATCCTTGGTCTGCAGATTCCCATTCATTAAACACAGAAACAAATAATCTGCTCGCACCAGCATGTAAACACAAACTGCATTCAGGACCTTCATGTATATTTGATGCTGCTTCAGTCAAAGCTCTTAGCCATTTCCATAGAGTCCCACGTAAACAGCTCCATTTACAGTCCTGTCTAGTTGCAGAAGGAAGAGTTTAGGATCTGCCCTTTTAAATAACAGCTTAGAATCCTTTTGATTGACACTGGCATATTTTGAGAAAACATATATATCCATGTGTGATTAATCTCAGGCAGCCTTAATTGCAGGCAGAGAGGGAAGAAACAGATGGGCCGACAGTAAAAATGAAAGCAAAGTCATTTGCCATTTAAGATTTATGCCAACTGCTGTTTCTCGATCTGCAAACTGGTTATTGACAGAGAAGCCTCATTGGTATTCTATAAGCTGTGGTGCTTTATGCAGCCACATGTCAACATATCAGTTATCATGGCACTGACATGCAGAGCTCTTGGAGCTGAGCTCCTGTCAGCCCTTTCATTAACACTCTTAAGTATCGTAGCGCTAGATTTGTTCTGTAGTGGTTAAATCACAAGTCTTTAGTTCAGCAGAGCAGCTGATCTCTGCTAGAACCAATGCTGGTGCTCCTATTGACCCTAGAGCAGTGATGTCATTCAGGGGGAATGCGGGGGAACTCAGTTCCACTAGTTAAAATTAGGGCTGACTCCGCCCACTTCACTCTCCCTCCTCCCCCCTCCCAATTCCTCTGCAAAGAGCTTTTCTTCTTGGTTGGCCGGCACAGAGGGTTAAAGGGAGCGACTCCGGATTCCTAGGGAGGGGAAGAGCTATATTGGAACTCTTGTGGTTAGGTCTGGATACTGCCTCAAGGGAGTGGGCTACACATGCGGGAGAAGGGGATACCATCTCAGGGTGCAATCTTAACCTGGCGTTGCGCCGGCGCAGTGTTCTTACACAGGACCGGTGCTCTCGCAAATGTTTCGCGAGGCACATCTGCACTGCGGAATCAGTAGCTGGGCCAGCACAAGCAGCAGTGACGGCGCACGGGTGCTGCTGCACGTGTCAGCTGTACCGGATGAGCGCCAGCTGGTGCATGGCCACACCAAGGGCATGCCAGAGCCATGCCAGAGCAGTGCCATAGGTGTAGATGGGACAGCCACCGGGCCATATCCAAACCCCAGTCCCTGGGCTGGGCAGCCGTGATTCAGGCTGCTCCTGGCCATGTGGACTTGAGCCTGGTATTTTGCTGGCACAGATCTGAGCAGCCCCATTGGGCTGGCTGGGACTTACCCCAGGGCAAGGGGAAAACATCCCCTTGTCCCACTATGAGTCGCCGCTCCCTTTTAACATGCTTAGGATCAGTGATGTCATCTGGTAATGAAGAACGGAAACGCTGGGCGGGACTTACGTGTGATTGGCTGCCCGTCCGTTCCATTCCGTGGCTGCCCTGACCTCGGCAGGGCGCCTGCTCGCCAGGGGGGCGGGTGGGGGGCGTGCCGGGTGCTTGGGCGAGCAGCGGTGTGGCGCGCCAACCGGGGGCAGCCCCCCCCCAGGCCAGGGCAGCCACGGAACGGACAGGCTGCCAATCTCGCGTAAGTCCTGCCCAGAGTTCCCGTTCTTCATTACCAGATGACATCACTGCTTAGGATGCAGCCCAGCTACGCTGGCCTGGCAATTCTGTGTAGGTTAGGATTGGGCTGCCCGAGTGGTTGACTACACCAGTGTTTCCCAAACTGTGGGTTGGGACCCGATGTCAGGTCAGTCGCGGAAAGCTGAGATCTGCCGTCTTGGAAGCTGCTGACCTTCCTCTTGTGATATTCCTTTTGTGAGTGTTAACAGTTTGAATTTTCAAGTGAGTGTCTTTTTTTAAAAAAATGTTTTTATTAAGTGCTTTTACATCATATTTTATTCTAATCTTGCTTTCTTTCAGGGATGTTTCATGGTTGCACAGTTGCTACAGTCCAAGAAGTTCAGTTTGCATTCCAGGAGTGTCATTTGATTACGTCATACTAATAGCACTTCCTGCTTGATGATGTCACTTCCGGCTATGACATCATTTCTGGCAGGTCCCGAAACAAGTGCCATTCTAAAAAGTGGGTCTTGGTGCAAAACAGTTGAGAACCATTGAGCTACATTAGTTGGCCTAGGATGCGGGGGAGCCTGTTTGTGAATATTTGCCTCACGTTAAAAAAAATCCTCCAAGCAAAAAGAAAAAATAGCGTGTCAGTAATAAGATTCCCTTCTTGGCTTGTTCTCTTTTCTGCCTGGGAGCACAGGAGCATCTAAACATGTGATTGGAATCTATGTGGTACAGTCAGTAGTGTCAGCGTACCGGTACGCTGGGCGGGTCTTCTGGGTGATCGGCAGCGTGCTTGCTGCGTTCCGTTGCGTAATGGCGAAAGCCCGCCCGCTGCCCAGCGTACCGGTACGCTGACACTACTGGGTATAGTACATTCCAACAACTCGGAACTCTACTACATTATTCCCACGTTGTCATGCTACATGTGCAGATGGGGCCTTTAACTTCCCTCCAGTGCAAATAAAACGGGGGAAAACCTACAAGTGCTGTCCTGAGCTCCTTGGAGGAAGGTTGGCATATTATTTCTTAATTGAATTTCTCAGGTCATTAGTATACAATGTGAAATGCATTCTAGAACATTGATTGAATTGATTAATGAACTTACTGAGCCATGGACAATTATTTTTAAAATGTCATGGGGAACTGAATAGCTAACAGGAAAACAGATGAGAAAAAAATATATAAGATTTTTGTTTTACTAGTAAGCACTCAGAAACTGCCATTAACAAATGTTGGGTTTGCACCTACTTTAAATGTTACTACTTTAAATATTATTCAATTGTACACAATGCCAATCACCATATTAATTGTTTCATTACTCTAGACCAGTCATATTCAAACCGGTTTTAGACCGGGACCCACTTTTTAGAATGGCACTCGTGTGGGGACCCTCCAGAAGTGATGTCATTAACCTGGAAATGATGTTGTGGCAAGTAGTGACATCATCAAGCAGGAAGTGCTGTCATTGTAACATCAGGGAAAAACATAGGAGGCACAATGGGGAATGTAGGTATCATGACTTCAGTAGTTAACCATACTGGTGCTGGAACTTGATGCAAAAGGGCTTTCCTTTCTATAAGTAACCCCCCTTCTGCCGAGGAAAGCTGAGTCATTAAACAGCGGCAGTCATTCCAGTTGGTTATGATGAGACCTTCGACGGCTTTCTGAGGTTGGGGAGGCCTTCCTGGCCCTCAGAACCAGCGGTGTTATGCTGCCGGAACGCTGGGCGGGACATCCGGGTGATCAACAGCCCACTTGTTGCGTTCCAGAGCGTTACACCGTTTGTGTAACCTATTACGCCGCTTGCAACCTATTACGCAACGGGCGGGCTGTCGATCACCCGGATGTCCCACCCAGCGTTCCGGCAGCATAACACCGCTGCTCAGAACATACTGTTTCCTGTGATCTACTGGTTCTGACATATTTACTCCAGCACATTTAAGTAAGCTGCTTGTGGGGTGGGGGAATGGGAGTCCCATTATATAGTGTGCTATATTTCTGTGGTGTGTGCTGGTGCTTGGAGGAATCCAGGAACTTTGAGCCAGTTCATTCATTCTTTTGTCTAAGTTCTGTCTCTAATGTATTTATTTGAATTTTATATTTAAATGAATTTATTTTTTTCGGCCCTCGACACTGAGCTTCAACACCATGCCTCTGGCTAAAAAGTGTGGAGACCCCTGTTTTAAAACAATGCAAGCTAAACAACAAGCCTTGTGGCACCATAAAGTCTCGCAATTTCCTTTTTGGGACCAGTAGAATTTATACTCTTAGATGCCACCCACCAGCTCAGAAATGGAGAATGGTACTTCTGTCCTTCAAAAGGAAGGGTTGTTTCTCTCCCCCTTCAGCACTTGGTGTTGAAATGCTTTTGTTTTTATCCCTTGCCAATTGCAGAATGCTTCCCCCCCCCCCATTTTGAGACATCAAAAACTCAATGCCCTTTCATGATGACTATTGATGACAGCAAGTGCCTCACAAACAGATGTTCAGAGGTGGCATGTAAAGGAAAGTTCACTGGAGCAGTTTTCCTTGTGGCAGCCACAGGAAATTCTATTATGTTCAAATACGAAATGCTGTTCCTAAAGCTCACAGATTTAGCAAATTCCCTATTCGGAGATGCAAACAGAAGATCTTCTAAAGCCGAGTGGATTGGCTCAAACAGTTAGCAAAATACCAACTCCCACCGCTGTAATGTTATGTGGGCTCCGGAGTGGTAGCCACACTCATCTGTTGCAGCGAGGACAACAAAGAGACTTGTGGCACCTAACGGCTTGCAAATGCATTGGAAGAGGGCTCTAATTTACGGCCACCACAAAGACTGATGTGGCCATAATAAGGTTAGTCTTGAAGGCGCCACGAAGCTCTTCCGTATTAGTTTAGGATGTGAAAAGCAACGCGGTCAGCATGATGCTTGGTATGCAGTATGCAGATGGGGTATGTGGAAGGGGAAAGCTTGTATCTTGCAGGGACTCGTGGGGAGAGGGAACACAGTGCATCTCTGTGCACTTTGCACTCAGAGGAATTCCTGGCAGTGAGGATGGGGTCACCCAAGTGTCACTCTCTGCCCTCACTGCAACAGTGTTCTCTTAGTTTTCCCCCCATGAGAGTGAACAGCAATCATTCACAGGAAGCAAATGAAAGGGTGAGCTCAGGGGCACCCCTGCCAGGGGGCCTAAATCTGCTTGCTCTCCCTGGGGACCACAGTCTTTGCAAATCAAATTTGTTCTTGTGCATAGCAGCAGGTCTTCTTCTGGGTTGCGCCATCCTGAGTTCTGCAGGAATTAGAGGGAACGTTGGAAATTGCTTCTTGGAAATCTCCATCAAGTTCTGCACTTGACAGATGTGGGCAGTCCACTCATGGGGCTGGGTGAAGTGGGGGGGGGAGTGCTGGCCCATCATCACATAAGAGAGGGGCAGCATTTGCCCCATGGTTTCATGCACCAGGAGGACCAACCTTGCCCACACGACAATTTGAAAACATTAAAAAAAAAAGCAGAGAGAGAGGCCAACCAGAATGCCAGGTGCAAGCGAGTGGCAACAGAATGCAGGCATCTTGTTGTCTCCTGTGCTCCCTGAGGCATCTGGTGGGCCACTGTGAGATACGGGAAGCTGGCCTAGATGGGCCTTGGCCTGATCCAGCAGGGCTCTTCTTAGGTTCTTATGTAATAGCAAATGTAGAAATACCACCAGGCCATTTTCTCATGCAGCCAAAGTCTGGTGTAGGTTTGTGTTTGAGAGCCATGGTGAAAATCCAGAACACATCCCGCAGAAAAGATGGCTGAAGCAATCATGGAATAAGCCTTGTCCCTCATTGTGTAAGCCAACTGAGTCTGTCAGTGATGGCATTCACAGAAGAGCCTCCCGTATGTATCTAAGAAGGTGACAGAAGGCAGAATAAGGCAGAAGTCAGTTATTAAGGATGCAGTTCTAACCAACTTTCCAGCACCGGGTTAAGGGCAATGCAGCTCCTTGTGGAGCCCTCCATGACTACTACTCCACTGTTGAATCCATAGGATTATGCTGTCAGTAGACAGCATCCTTGCTAGCAATTTTGTCATTTGCATCTACATAAATCAAAATGGGTATCTATGTTAGAAGAGGATGTCTGGGATTATCTCAAATTTTTATTCATGATTTTTTTTTTAGCTAATATGTCACCAGATGCCTCAGGTGAGTCAGATGCCACAAGACAAGATGCCTGCATCCTGTTGCCACTCCTTTGCACCTGGCATTTTGAGGTAGCCTACTATTAACGTAAGGAGGTTGCACCACCCATAATGGCCTACAGCCCACAATGGACTTTTCCTCCAGAAATCTGCCCAATCCCATTTTAAAGGCATCTAGGCCAGATGCCACCACCACATCTTGTAGCAAGGAGCTCAAGAGACTAATCACCTGCTGGGTGAAACGTGTATTTCCCTTTATCCATTCTCTCTCCCAATTTTAGTGGATGTCCCCTGATTCTGGTGTTGTGAGAGAGGGAAAAGAACATCCCTCTATCCATCCCATGCATAATTTTGTACGTCTCAATTATGTCCTTCCTCAGGAGGCTTTTTTCTAGACTGAAGAGCCCCAAACACTGCAATCTTTCTTCGTAAGGGAGGTATCCCAGCCCAATAATTGTTTTCATCACTCTTTTCTGCAATACCTCAGGTGCTGATACTCCAGCAGCAGGCAGAGGAGCCAATACCATCTCCTTTAATTCCCTAGCAAGCATAATTTTCGGCTATCGTTTAGCATTGCTCAGGTTTTTGTCTGCCATTCCTGCCATTTGAGGAAATAAAGAGAAACTGCATTTTAAAAGGAATTCCCATAAGATCATCAGTTTTTTGTTCTCTGTTACTCATCTTTTCTCACAACCGTAGGCTACAAGGGACCTAAGGCAGAGAGAGGGAGAAGACAGTGTGACAAGAAGCGCAGTCCCTGTGACCACAAGGTAGGAAGATGCTGTGATCAGTGCTATGGACACTGAAGAGACAGAGCTGGGGACTGGTTTGTCCCCAAGGGGAACAGGTGCATAAAGGGCTGTATTATCCATTAGGCTGACTAGGCCTAGGGACCCTGCCGGGACTAGGGCCCATCACACTGGCATGCGTGGACATCAGCCTAACACATGGTTCTCCAGATCTGGCCCCCAGGGATTCCCCATCTGGCCCGCCAACCCTCCAGCCGGCAAGAGACTACAGCAAGCCTGACCTTGCAAAGGCGAGGCTTGCAGAGCTCTCAAAGAACCACGTGGGGGCAAGCTCCACCTCCAGGGGTTGAGCTGGGCTGCACATGGAGGCTGCATTGCTGGGGAGCTTCCATGCAAGGCTGGGTCCATTTGTGAGGAGAAACCTGCCTGCAGCTGGATTGCCGAAGGTTGGGCGTTGGCTGCAAAGGTGGGCTTATGTCTGTGTTGTAACAAAACAATAGAGGGGGAAAAGTGATGCGCTGACTGAGCTTCTGACACCTTATTTGTAAAGGCGGGAGGAGAACCATGCCCACCCGCCTGTCCATCAGGGGCTTCCATTTATTGTAGCAGGAGCTTTCCTGAAGAGCTTCAGAGGGGGACCGAAAGACCAGAGGTGTTTCTACAGGGAGGGCAAAGCTCTAAGTGTTGCAAAAAGCCTTACCCTGTCATGTAACTCCCTCCTCTCCCTCGCTGCTGTAGCCAGTAAGCAATGCCAAGATGTTGTTTTTTCCCTGGGAGGATTGGCTAAAACGGTGCAGGAGAGGAGCGATTTCCACTGCAAGGTAAGGCTTCTTGCAAAACTTAGAGCTTTGCCCTCCCTTAGATCTGCCTCTGAGAAAGACCTAAAAGCCTAGGGGCCTGGACATGAGTTAATATGGCCCTGAGCGCATAGATAATTTACCCTGTCTGAATGCAACACAATTTAGAGCACAATCCTAACCTGGAGTCAGGCCGGCACAGTAAGGCCAAAGAAGTTTGGCCAGCACAACGGACACCGTAAAGTATGTTTGGACCACTCTCTGAGTCAGAGAGGCCAGCACACAGATGTGAGCCATCCTGCCTGACTCCAAGAGTGGTCCAAATGTGCTTCACGGTGGCTTTTGTGCCGGTGAAACTTTGTTGACCTAACTGTGCTAGCCTACCTCCAGGTCAGGATTGCGATCTTAATTCAAATTATTCATGAATCCACAAGAAATTAAAATCTGTAGCACACTGGCTTTCGCTCCCACCATCTCTTGGTTATGTGCATGGTCATGTAATGTGCAGGCATAAATATATGCTAAAAGGAAGACCCAAAGGAAGATCTTTATCACCAGATAGAGACACGTCAAAAAGAAAAGGAGCCTTCAAAAACAAATAAAGCTATAAATCTTGCATGAAAAGTGTTCCTCCTGGAATGAACTCCCGAGAAAGGATGACACAGACAGAGGGGGAAAAAATCAAAAGAGATATTGAAGATGAAGGCAGGAACTTAATTTTCTGGAAGATATCAAATTTTCTATGGTCTCTATAACCTCAGGAGACATTGTTCTAATATGATCATGTAAAAGGTTTTTAATCATATGATTTGACAGTAGGGAACATGCTGTGAATAATACAGCATTTTTTGTCACTTAAAAAAAAAAAACCTCCCACCATACTGCAGGTCGAGGGGGTGAAACATTTTCCTGGTGTGGAAAATCAACTTTGCTTGCAGTGAATGTCTCCTGAGTCCCCATATTAGAAAGATAGAGGACTTGTGCCAGATTCCATCTAACGGAAGAACACCATCCCTGAGGGCACAGAGCAAGACCTTTGCTGCGGAACAAATTCACTGGATGAGGAATCGGATTATTTTTATAAGGGCAGATACACCCTAAGATTATTCAGAAGTCAGCCACGGGCTATGATAAAGCTCTAAAGGACAAAAAATAGGTAAGGCGGGAAGACTTTGCAGGGGGCAGAGAAAAATGATAGCTTAGCATAGAGAAATTATATATATTAAGAGCACAATCCTAATGAGGCATTGCGCCGGCTCAGGGCTCTTGTGCTAGACTGGTGGCGTTGCAAACATGCCATCAGGCATGTCTGTGGTGTGGAATCGGTCCCTGGGCTGGTGTAAGCAACAGCGCTGACTCAAGGGTGCCGCCATGCCCGTCAGTTGCGCCAGTAGAGTGCCGGCGTAGCTCTGCCAGTGCAGGACTGCGCGGAGGGCATGCCAGAGGTATAACGGGGCGGCACCATGGGCAGAGATGGGGAAGAGACGGGGGACAGCTTTTGGGCCCTATTCCAACACGGGGCTGGGGCCCCCCTGATTCAGGCCACTCCTAATGTGGACTTGCGCCTGGTATTTTGCTGGCCCAGGCTGAGCAGCCCCATTGGGCTGGCTGAGGCTTACCTTGGGGCAAAGGGAAAACATCCCCTTGCCCAGCGCTGAGCTGCTGCTTCCTCCTAACATAGTTAGGAGGCAGCCCAGCTACACCGGCCTGGCTATTCCAGCACAGGTTAGGATTCGGCTGCCTGTGTGGACCAGTCAGATAGCCAGAGGGGAGGGCAGATACGACAGGCGCAGCAACACACTGTGTAAGGGACCTCTCCCCCTCATCGTTGGAGCCATTTGGGGCAGCGACAGCACCACTGCATGTTGCCGTCACTGACCTGAATGGCTTCGACAGCAAGGGGGAGGTGCTGCTTACACAGTGTCTCGTGGTGCCTGTCGTACTTACTGTGCTGTGCTTCTGCCTCTCGCTTATGCTTCTGGTGTGGACAAACTGGTCGGATCTACTGTTGTATTATCGGAATTCCGAGATCCACCAATTGGAGCCTAGTTTAAGTGGGGGCAGGAGCCAGATACAATATAGTGGTTCAGAGAGTGAAGTAACTTGCTGAACTCCATGACCTGGAAGGACCTGTGTATGCAAGGAGTACAGTGGAGGTTTGAGTGATCAGATCAGGGATTCAAACAACTTCATGTCATGGGGGGAGGGGCAGAGGGCACCATTTTGTTGCGACCTCTTAACTAGCCCATCCAAGCCTGGCGCATTCGGTTTTTAGAACTGACTTTTACGTTTTAACGTTTTATGAATGTCTGCCGTCTCGGATTGTTTTATTCAACCCTATTCTGTGCTGCTTGGCAGAGACTGTAGTTTGTAACTGTCAGAAAGAATGGAAGAAAGCCAAGTCAGGGGAGATCAGTGGTCTGCCGGGGGTGGGGGTGGCACTGAACTGGAGCCTGGCGAAGACAACCTCATTCTTTCAGACCTTCCTTTGGAGCCGGCAGAGAGCAGATCAGGTGGCCCCTGGTTTTCTGCCTGATCACTCCCAATAACAGCTAAATACCATTACATGGAAAGTAAAAACGGGTTCATTTCAAGCATGTCAACTGTTAACAAAAATACCGCTGCAATGGGTAAAAACTCCAAAGGACAATCCAAGGAAGCGCCGACATGGGGGCGCCACACAGCACCCCTGCGTTGGCACTCGAGCAACGGGACCAGCACTGCAGGCAGCGATGGTCCGTGGAGCCCGTGCCAAGCCTCTCCCGTGTCAGCCAAAGCTGGCCAGCGCAAGGGAGGCTCCATGCCAAGGCGGCAGCGGGATTGGCGCTGGGAGGGAGATTGTGGGCAGCGGGAGGGTGGGATGTGGGTGGGATGTGGGTGGGTTTGGGAATTGGGCAGAAGATTTAGCCGAGAGGGTTAATGCCTCCGTTTGCCGGAAGATAACAGCTGAAGATCCGAAGGTCATGAGCTCGGGACTGCCGGAAGTCTCTGTGAACGGCAGATCTTGCAAACTGCAGCTGATTAAAAAAAAGCTGAGTTCCAGCTGCCTCGTGGGAGGAGGAGTGTGCTGAAGCCAGCTGCGTCTCTGGTGGGAGCAGGGAAGCCTCTTATCAGCCAGCAGAAGACAGACGGGTGGCTAAGAAAGAAGGCTAAATCCAGAAAGAAAGATCTGTATGAGTGTTGTTCTTGAAAGATAGAACATTTCTGTAAATTGTAAAAACCTTCGGGTTTGTGAATAAAAGTCTGCCTATGTAAACTGCCTTGAGTTACAGTCATTAGAGAAATCTAGTGATCTTAAGAAAGGCAATATATAAATACATGTATTATTATTATTATTATTATTATTATTATTATTATTATTATTATTATTATTATAGGGCCGAATCCTAAGCCCATCCAGGTGGCTGCCTGCGGACCATGCGGTCTCCTCGGATCTGCACCTGCTGTTTAGCAGGTGCACATCCGAGGAGCACATAGGGGAGGCTGGAGCCTCCCCTACGGTAAGGGAGTGCACGTGCCCTTGCCGCAGGGAGGCTCCAGCCTCGCCAACCCAGCGTTGGATTTGGCGCTGGCCAGCCAGCCTTGCCAAACCAGCACTGGGTTGAACTGAGCTCTGCCTCTTTTAAGAAAGAAGGTGACGTTACATTTCTTAACTGATTGGCAGCACCATCCTATAACAGGTGCAGCGCTGATGCAACATTGTTGCATCAGCGCTATGTTGTTAGCGCCAACGCAGGGGCGCCGAGCGATACCCCCCGGGTTGGCGCTAACAACATAGCACTGACTATGCTATGTCGAAGTCGAACGTACTTCTGCTGAAGTCAGCTCCAGCCTCCCATATACTGTGCTGGATTTGGCACAGGCCTACCGGCCTCGCCATTCCAGCGCACTATAGGATTGCACTCTGAGAGCACAGTCCTAACCTGAAGTTAGGCCAGCACAGTTTGGTCGACACAAGGTTATGTTTGGACCTAAAGTATGTTTGGACCGCTCTCAGAGTCAGAGACGTGGACCATCCTCCCTGACTCCGAGAGTGGTCCAAATGTGCTTTACAGTGGCCCTTGTGCCAGCCAAACTTTGCTGGCCTAACTGTGCCGGCCTAACTCCAGGTTAGGATTCCACTCTGAAGCACCACCTTCCTTGTATATGTGACTGCCCTGGGTATGGTCTGAGACCATCTGAGAAAGTCTCATATGTGTTCCATCAGTGTCAGAGTTTTGCCAGGCAGGAATGAGAGAGGGGGTCTTTTCCAGTGGGGCACCCACTATGGGGAGTTCCGTGCCCCCAAGACATTAGGTTGGCCCTTCCCTTACTTCTGTTTTGCCGTCTCTTCAGGACTTCCATTTTTCTTTGTAGCTTTGCTTTTTGAACCCTTCTGAGTTGAAGTAATGTTTTGGTTTTCTGGGAGTCCCCCTTGTTTGTTTTTTGTTGTTTGTTTGTTTGAAGGTGAGGGCAGGTCTGTTATCACCAGGCTTGATTCATATTGTTTAGTTTTTATGTAAGCCACATTGGCTGCCATCCCTTCAGAAGGAAAAGACATTTTTAACTTTTTAAATAAATATATTCAGCATTCACACAGTACAAGGTCTTCTTCAAGGTGCCCTCTCCCAACATTAGAACTTGCTTACTTTCAAGCAGTAGTGTTTCTACAAGAGAAGTGGCTCAGTAAGTACTGCAGGTACAGCAATGCACTGTGTAAGTCATTCCTCCCACTAGCCATCAGAGCCATTTTGGGCAGTGAAAATAAGAACACAAGAAGAGCCACACTGGATCAGGCTAAAGGCCCATCTAGTCCAGCCTCCTGTGTCTCACAGTGGCCCACCAGATGCCTCAGGGAACACATAAGACAACTAGATACATGCATCTTGTTGCCACTCCCCTGCATCCAGCAGTTCAAGGTAGCCTACCTCTAAAATAAGCGGGTTGCACTAACCATCATGGCTTATAGCCTGTGATGGACTTTTCCTCCAGAAATCTGTCCAATCCCTTTTTAAAGGCACCTAGGCCAGATGCCCTCACCACCTCCTGAAGCAAGGAGTTCCACAGATTAATTACCCACTGGGCAAAAAGTGTATCTGTGCATTGCCATCACTGCTTGGAATGGCTCAGACGGCCAGAGGGAGGGGCCGGTTACATAGCATGTTGTGGTGCTTGTAATACATACCGCACCACCTCTCCTGTGGCTATGCCACTGCCTACAAGTATTGGTCTGCTCCTTCCCTCCCAGTTTTCAGCAAAACCTGAAAATACATTTATTTCACTAGTCCTTAGGCAATTTGTTTGCTGAAAGAATGTATGATGTGATGCTATCTCCGATTCTCTTCTTAGGCAGTTGGTGCTTCCTGAAAAAGCACTGTTCTGTTTTGTATTTTTACACATCGTTGTGAGCTGTTTTGGGGGCCATTGGGTGAAAGGTGGGTTATACGCTTAACCATACATAAATCAAATAAAAAGTATACATTGCTTTTATGCAAGAAGGCGATAATGTCTCTGTTGGAAAAATGCAATATATGAAATCGCTCCAAGGGATCGAAGCAATTATTATTTTTTGTGTGTTCATTATCTAGATGCAGAACACGCAGCTGTGTCCCGTTTGCTGTAGGCCCCTCCGAATATACAGCACCATCACTGCAGAAGAGAATAGACAATGTGGAATATTTATAATCCATGAAACACTGCCTGGCCATCGCTAATAGCTGTTTAAAGAGCCCCGTGAAATGAGGATGTGTAATTCAATGATAAATGGCAGCTAAACAAGTTCGTGCAAATAATTAGGAACAATCTTCGCTCATACAATAGGGGAGAGGATGATTATTACAGAAAGGCTCATTAACACTGGTATTCTCGAGGTATGATGAGAGCTATTTTATGAACAGGAACGAACAGCCCAATCCTATCAAAATCCCTGGGCGGCAATGCAGACATGCTGGCACAGGCCACGTGACATCCCGCGGAGGATTTTTGGCTACTGGAGGTCTCCTCTGAGTAAGGGGACATTTGTCACAATGGGTCAACTTGGACCTGCCCCAGCGATATCGCTCCCACAAGTCCTCATTGATCCATGCAGGCAGATGGGCCTATAAAGAGGGTTTGGGTACCACGATGGGGCTGCCAATCCTGCCCCTCTTCTGTGCTTGATCTGCCCATCTGTTGTACCCCATTCTACCTCCCCCTGTCCCATTTAACCCCCTCTGTGTCCCTTCCCTACCCACTCCCACTCTGGTCTTATCTGCTTGGGTAGGCCTCTGTCATTCTGCCAGCACACACAGAAAGGCTTCGGCCTTCCTGTTTTCAAAGCACTTTTGTGACCGTGTGAGCCAGAACATGCATTCTGTTGGCACAGGCCCCCATTAGAATTGGGCTAAAAGACCTACAGCCAAAAAACATACAGATAAGTGAATTCGCTTATCTACGAGTGGTAGAATTGCTACTTCTCTCATTATCTGCACCTCTGTCCTAGTTATCTACTAAGCAGATAGAATAGAATAGAATTTTATTGGCATACATGGAATTTCACCATACATGGAATTTTACTTCGGCCCAAAAGCTCTCACATATACCTTATACTAATAAATAACACCATCACATTAACAAGCCCCCACTAACTCTAATCCAAATCAAAACCAAAACATCAACATAATCAGCTATTCAGTAGCCCAATAGCATGGGGGGGGGAAACTTTTCTTGTGCCTGGTTGTTCTAATATACCATGTCCTATAACAAAGTCCAGAGGGAAGAAGTTCAAACAGATTACAGGCAGGGTGAGAACGATCTGCAACAATCCTCTCTGCTCTTTTCCTCATCCGAGCAATATATAAATTGTCCATAGAGGGCAAGCTGACTCCTATTATTTTTTCTGCAGTTTTGACTGTCCTTTGGAGTCTATTCTTATCCTGTTTAGTCACTGAACCAAACCAGATGTTGCCATTGAACCAAAGTGCAGCCATCTTGAGTCTTTTGCTTAGTTACTTGTCTAAAGTTGCTGAAGTATGTAACTGTTTCTCTCTTTGCTCTCTTTATTTTCACTCACTTGCCCCCGCCTGTAACCTTTTCCATCCAGTGCCACTAGCCCTGCACAATAGATAGGGAACTGGTTTAAGACAGCAGAGCTCCCCCCTTATCAAAATGGTCACAGCATATTCTTAAGGCCCAATTAACACAGAGCTTCTCATGTCTCAGCCCCTGTGTAGTAATTTTCCACTAAGCAGCAGCTTGGGGGGGGGAGAGGGATATAAAAATGATTTGGAATTGTATGCTCTTGCTCTTTTTCTCTGCCTGCCGAGTGGGGCAGGGAGATTGGCCCACCTGCGCAAGTGTAATAAAAATGATCCTCATAATCTCTTGAATGGTTGTTTGCCTTTTTAAATACATTCCCCACGATGAAAACCATTTTGGGCCGGTTTTCGGCAACACAGAGACCTTCTACGACTGCAGGGACCATCAGTAAAGCACCTGAGACCAGCCCTGACCCCTTTAAAATGCTGGCAGAAGCATCCGCTGGCCATATTTAATATAAGGGGTCTATGCTAGTTGGCTGGTGCCATTCGGAAGATCCCTGCAGCCTCTGGAAGGTCTCTGTAGCATTCAGAGGGTTTTTTTTTTTTTTTTGGCAATTCCTGCTGCACTCTGCAGGCTTCCTGAGGGCCTCTGCTGGATTCTTCTGATGGCAGATAAGGTACCTTTTGGCCCTAAGCCCAGTGATCCCATAGGATCAATAGTTCATCATTTGCACATTTGCTACCAGTGAGGATTTCCAGGAACCTAACCCTAGCGGATAATGAAGACTGACTGTACAAGTTTGTGGCTCGACAATTAAATTTTAAAGGTTACACACATGCCACAGTCTATTTTATTGTCAAAATTAACTCGTCAGTCCTACTTGTGGCATTGGGACGATGTGGCAATGCATTGCAGTCCCAATATTACACTGGGAATGGAGAATCACTGGGCCTAATTCAGCAGTGTTATGCTGCTGGAATGCTGGGCGGGACATCCGGGTGATCGACAGCCCGCCCGTCGCGTTCCGCAGCATTCCGCCGTTTGCGTAACCAATTACACTGCTTGCGTACGTTACGCAAACGGCGGAACGCTGCGGAACGCGACGGGCAGGCTGTCGATCACCCGGATGCCCCGCCCAGCATTCCGGCAGCATAACACCGCTGGCCTAATTGGTGTTGGCCCTGACCTCACTAGCTCCTGGCTCTCAGTGGGGCTCATGTAATGAAGCAGGAAGACCCTGCTGGTACAGCTCTGCCTCACAGGACAGGCCCTTGTGTCTCCAGACCTCTGTCCTTCCTCTACCTCCCCAGGAATGCTTTTACAGAGGCCTCCTAGTGCCCCAGGTCCCTACTCTCAATGCGGTCGCTGGCTGCACCCTGCAGTGAAGCCCAGTGAATTGCCTATGTGCAGTCCTCAATTAGGCAGTCTCCTTTTGAACCGCTTGCCAGGTTGCCACGGGCAACCTCAAATTTGAGGTGGCGGCTGCTGGGGGACTGGTCTCTTTTCCCGTCAGGTTTTGCTGCCCTCTGTGTGCTGCAACAGCTTCAGCAGCACTGGTCATGCTAGGACAAACCAGAATTGCATGGGGGGGGGAAATGGGGAGGAAAATGCCCAGAACACTTCCTGGGCTTGAAGTTGCCTGCATAGGGATGGCAGGAAAATAGATTTTAAAAATCCCTGTCAGCCCCAGCAACAAATATAAGTGCATCCCCCTCTCCCTGCCACATGGCAGGTGACCCAAAATTTTTGCAGACAGGCAGGTATGAAACGCTTAATCACAAGGATGTCTACACTATAATAATAATAATAATAATAATAATAATAATAATAATAATAATAAT
>JAJKFI010000123.1:351288-368090 GCA_029204185.1 Lerista edwardsae
TAATAATAATAATAATAATAATAATAATAATAATAATAATAATAATACTTGGATTTATATACCGCCTTTCTTAGATCACCAGATTTCTCTAATGACTATAACTCAAGGCGGTTTACATAGGCAGACTTTATTCAGAAACCCGAAGGTTTTTACCATTTTTAAAGAAACATTCTGTCTTCCAAGAACTACACACATACAGATGGATCTTTCTGGATTTAGTCCTCCTTTCTGGCCACCCGTTTGTCTTCTTGCTGGCTGATAAGCGGCTTCCCTGCTCCCACCAGAGAAGCAGCTGAACTTTGGCACAACTCCCCCTCACAGAAGGCAGCCAAAGCTCAGCTGTTAATCAGTCGCAATTAACGAGGTCTGCCGTTCACAGAGACTTCCGGCTGTCCCGAACTGGTGACCTTCAGATCTTTAGCTCTTATCTTCAGGCAAACGGAGGCATTAACCCTCTCGACTAAATCTTCTGCCCTATAACCAGCATATAACCTCCAGACACCTGAGGTGACATGCCAAATGCTGCCCTTCTTTACCCAATGATGTGCCAGCCTCTGCTTCTCCCATTGTCCAATGTCCTAGCGCAGCACTTTCCTCCCACATTTCTGCCGTCTCTCTGTTCCCCTCTTTCTTTTCCAGTCCAGGATGAAAGAAGGAGGAGGAACAGGGAAGGCAATATGCTGCCTGGTGCATATTGGCTTCATGGACGGCCCAACCCTGAGTATTACCCTGCAGCCACCTTTTCTCTCCCTCTCTTTCCTTGAGCCTAGAAAATCTCTGCTGCAAGCTTGTCATAAGGACCCTGGCACAGACACCATGGCCAGGAATGAAGTGGCCACCACCTACATGGAGCCTGAAATCTGGACTCACTGCAAACCACCAGAGCATCCTGCCCTGAGTGTTGCTGCCTATTCGCCCCGCTTGGAGTGTGCAAGCAGAGACAACAGCAAGAGGGACCAATCAAAACTCCACGGATGCAGCTATGCCCACGGACAGTGCACTGCATCTTGTGGCAGTGCGCTGCATCTGATGCATGCCCATGTTACCAGAATCCATCCCCTGACTCCTGCCTGCCCCCTCCCCTTCCAGAGACTCCACTGTTCCTTTCCTTCCCCTCCCCACCCTATTCCTCCCATTCCTCCCCTCCCACTCCTCCCACTGTCCACCGACAGTGCCGTCTTACCTGTGGCCCCAGTGGTAGCAGGCAGTGGCATTGGGCCTCTGACACTGCCACCATTTGTGGCTGTGGCTCCAGAATGGGGGCTGGCTGCCCACACAGTGC
Source organism: Lerista edwardsae (assembly GCA_029204185.1). Lineage (NCBI taxonomy): Eukaryota > Metazoa > Chordata > Lepidosauria > Squamata > Scincidae > Lerista > Lerista edwardsae. The sequence goes on from JAJKFI010000123.1 coordinate 352,571, forward strand.
ACGGCCACGTGACCGTTCATGACAGTGGAACTGCTGCCTGGCATCATAATGCCCAGTTAGGATTGGGGGGTGGGAGAGTTGTTTTAGGAACTCTGAAGTTCCCTACTGTACACTGCAGCAACTCAGGGTGCAATCCAAGAGCACGTTTGTGCCAGCCAAACTCAGCCGGCGCAGGGGCTTTTGAGGATAGGAGGAAGGCAGGGGGTGTAGGAGAGACAGAATGGGTGGGAGGGAGGGAGGGAGGGCAGCCCTGCAGGTGGGTGGTCTAGGGAAAGCGAAGGAGCAGAAATGGGAGGGAGGGAGGGAGGGCAGCCCTGCAGAAGGTGGTCTAGGGAAAGCGAAGAGTCCATCAGGCCAGACTCTTAATACCCGTTCCCAGGCCATGCACCCCCGATCCAGGTCACTGTGGGCCTCTCAGACATGTGCCTGATATTTATTAGGCCTGGGTCTGAGCAGCCCCATAGGGTTGCCTGTGGTTGACCTTGAGTAAGGGGATAAACATGCCCTTGCCCCGCGGTGAGCTCTAGCTGCCTACCCTGGGTAGGGTGCAGCCAGAGACATCATCCGGGCGCGCCAGGAACTGGAACGCTCGGATGATTGGCAGCCCTCCGCCCCTATGGCGGAGGCCAATCACACCTCCCTGCGCCTCCTTGTGCCTCGAATCGCTCCATTTCAGAGCGATTCGGACATGCGGGAGGGTGGGCGGGCCCAGGAGCAGCTCGCCCGTCCTCGGGAGAGGCAGCGCGGCCCGGGCCCATCTGCGGAACTGGCGGAACGGCGTACCGGGCCGTTCCGCTAGGATGACACCACTGGGTGCAACGCAGGCCAGCCAGACTGCCTGCTCCTGCCCAAGTTAGAATTGTACTGCTCAATATATTATGAGTTTAGAATATAAATGCATATACAAAGCTATTTGAGGGGACCTTCTCCGTGGTGCCACCACAGATGTAAAATTCCCCCCTCCTCCGCTGAAACGAGCCCTTCCAGGAAAGTTCCCGACTTTCCTTTTTCACTATGATTTGATCAACTTCAGATTGTTTGCTGGTTCATTTCTTCACTGTGTTCGTATTTGAATTCCTTACTGACTGTCAAGTCACCTGAGGCCCCTCTTTTAAGGCAGAAAAGCGGAATATCACAATTTAAAAGTCTCTAAAATAATTGCACCCACAGCAGGAGCGGTCATAAGTGGTAGCATTACCTCAGACAGCTCAAAAACCCAGCACAGAGACATCTCTACTACCTTCTGTGACAAGGGAATTATCTATGTGGAGGGAACCCTGTTTTGTAAGTGCACAATTTGTTTCAGTGGCCACGCTCCAAGATACTTATTTAAAGTTTTAACATCAGAGCACTTCTTGCATACAACAGGGAGAAATGCTGGCAGATTTGCAATTATAAATAGTTCTAAGTAGGCGCCACTTATGGGCAACGTTTCTGACATTTATCTTGTTTCGGTGCAGTCATTACGAAGTGTATTTTTGGTCATTTTCAATGCAGATTAGTATCTGTTTTATCGCTTTGCTGTCTCCATTCCATCAGATATTTTGGCCTGGAGCTGTGAGTTGCCAGACCTTTTTCCCATCTCAGTGGGGTCTGCTACGTATTGCATGTCTATTAAAGGAACCAATGGCTGTTTGTACAATAAACATCTGCTGTTTTCCAAATGATACAAAGGAGTTACAAGGAGGAAATTAAGAAAATGAATGCCTCGGCCTCTAATAAAACATTAGCTATCAATACGGCTTGTTAATGAGTTGGGCTGGCCTCTTCCCCTTTCCTTGGAAAGGAAGACCAAAGAGCCCTGTCATAGCATGCCAAAGATCCATGTGGCAACTTGCATCCAATAGCCCACTTTTGGAAGCCCACAGGCAGAGCATGTTGGCAATAGCTCTTCTAGTGGCGGTCTCAGTGGGAGGCTCAAAGGCAAGCAAGTGTTAGGCTTGCCAGACTGCCCCTGTGCTGAAAGAGCACCAAAATGAAGTGTGACCTGGCATGGCGGGGGGGGGGAGTGGCAGAGGGAGCACGGGGCGTGGATCGTTCATGCGGCCTGCGGCGGCATTCAGCCAGTACGCTGGGTGGGACTTACCCTTGACTGGCAGCCCGCCTGTTGCGTAACGGCGCATTCCACTGCTTTCCCGCCGCTGGACCCGGCCAGGGTGGAACCTCAGCTGGGTAAGCCACTGAGTTCTCCTCTACTGTTTGCCTCCCAATAACTGGGAGTCAGAAGCATATCTGCATTTGGAGGATCCATGCAGTGGCGTCTCTACAGGGAGGGCAGAGCTCTAAGTTTTGCAAGGAGCCTAACCCTGTCATGTAAATCCCTCCTCTCCCTTGCTGCTGTAAGCCAGTAAGCAACGCCAAGATGTTGCTGTTCCCTGTGAGGATTGTATTGGCTAAAATGGTGCAGGAGAGGAGTGATTTCCACTGCAAGGTAAGGCTTCTTGCAAAACGTAGAGCTCTGCCCTCCTTGTAGAGACGCCACTGGATCCATGTTGCAATCAAAGTGAGGGCGCAATCCTAAACTGGCGTTAGGCCGGCAGTTAGGCCAGCAAAGTTTGGCTAGCACAAGGGACACCTAACCGTAAAGTACGCTTGGACAACTCTCGGAGTTAGAGAGGCAAAGCACACAGTCGTGCGCCATCCTCCCTAACTCTGAGAGTGGTCCAGATGCGCTTTACGGTGGTCTTTGTGCTGTGGTCCTAGCTGTGCCGGCCTAACTCCAGGTTAGAACTGCACTCTCAGTCTCCATTGAGAGACCTTGTTTATTTTTATTGACGCTCACCTTTCTATGACTCATGTTACAGGCAGCTTACCAGTTAAGGGTGCAATCCTAAACAGGTTAATGCAGCTCCAGGGCAATGAAGCTCCCAGGTAAGGGAATAAGCACTATCTTGAGGAGGCCTCAGGGACTGCTCCCTAACAGCAGGATGCAGCACATGCCCCATTGGCACGGCTATGTCAGTGCTGGAAAGTTGGTTAGGATTGTGCCCTAAAGGAGTTTATATCGAAATAGATATAATATCCGCAATGCAGGGATAACATCAGGAGAGTATTATGGGTAGTAGTTGCACCGACTGCATCTTCAGAGGGCCAAGGGGAAAGCAAGGATGGCTTTCATCCAGTGTCCCGGTGACAGCACTGCCGCTGTGATCTTGTTTCATCTTCTCGCCTGCTCCATGCAACCGGTCCCGTGGTACTGTCAGCTAATGGATCCCTTCGCTTGTTGGCCATTTCTCAGCTCCACTGGTCACCCAGCTCCACCAGCTCCACTGGTCAGAGGCGTAGCTAAAGAAGTGCAGGGGGTGCAATTGCACCGGGCAACAGGTTTTAGGGAGACAACAAGCTGAGCTTGACACTAGTGGCCAGCATTGCAAAAACCTTGGTATGTATGAATAATACCATCATGCTAGATACCATTTGATGCGGAATTTAGTGCAGAATGCAATGAAACAAGCCAGAGTGTGATATCTTTACTCTATCAAACATTATGGCTAAAAAACCAGAAAACAGAAATACAACTATCATGTAAAAATAACAGTTCTTAGGAATAATACTGTCATATCATTTGATGTGGAATTTCATGCAAAATGCAACGAAACAAATCAGAGTATGCTACCTCAATTCTATCAAAAGTTATGGCCAAAAAAAGCAGGAAAATGGAAATACAACTGTGATGTCACTTCCGGGGCATCATTTTGACCTCTGCGTTGAGCTACATTTTCATTAGCTACGCCAGTGTCACTGGTCATCCAACCAGCTCTCTCTCTCTCCCTCTCTCTCTCTCTCTCTCTCTCTCTCTCTCACCTCGTGACCCCCTGAAAAATGTCTGGTTCTTGCTTGCTTTGGAGACCAAGAGAATAATGCAAAATGCACACCAAACACATTTCTGTTCCTTCTTCAGCATAGCAAACAAAAAAACCCCAACAACAACTGCATTTTCCAACAGGCAGCTTCTCTTCCCCTGCCCAATTTCCCTGACTTCAGCTATCCAGTATCAACTGGGGACTTCCAAGTACAAAACGCTGGGCTGCTTTTAAACCCCACAACCGCTCAGAGGAAATTGCCCACCCCTGCAATGTATTCCCTGCCTTCCCTCTCTCACTGGGTCTGTTCTCAGAAAGGCCAAGATTGCTTCCATGTGTTGGGAGAAGAGCTTTCCAGCCTTCTGCATTATGCGCACATCGGGCACATGCTGGAAGACAGCCTCCCTGGCAGCCCGAAGACAGAGTGGAGGTGGAGAGGTTGAAACATGCCTAGTCATTAGGTCTGTGCAATTAGCATTCTCGTGGCTGAGCAAACTTGACAGGAATGTTTTGGCAGCTCGCGCTGGAAAGAACGTTCTCCCCCAGCCAGATGGAAGGAATACAAAGAAACCTGCTTAATGACAGCGAGTTAGAGAGAAATAAGGCACAACATCCCGCTGGACTGGTACACACCAGCCTTCCCAAAGCTGTTACAGTAACACAGTTTCATGGCCACATCCCCATCCCAGCCGAAATGAAGCCAAAGCACATGGAAGTTGCATTTGCTGACGTTCATTCGACTACTGTTAAAACAGGCACGGTAGCCAAGGTTAACTGCGACATTTTCCACGTCCAAAAGTGATCCTGGATGTTGCATTTCCCAACAACCTGGTCTTGTTTCTGGGCAAGCGTCATTCAGGGCGCAATCCTAATCTGTGCTGGAATGGTGAGGCCTTGCCCAGTAGTGGGATCTGCAAATGAAGAAGTGGAACGCTGGGCGGGACTTACGCGGGACTTACGCACGATTGGCTGCCCTTCCGCTCAGTTCTGACGCCCCCCGCCTGCCTCGCGGGCTGCCCTGGCCTCGGAGGGGGCGTCGGAACGGAGCGGACGGGCTGCCAATCAAACGGTAGTCCCGCCTAAGTCCCGCCCAGTGTTCCACTTCTTCATTTGCAGATCCCACTACTGGCCTTGCCCCAAGGGAGGCTCCAGCCTCTCCATAGGTTTCCTCAGATCTGGGCCTGCTAAATAGCCCTCCCACCAGGGCCGTATTAACCCATGCCTGGGCCCCTAGGCTTTAAGATGTCCCCCCCCCCTCCAAAATTCTTCAGGAAAGCAGTACAATAGAAATAGATTGGGGTGTTGATTTTTTTTTGTTGAAAACACATAAAAACCACATTTTAAAAACATTTTAGTATTATACTAAAAACCAGACAGAGAGGGTGTGGGTTCATTTTGTATATTTGCAGCCTTTGTGAAGTCTGGTGATGCCACAGGTTTCATTCAAAGGAGTTGGTGGACAAGATGCGCACTGCAATCCTAATTAGGCTTACTCAGAAGTAAATGCCACTATACTCAACAGGACTCCCCGGAGAGGGTGTATAGGATTGCAGCCCTAGGTACATGCTTAACATCAAAAATGTTGGTATATAAAGAACCTTCCATCATGCACATAAGATTGTATTCAAACCACCTGTTCCCCAAATATACTTGCAATGAAATCCTAAGCATACTTAAAAAGGTAAAGATTTCCCCAAGACCAAATGGTCTAGTGCTAGAGTAACTGTTAGCTCTTACATTTCAAAGGGAGGATCGACATTGCTTCTTTATCCGAGCATGCTTTGTTGCAATCATGCTAGCTCGGCTTACAGGCGATGCAGACGAGCGGGAATAGCATAAGAACATATGAACATAAGAAAAAGCCTTGCTGGATCAGGCCAAAGGCCCATCTAGTCCAGCTTCCTGTATCTCACAGTGGCCCACCAGATGCCTCAGGTTGCACATAAGACAACCAGATACTTGTGCCCTGCTGCCACTCCTCTGCATCTGGCATTTTGAATCACTTGAATCACACCTATTCAAGCATCTCACCCAGGAAACAATTCTTTATCCACAGGGTGAGAGCCTCAACATGCTAGTTCTCACTCTCTTTTGATGAAGGAATGCAAGCCTAGGAAAAATATTCCCCATTACTTGCAAATGGTGAGCATTTTGCCTATGGTGAGACCTGATATTTATTTATTTCCTATGGGAGGAAACAAATCGGGATGAGCTAGGAGAGGATACAATGAAATACAGGCAGAGAGTATGCAAAGCAAACAGAGGATAAGAGAAAGGTGAAAGGAATGATGCTGTTAACACAAACTGCAAAGTGTTTCCTTTCCTGTGTAGCATCCACTGGGGGATTGAAAGGAAGCTCAGTGGCTGATAAAGCACCTAACTTCTATCACATCTCCTGGAATTATTGCTGCCTTATTATTTTGCCCTTCTTGCTGATATTTCTGTTGGTATGTGAATCTTCGTTATACAACTTGGGGCATAATCCTATACATGTCTATTCAGAAGTAAGTCTCACTGAGCTCAATGGAACTTACTCACAGGAAAGTGTGCATAGGATTGCAGCCTTGGTATGTTTCCTGGAAGCAGGCCTTTTGGATCCCTCTGCTTCCCAACCTTTACACGAAGGTCGGGTACCCTGTACATCCTTGCGGGGGAGAGGGGGAGCCGTGGCAATGACAATCTCACAGAGATCGCACCACTACTGCTACGAAGGGCTTTGTTAAAGTATCTGGGGGAGTAGCATGGCCACCTGGAGGGGGAGGGGGTGGCAATCCCCCCTTTAAAATTAAAAGCTTTTAATTAGCTTTAAAATTAAAGCTTTTAATTGTTGACAGGCTGGCTGGCTGGCTTTTATACTGTTTTTTATACTCTTTCTTATATTTTAGGATCCACGGGGTTTGTTTAAATTTTGTTTAATTTTTACTTATTTTTAATATTGGTTTTAAACTACTGTTTTTAACTACTAAACTGCTATTTTATTGTATTTTATTGTTGTAAGCCGCCTTGGGTGCCGTGGGGCAGAAAGGCGGGATATAAATTAAATAAATAAATAAATAAATAATAACAATAACAATAACAATAACCCCCTCTGCAGGCCACCCCACTGCCCCAAACAGCTCCCTGTGGCAATTGGACCCATGTCCTGGTTTGCAATCACACCCACGTCCAGGTTTGCTACTGCAAATCTGGAAGTGGGCGTGATCACTGCAGGGAGTTGTTTAGGGCAGCAGGGCAGCCTGCAGAGGGGATCGCCACCCCTGCCTCTTCCAGATGGCTGTACTGCCTCCTCCCTGGTTCCTTAACAAAGCCCTTTGTGGCAGCAGCAGCACAATCTCTGTGAGGCTGCTGCTGCCATCGCGGCTTTGGCCACTCCCCTTAAAGGGGAATTCAGTGGTTCCGGTTTCCCTGCAGGGCTGCGACCCCCAGGCTGCAAACAGTGCTCAAAAAGATGGAATTTTAATGTTTAGGACAGATACCCCTGCTAACTGGGCAAGAGGCACTTTTTCCAAGTGGCGTTCCTCTTATATTTAGCAGGGGGAGAATAATTGTCCTCCTTCACCCCCACACAGTGTCTTTCTAGTGGCTGTTGCTGGTGGTCTGCCCCCCCTTTTTTTTTTAGACTGTGAGCCCTTTGGGACAGGGAGCCATTTGACTTTATTATTACTATTTGCCTGTAAACCACTTTGTGAACTTCGTGTTGAAAAGCGGTATATAAGTACCTATTGATTGATTGATTGATTGATTGATTGATTGATTGATTGATTGATACAAGCCAGTTAGGTCCCTTCATTTCTAGTTCACTGACAATAAAGCCTGGACTGGAGACTTGTGGATGGAGCTGGAGTCCAGAAATTCCTGAGTTCTGATTACAGACGGTGTTTTCCTTTCTGCATAAGATTGATGAGGTCTAGAAGATAAGCTTCTAGATGAGCTCCTTTGAAGCTTCTCTTTCAATGATTTCCCTGTCTCCCCCTCTAATTCTGAATAAAGAGCAGAGCATTACAAGGCCAGAATGTGTTTGGGTGCATAATATGAATGGTTCCCCTTCCAGTTTGCTTACTTTTGCCTGGGGCATTGGAGCTGCTTCCCCAGATGGGATTCCTCCGCTATTCCGAGATAGTCAGCCCCATCCTATGCAGGACTGGGCTGCCAGGCAGGGAGAACTGCGACAGTGGAAGTGACTTCCGGTGTTGTAAAATGGCTGCCAATGGCATGCTCAGCGCTCTGTCAATGGTCATTTTGCAAGCACCGCCTCAACAGGTGGCAGCACCACAGCTTTGCCGTGCCTGCTGTGGGGGCAGGAAGTGGGCAGGGAGGGGAGGACTGGGGGAGTAACTGGGCGGGGGTGAATGGGGGGAGGTGGTGGAAGGAGGCAGGTTCCAATAGCAATGGCACCCACCTGACCCTACTCCCTACATTAAGAAGCTCCATGCCCCTTGTCTCTCCACAGACATACACTTCAAAAAGTGGTGGTGTATGTCCAAGGAGACCCATTGGGAAATCAGCTTAAGGGCGCAACCCTAACCAACCTTCTTAAGGGCAACGCAGCTCCAAGGTAAGGCGACAAACATTCCCTGACCTTGAGGAGGCCTAGAGGACTGTCCCCAACTGCAGGATGCAGCACATGCCCCACTGGCACCACTATGCCAGTTCTGGAAAGTTGGTTAGGATTGCACCCTAAATGTTTTATACTTACCTCTTCGTTGCTCTTGGGTCCTTCTGCTGCCCCCTATTGGATGCAGTGTACGCATTTTGGGCACAACTGCATGGGGGAAAGAAGATAGGTTTGGGCCCTATGTGCATGAAAGAGTGACATGGATAGAGCCAATGATGTGATTACAGGCGTGTCCCAGTATCCACTAACTCAGAGCAGAATCCTACCTTGTGCCGACATAAGGCCAACATAGCAGGATCATATCCAAAGGCCCTTTCGGAGCAGCAGCAGCAACACGCAGGACGTTTTCCCCTTGCACCCGCCTAAGCCCCAGTCACCCCATGGGCCTGCTCAGATCTGCGCCGGCGAAATAGCAGGCGCAGAGGAACGTGCACAGGAGTGGCCCGAATCGGAGCCTCCATGGCCAGGAACCGGTGTTAGGATATGGCACTACGGCCGCCTTGCATCACAACCACGTCATAACCACCATCTCCGCCTGTTGCGCTGCCCAGTTATGCCCCTGGAACGCCTCTGGAATGCCCTCGCAGAGGCCCTGTGCCGACTGAGCGACGCCGGCGCTTGACTGGCGCACGGCCGGCACTGCCAACAGTCATGCCAGTGCCCGAATGCTGGTGCTGCCACTGGCGCTGGCCGAGCGCCATAGCACCAACGCGGATGCACTTTACGGCATGTTCGCGACAGCGTTCAGCCGGCGCAAGAGCACAGCGCCGACGCTAAGGGGGGTATAGGAATGCGCGGTCAGTATCCACGGTTTCAGTCATCCATGAATACCATGGATACTGGGACACCTATTAGGTAAATTAGGTAACATTATTAGGGAACATTAAACAAAAGGTAGGGAAACATTAAACAAATCTCCTTTTTTTTACCTTTTTGCAGCAAAACCACTGGTGTTCCTGTATCTTTAAAAAGGCATCCCCAGTAAGCATGGTTTCAGGTATCCATGGTGGGGTTCAGAAAGGAACTCCAGAAGATACCGGGGCATGCCTGTACTTTCTACGTACTGTTGCCTCTTTAAGAGGGTGGAAAGGAATCACAGGTGATCCCTTCAAAAACAAGTTCAGGTGAGGATCTGGGTTTTCGCCACCACATCTCTCCAAAACTGCTATGGATGTGTATGAATCAATATGCAGTTTCTTTCTTCCAAAGATAGGTGGGAAAAACGGTAAGACAACTTAGCTAGCGTTGATCATAGATTCCTGTCTTACTTCTAGTCATATATAGCATTCCAGAATTCCCAGAATAATGATCTTATCTCAGAGCTACTAATTTGCTCTAAGCCCCTGGAGAATCGCTGCAGCCACATTGCCACGGTAAGAGAAGCTTTTAAAAAAAAAAAACACCTACTGCTAATTAATGGCATGTGTTTGTTTAACTTATTGAGTCCTCCTATTCTGTGGTGGCTCTGTGCTGAGTCAAATCAGCGGATGGAAAAACCGCGGATGAGAAGGCTCCAACTGTAATAGCCATACCAGAATAATCTATGCACAGATGCTTGTTTTAGAGTCAAGAAGTGAATGACATGATGTGGGGAGATGATGGGATTCTTCCTCATATGGCTCTGCTCAATTAGAAGTTTCCATGATTATCAGTGTGATGTTGAATCCTCTTTGCACTTTAAAAATACGTACAACTAGAAGCAAAAGTCTGTATAGGTTTATTGCAAAATCCTATTGTGTTCAGTGAGGCTTACTCCCAGGGAAGTCTGCATGGGAATGCTGTGTTAGGAACTCTATCGGTCTCACTTCCGAGCAGGAATGCATAGAGTGTCATTGTTAATAGGCTACAAGACATCGGTCTACTACTTGGTCACTAATAGTAGATACTCTGAGCTTTCCTGATGGTCAAATGGCTACTCTTACAATAATGCAACATAAGATCCATGCCTCCTTGGTACACCAATGGACAAAGGGCTTGTTCTGACTGTCAATACATCACACACTGGTACCAAGCACAGAGCAACAAAGCTCCTGGTTAACACCTACTCCTGGTTACTAACCTACTAACACTGATCCTGGTTAACACCAGCAACTCAACACCCTTTAAAAGGAAAGGACAGGAATCATTCATTTCATGCGCAATAACCCCGCAGGGCTTTCGTTCCACAAGTGGTACCATTAGTCAATGGTCACCATTACGATTTGCACAGGTAAAAAATGTGAGTGCCTCTTTTTAAGGCAGCAGGTCATATTAGATTTGTTTCCTGTGTTTAGGCTATGAATATACAATAAATTCAAAAGTGAAGGCTCTACAATGTCTCTATTACTTGGTGTAGTCAACTGGATACAGCTTTGTACAGAGAGAAGACAATCATTCTGTTTTCCATTATGTGGTCGTTCTTTTCTCTCTTTTCAAAATTTATGTTCAACTGTATTCCTGCACAAGGGAGATAAAGCATCATCAGTGGAGACACTCGCAATGCTGTGATGTAGCAGAGAGCCGCAGGGTATATATCCTCAAATCCGATACCACGTTTCAGCCATCCTTCCAGCATTTCTCTGAGATACTGTACGCTATGTTGGAAATGCAGAGCTGACACACTGACTTGAACAAGCGATCAGAGGTTGCGAAGATGGAAGGTGTCCTTCACAGATAATTACTGAACACACATTTGGCAGAATTATTTGGAATACTATTGCCTGCACACACACACTCCAAGAGCGCCCTAGGACCAAAGCAAGTCACCTGTGTTGGCCCAACATGGTCACAAACACGCCATAAGACACATCTGCGCCGCAAAATGGGCATGAGGCTGACGCAGGCAGCAATGTCAGCCCATGGACACTGCCAGTGATGGCAGGAAAGCTGCCATCACACCGGCTGAGTTCGGCCAATGCAGGGGCTTTTCTGGGCAGGGGGAAGGCACGAAGAAAGTAGGGAGGAGCCGGAATGGGGTGGAAGGAGGGCAGTCTCATGGGCAGGGCGGCCCAGGAAGGGGGGAGGAGTTCGGACCTGGCAGTTATGTTGGATCCAAACCAGGGGTGATCCTAGGGGGGTCAGTGCCTGGGGCAACAGGTGTGTGCCACCACTATCCCTGCCAGTCCGACAAATCCGTCCAAGAAGTGGCCACATAGGGCCATTTTAGCCCCACGCAGCCGCTTCCCAGATCGGCACTGCCACAGCCAGTCAGGTGCGCCCAGAGGCCTGAGCGCACCCCATGGCAGGCGCTAAAACTGCGCCCCTCCCACGTCACCCCGCCCCCGTGCGTCACGCAGACACGCCTCCCTTACCCCGGAAACGCTCTATTTCGGAGCGTAAGGGAGGCGTGGGCGGGCGGGAGGGCCAGAAACTGCACGGTCTCTCCCGGACTGCGCGCAATGGCGCCCCGCCGCTGCCCAGCGCCCCATGGCTCGTGCCATGGGGCGCCAGAGGTAAGATACGCGCCTGCAGCCAGTTAAAGAAGCAACCATGCGGGCATCCACTCCAAAAGCAGGTGGCCCTTCTTAGCTGCGCTGCGGCCCAACCAGCACTCTGTCAGTGGTGCTGCATGCTATGGACTGGCAGTAGACAGGATAGAGCCCTTAATCAAGCAGTCTGCATGCAGATCCTATTTAAGGAATAGGATCGTCTTTGTTTAGGACAATGATGGCAAACCTTCTAGGCTCAGTGTGTCAAAATTTTGGAAAACTAACCTGACTCTGCTGGTGTGTCAATCGCTCTCCCAAACAAAAGAGAAACAGTTCTTTATATTCATTTATTTAAACAAAAAATACAGTCCAATCATGTGTGGTGCTATGTATTCTATAAAGAAACATCAAATAATGGCAAAAAATGAAAACTGAGTAAAATAAACTCAATTTTTTTCAGGTGTTGGTGAACACTGGTGGGTCACCCCAAACGTCGTGCTGAGTCACCTTTGACACGCGTGTAATAGGTTCGCCATCACTGGTTTAAGAAGTTCCATCAATATGTGTTTAGCCTAGCAATAATGCTAGTAAATAACTGCTTCAACACAGCTGCATGTTTCAACATAGTGAGGGATAGTATTGGGCAGTTGATGTTTTATTTAGAACAGCGGTTCTCAAACTTCTTAGCACCAGGTAACACTTTTTAGAATGACAGTCTGTCCAGGACCCACCAGAAATGATCTCATGGCAGGAAGTGCCGTCATTGTGACGCCACAGCCTGCTGCTTTCCTGAGAACGCAGCAAGAAATTGGGTTATTTCTCAGCCATTTTCCAATAGCAAAGTGAATTAGAAAAAAAAAGCCTCTTTACAACCCTGACACAAGCAAAACAACCACAGAGGCCTCCCGCTTTCCAGCATCCCATCTTCCCATATTTTCAATATGGCTGCCCTAGGCGCTTTGCAACCCACCTGAAATTGGCTCGCGAACACTGGTAGGTCCCGACCCACAGTTTGAGAACCACCGATTTAGAAGATTTATTTATTTACTTACTTTCTGGGTTCATATTTTATATTGTAATTGAGAGAGCATCCAGAATTAAGACAGGAAGTGCATACTTTTTGGGGGGAGGGGAACCCACCACAAATTCAAAATCTGATTTTGTACATTCCCTGAAGCTTACAATTAACAGCCCAATTTTGAGCTGTCAGAGGAGCTGCAGTACCAAAATGGCTACCTTTGCATCCTGTGGAAGCTATGGCAACCGCATGGGTCTCCTCAGGGAAAGGGGATTTTGTCACTTAATAGTGGCAACAAGTTTTGATTTATATCTGATACTGGTAAGTGACAAAAAGAGACAATAAAAGAGAATGGCTCTATAAAGTGATGGATCTATGGACAGTCATTATAATTAGAACTTCCTAAAGTTAAATATGTAACATTAAATGAACTGTGGTGACCGCTGGTAATATAAAGATAATGAATTCACTCCAGGTAACAGGCAATAATTTGGTCTGGGTTGATCAGGTTTCAACAATATGAAATACTGTATAAGTGTGAAAGACTGAGGAGCCACAAAAATTGTCCCCTCCTGTGTGCCCTTTCATTGCTTCTAAATGGCTCCTGAGCAACATTAATACTAGTTGTCATTTTGAGGATTTACATAATCCTAACCTGGAGTTAGGCCGGCAAAGTTTGGCCGGCAAAGTTTGGCTGGCACAAGGGACACCGTAAAGCACATTTGGACCACTCTCGGAGTTAGGGAGGATGGAACACGTCTGTGTGCTGGCCTCTCTGACTCTGAGAGTGGTTCAAACATACTTTACAGTGTCCTTTGTGCCAGCCAAACTTTGCTGGCCTAACTGTGCCAGCCTAACTCCAGGTTAGGATTGTGCCCCAAATGTATTGCTAGAAGTTATGTCAATAAATCAGCTTGTGTTGTTTCTTACAGTTAACCTTGGTTACAAGGAAAGTGGCTGTGATTCTGTAAATGGAACCCACTGCTAATATTAGACATTAATAATTTGCCAGAATGGGAGAAAAAATAATTAACCAGCCCACGAACGTGCATGGCCTTTCCATCTTTAAAAAAAATTAGCTACTACCGTTAAGTACTGCAGAATGCTCTAAATAGCTATGGGTGCATCATTTATTACAATTACTCATATTACGTATTTTAATTATAATTTATAATTATGTAAGCATTCATAATCATTTTATACCAGCAATAAGCAATTAGTCTTGAATAACAGTCCTAAGGCGTCTAGACAGGGATGAAAACTTTGCTTCCAATTCTCTCTTCTGTGGGGAAGTACATGGGGAGAAAAAGAACCTCAGAGGTTTTCAAACATCAGCAAAACCTTGGTAAAGGCTATGGCGTGGACCATCACCCATCCTAATCACCATTTCTTATTTAGGGTGCCATCCTAATCTGCGCTGGAACAGGCAAGCTGGCTGGCCTGCACTGTATCCAGTGTAGGTTGGAGCCTCCACGGGCAGCGGTGTCATGCTGCCGGAATGCTGGGCAGGAGGAATGGGTGAGTGGCAGCCTGCCCGTTGCGTACCGCTCCGTTTTGCCGTCTTCCCCGCCCCTGCGGGGGCGGGGAAGACGACAAAACGGAGCGGTACGCAATGGGCAGGCTGCCGCTCACCCGTTCCTCCCGCCCAGCGTTCCGGCAGCATGACGCCGCTGTCCATGGGGCACGTTTGCCCCCTTACCGCCGGGTGGGCACCAACCACCCTAATGGGGCTGCTTGGATTTGCACCTACTGTTTAGCTGGCACAAGTCCAAACACCCTGGGCAAGGGGCAGTTAATGGGGATGCCCTTATGCCAGTGTAGGCCAGGCTGCAGGAGGGTGTCCAAGAGGGCACTCCAAGATGGCAGCTTCAGGAGTGATCCTAACTGGCGCCATGATTTGGCTAGCGTTGACTCCAGTTGCCCGCAAGAGAAGCATGTTTAATGTTACAATTATACAACAGTTACAAAACTATATTTAATATGCAAATACAAATATGCAACCTCACAAAGTTAGTGTGCGTGTGTTTGTGTGTCTGTGTACACATACATACATACATACATACATACATACATAAGTTCAATAAAAGAAAATGTTCACTGTCTACACTTCTTCTCAGGCTATTATTATTATGATTCATTTCATGGCATAACTATTGCTGAAAATAATTTTGTCATGCGGGGCGGCAAAAATTTATGGGCCCCGGTTGCTAAATGGCCTTAGTTCTGAAGGTTGATAATGGCCTGATAACTCTGTGCGTTAATGGCAAACAACATATGAGATGAGGACTGGCTAGTTCATTGCCGAAAACTGTGCTTCAAGCAAAGAAATAAGGGGCAGCCCATTTCAGAGCTATTTGCTGCAGTACTCAGAATTGACAAATCGTCTTGGCAATGCCAAAGAATTCTGCGGTGCTTCCAGTAGTCCGCTGCGGTAATGCCAAAAAGAGGCCTAAATCGCAAACAATAAGGCCAGAAGGTTTCTCAACTGTTTTTGACAGTATGAGGTGTGCGTATTGGCAGGAAAGAAAATCCCCTACAGTCAGAGTACCAGAACTGGGTCATTTCCAAGATGGCAGCCTCAAAATGGTTAAAAAACACGCAAAAGTGCCCGTCCCAAGCCCAAAAAACGTCCAACCGCAGTTCTGGCAGCTGTTTTTCTCAGAGGGGGGTCCCTTGA
>JAJKFI010000123.1:369461-419979 GCA_029204185.1 Lerista edwardsae
TCAAGGGACCCCCCTCTGAGAAAAACAGCTGCCAGAACTGCGGTTGGACGTTTTTTGGGCTTGGGACGGGCACTTTTGCGTGTTTTTTAACCATTTTGAGGCTGCCATCTTGGAAATGACCCAGTTCTGGTACTCTGACTGTAGGGGATTTTCTTTCCTGCCAATACGCACACCTCATACTGTCAAAAACAGTTGAGAAACCTTCTGGCCTTATTGTTTGCGATTGAAATGCTATCCGTAGTGGACTACAGATGGGAGGCTGCCACCAAAATCTGGCGACCCCTGAGGGGAAGATTGCCCGCTTGGTGCCTCTGTGATCTTTCAATCTGGACTGCTTTTGGCTGAGGGATCATTTTTGTTTAAGTAGGGAAGGCCTCATAATATCAAACATCTCCTCACGAATATTGTTCCAAGGTTTAATGAATCACGTTGCTGGAGAGGGGGAAGATTTTAAATTCATGTACATTTTCCAGAAATGTGCTGTTAGTTATAATCCACAAAGTTAACTAACACAGCGGTTCCCAAACAGTGGGTCCGTGACCCATCAGTGGGCCACAACCCAGTTTTGGGTAGTTCATGAAACTGACAGTTTAAATTAAGCTACGTGCATCAAGGGTTGAACTGGGCAAGAGGCACTATTTCAAGTGGTGTTCCTCTTACATTTAGCAGGGGGGGGGGAGTAATTGTCCCTCTTCACCCCTGAGCAGTGTCTTTTCTAGTGGTTGTTGCCAGAGGCGTTTCTACAGGGAGGGCCAAGCTCTAAGTGTTGCAAGAAGCCTTACCCTGTCACGTAAATCCCTCCTCTCCCTTGCTGCTGTAGCCAGTAAGCAACGCCAAGATGTTGCTGTTCCCTGTGAGGATTGGCTAAAACGGTGCAGGAGAGGAGTGTTTTCTTACTGCAAGGTGAGGCTTCTTGCAAAACTTAGAGCTTTGCCCTCCCTGTAGAGACGCCACTGGTTGTTGCTGGTGGTGTTTTGCATTTTTTTTTTTAGATTGTGAGCCCTTTTGGGACAGGGAACCATTGGACTTTATTATTTTTATTTGCCTATAAACTGCTTTGTGAACTTTGTGTTGAAAAGCAGTATATAAATATGATTGATTGATTGAATGAATGAATGAATGAATGAATGAATGAATGAATGAATGAATAACCTGCTTCTTGGGGGGAGCACTGCTGCCCAATCACCATTATAGCCACAGAGACTTGAGTGGCTAATAAAGTGAAACTTTTTTTAGGTGGGCCCCAATGCAAATAAATAAATAAATAAAATGCGGGAACCACTGTACTAATGCATTATATTTAAATTCTGTGGTTGAAGCTGGTTGAAAAAAGGCCAGCACATAGACGTGCGCCATCCTCCCTGACTCCAAGAGTAGTCCAAACTTTGCTATGCGCCAGCATAACTCCAGGTTAGGATTGTATTCTTTATCAAGTTTAAATCCTTTTGCAGGATATTGAAGAAGGTCCACTACACATTGTAAAAACAAAGGGATACCTATAGCAGATTTGCAATAAAATATGGGTAATGGACTTTTCATGTGATGATGCTTGCACTCTATGTGTTAGCACTTGATAAATGGCTGCCTGCATTTGCCCATGAACTGGCCTTTAAACGCACAAGTAGCATAGACTTCCCTGCTAGTCTTTGGCTTAGTATCAAGGCAACTGATTGAGGGCATTCTGCCATGTTTGGGAAGCGGAGATAACATTTTTGCCTGAATAAATAAAACCAATCAATCTGCATAGCATCAGAACATTTTTCTTATCTCCTTCGTGCCTGGTCCTATATCTACACCATCTGCCTGAGTGTATTTTAAGCTCTAATTTTGTAAAAGGAATTTGTTGCCAACATACGAAGGCACTAGCTAGCCATTTTAGCCATTTGCCAATAGCAAAGTGAATCAGAAAGGGGGAAAAAATAAAAAGCTTATTTACAACCATGCCACAAGCAAAACAACCACACAGGCCTCCCCCTTTCCAGCATCCCATCTTCCCATATTTTCAATATGGCTGCTGTAGGTGCTTCATGACACACCTGAAATTGGTTCACAACCCATTGGGTCCTACAGTTTGGGACCCACAGTTTGGGAACCTCTGCATTGGATCAGTAGCTATTGGGGGCTACTAACTCTGGGAGTAGTTACTGTGGATGAAGTATAAGTATATTGATTTCTTACCCACTCAGCTTCTCCATTTAATAGTACTTGGCATCTCTCTAGTGCTTTCTGAGTGTGAAAAGCACTTCACTGGGATTATCTTGATACTGTCCTTACAAAAACACAGCAAGGTGAGTATTATCATCCTCACTTTGCAGTTCCCCACTTTAAGGGGACTGGCTTACCTAAAGCCATCCAGACGTTTATGACTGAGGCAAAATTTGAAGTGGGGAAGACTTGATTGACAGCTCAGTCTCTCAGGTACTGCACTACCCAAGATCTCTCAATTGTCTCTCCACAGAACCATTTCAAATGCTGAATATAATTTTGCAGCAGTTTTTAACGTTGGAAAGTTTTGAAACTTACTAACTGAGGGCCCAATCCTAAAGTGCCCGACCGCCAGAGAGCGCAGTGGTAGCCAGTCGGCTACTGCTGTATCCCTTGGCAGCCAGGCAGCTGTGGAAGGCTCCCTTTCCCTACGGTAAGGGCACAGGGTGGGCGATGGTCTCCTCGCTTCTGCACTGGCTAAATAGCCGGTGCAGAAGCAAGGGCTTCCATGTAAAACCATACGGCCTTACACGGAAGTCGGGAACCAGCGGTGAAAGTTGCCACCGGTCCCACCCTACTCCACCTGTCCACTTCCCCAGAACACCGTCCCGTCCCACCCGGAAAGGCTGCACCACTGGCGAGCAGTACTCCTTCCAGGGTGTCCATGGCCGGTATTGCCATGGCGCCACCCCAGCGCCAACAGCTGTAACGGCTTACGGCCAGCACTGGAGGTACTTTATGGCGCCTTGTGCAACACCAATGTGAGCATACCACCAGCGGTGTCATGCTACCGGTACGCTGGGTGGGAGGAACGGGTGAGCTGCCCACGGGGGCGGGGAAGATGGTGAAACGGAGCGTGACGCAACGGGTGGGCTGCCGCTCACCCGTTCCTCCTGCCCAGCATACTGGTAGCATGACACCGCTGCATACCACTCACACTGTGGCCTATAGGATTGGGCCCTGAGCTCAATAGATCCACTCACACCAGAACATTGACCTTTTTCAGTAAGAAAAATATTGGTTGGCTGCAATATACAGGGGGAGATGGCTCTACAATTTAAGAGATAATAGTAATAAACAAATAGACATTATGTTCTAGCTAATGTATGTATGTATTATATTTCTAGCCTGTCTCTCTCTCCCTAAGAGGACCCAAGACCCAAGGGAGACCCAAGACCCTGAGGAGATTTTGGCGGGTGCCCCTTAGGGGCCATTTTGGCAATGCTGCTCTTTGGCCACTGCTGAGGCTTAGGACTGGGCTGTCAATCACATACATTCATTTTTAAATGTACATGTAAAATCTTTAATTTTCTACTATTGCAACTGAAAATGTATTTTTCTTTCATTACAGGCGCACTGCTGAATAGCTAGAAGATGACTTTTCAAATTATCTGATCTCATCCTTCAATAATTCTTGTAATATTCAAATTTCATTATGTCCCTGTAAATAAGGTATTTTTTTCTGTTTTTCATCTCTTTTGGCAACATACAGAAGTAAAATTTGAAGGATTTGTAACTGCAAATCAGTAACACATGCTAATATTTTCCAGTGTTTTCAGAAGAACAAATATTATAATTGGAGTAAAGAATTTTGGCAAACTGTGTCTTATGGGTTAAGTGAAATTAGAAATAGCCTACAAGAGCAATGATTGTCCTGTCCACAACGTCCAAGAATTCATATTGGTAGCAAAAAAAAAACCCGCCCCAAAAAACAACTGCTGGTATGTTTTTGCGTCGTCAGCCATGCAAACTCTTACGGTTGAATTATTTTTGGCTCTCCCATACAGTAGTAATTCAAGTCAGATTATAAAAATTGTTTTTCATCAGCGGGAGTACCACAAGCGGTCATTATTATGCACTCACTATGGAAATGCAGAAAAAATTGAGTTTTGATAAAATATTAAGTTTTTGAAACTTAAAAATGCTGACACAGATTCTAACCATTCAGAACCTTCCATACTTACAATAAATTTCAATGAGTTAACTTAAGAACCAAACATTAAAAAAGAACATTATGATTTTATCTGATTTTTTTTATATTTCAAACACTGCCATCAAACGATCTGCATTCTCTTGATGTGTTAATGTTTTATGCAATACCACTGATATTATGTGTTCGTAATATCAATTTTTAATATAGCCTTAAAACTACAAAACCATGATGCAACACAAACCAGAAGTGATGTTTGTGTGCCCATATAAGGTGTTCTGAGAGCTGGGGAGGCCATCCATGGGTTTCCGGGACAAAACTGGACAATACTGTAAAGGGATCCCAAAGGCCTTCAGAGGGCACAGGGATGTTGCTCAAGGCTCTGGAAGCTCCAGGTGAGTGAGGGGCGCAAGTCTCGGGGGTGGGGCAAGCAGCAGTCTACCAGCCAGATACACAATAAATCACATCAGTTCCTGTATGCACAGCCATATTCCTTCATATGCATGGTCCCACCTTGTCTTCTGTTCCTTAGAGCAATCTGAACCTGGAGTTAGGCCGGCACAGTAAGGCCAGCAAAGGTACAAGTGTCAGAGAGGCTGGCACACAGACATATGCAGGGATGGCTCTAGCAGTGGGGGGGGGGGGGCCGCGTGCCCTTGGTCCGGCCCCCCGGGGGGGGGGGGGCAATGCTGGGCATTCCTGCAACCCTCCTCACTCACCAAGAAGAGCACTGTTGGTACCGCATGCAAAGCATGGCATGTGAAAATAGTTGGTGGTGATATGATAACGTCATCACCAACTGCTTGCAGGAGGCCCATTTTGGGCTGTTCGGAGGCAGGGGCAGGTGGGAGGACCCAAGGAAAAGCTGCTTTACTCACCCCACTGACGTACAGCTCATAGAGCTCCCAGCTGCTGCTGCAGGCAATATGCTCACCCTGCTGACGCAGGGCCCCCTGAAGCGCGGGGCCCAATGTGATGACATTGATCACATTGGCTTAAGGCCGGCCCTGGATGTGCGCCATCCTCTCTGACTCTGAGAGTGGTCCACATGCGCTTTACGGTGTCCCTTGTGCCCGCCAAAGTTTGCTGGCCTAACTGTGCCATTCTAAGTCCAGCTTAGCATTGCACCCAGGCAGTGCAATCCTAGATTGCGCGTAGCGTCAACACAACATCGTGGCAGGGAGGGACATTGTCCTGCGCACCACACCTTGAGGGGATGCCAAGCCAACCCCCTGATGGCAGACCTGAGGTGAAAAAAGTGGCCTTCTGAGGCCTGGGGGTGTGCAGTCTCCCTGAGCCTCAAAAGGTCGCCTGAGGGCTTTTGAAAGGCACTTCTGATTTTCTCAAAACCAGAACTGGAAGTTGCTTTCTAAGGCTTCTGGAAGGCCTTTTGAGGCACGTGGAGGCCTCTTTGTGCCTCAGACCACTTCTGGGAGGCTGTTAAGTACCAGGGGGTGTTAAATTTGACAGGGGCATGTGAAAACATTTTGCGCCCCCGGATGCCAGATGGCTTAAATATATGTACTATTGAAGGCGCAATCCTAACCTAGAGTTAGGCCGGCCCAGTTAGGCCAGCAAAGTTTGGCCAGCACAAGGGACACCGTAAAGTATGTTTGGACCACTCTCTGAAACAGAAAGGCCAGCACACAGAGGTGCACCATCCTCCCTGACTCCGAGAGTGGTCCAAACGCGCTTTATGCTGGCCAAATTTTGCTGGCCTAACTGTGCCGGCCTACCTCCAGGTTAGGATTGCGCCCTGATGTTGAGGATATCTGCATGCCTCTGCAAAAATACAAATGTATTTGCTCCGTGGCTGCACACTGTGGTCTGTGTAGAGATGCAAAAATCCACTAGTGATGTGAGGTTGATAAAGCTATCAAGGGAAATCGGGAGGGAGAAGTGTAGAATTGAGAATTTAGGCTTTGTTAGATAATGAAATGAGGCTTGTGAAACGCTTTGGAGATGTAAAGGACGTATTTACATGCATACGGCCATTACTGCTACCAGGTTTTTCTCCTCCTGCTCAAAAATCAATTCAAGGAGAAGCATCATCAACACCAGAACAATTTGAGAATTCTCTTGGTTCAGATTAGATCAAATGAAGAGTTTTCTGTTCCACGGAGAGAGTTAATACCATTCAAAGCTAAGGAAAAATAGCCACTGTGTCTGCTGATGCATATCCCATTATCTTCAACACGTTGTACACAACTGCCTTTGTTTTTCTGCTTAATTCAAATCCAGTGGACAGAGACATGGAAGGACATTAATTATTGCTGGTTTGGGATGGAGAATTTATTTTGAAAATGGCTTCTTGCACCAAAAAGAAGATGCACTAACATATTGTTCCATGTGTTGCCTTTGCAAAAAAGGCTTCCAACCAAAATTTCCAAGTAATGGACATATGGGAAATGTTGCTGTATTAAAAGGAAGATCCAGAACAGAACTCCAAGAAACTCTCTTATATTTCTCTGTAATTTCCTTATTAATTCTCTGAAAGTATATGCATGCACCGGTATCCACTGATTCGGTATCCACCATTTCAGTTATCAACGGATACCATGGATACTGGAGCGCCTATTAAAAAGATAGGGGAACATTAAACAAATCTCTTTTTTTTACCTTGTTGCAGCAAAACTGCTGCTGTTCCCATATCTTTAAAAAGGTATTCCCAGTATCCACGGTTTCAGGTATCCATGGTGGGTTCCGGACTGGAACCCCAGTGGATACCAGGGCATGCCTATACTGTAATTTCAGCACATTATGAACATCTGATTGAAACCTATGGAATTTTGAAATGAACCAAGCCTTCTCTGAAGCCTCGAGATCTTGGAATATGCCACTGATATCACAGGCTTCACATCATACTTGCCTTGCCCCTCCAAGGAGATCACGTTTGACACTTTGTGAAGTCATGGGGATAACAAAGAGATCTTGAGCTGTGCTTTAGTACCCCGTCCCAGGTCTAACCCATCTCCAGAAGACTCTTCAAAGCTACATCAGCAAAAGAGCTGGCGTAGTTTTGAGAAGTCCCATAGGGCAGTGGTATTCCATTTTTTTAGACCAGGACCCACTTTTTAGAATGGCACTTGCATGAGGACCCACTGGAAGTGATGTTGTGGCAGGAAGTGACATCATCAAGCAGGAAGTGCTGTCATTGTAACATAATAAAATTGCATTCTTGGACTGCAGCAATTGTACAACCAGGAAGCATCCCTGACAGAAAGCAAGATTAGGACAAAATATGATGTAAAAGCACAGAACTAAAAACAACATTTAAAACACTTGAAATATCAAGAATAAGATCTACAGTTTCCAAGATGGCTACTCCAAGCTTTCTGCGACCCACCTGACATCAGGTGGGTCGCGACCCACAGTTTGACTAACACTGCCATAGGAGACGCTGTAGTGGCCAGGAAGGCAAGTACCTCTCCCAGCCAGCCTAGTTCCTTGCTGGCACGCAATATAAAGTGGAGGTTCTATTAGCAGCCCTAAATTCTGCGCACTAGCAAGGGATAGTATTGGAGTGTTTCAGGCAACTTGTACTGAATTGAAGCCCAAGTTCCACTATCCTCAATTAACTTTCCTGGCATACATTTCTAAGAAGCTAATGAAAGCTCAACCTCTTCCTACCTGAAAGCTCTGCCATCAGTTTCTATTCTTGTGTTCTTAAGTTTCCAGGTCAGCCCAACCCTGAACCCAGGGGTGCCCAGGTTTCCAGCAGTGCCAAAATGGTGACCGGTGGATCCTGAGGCTGCCAGCAGAAGGGAGGATTTGCTACCTTACCCCAGGGAGACTGTAGACAGCAGCAATGGGTCCCCTCTGCTCTGCGCCTGCACTTGAAAGGGTTCAGAGTCGAGGACAGCGGTGTTATGCTGCCGGAACGCTGGGCGGGACATCCGGGTGATCGACAGCCTGCCCTTCATGTTCTGCAGCGTTACGCCGTTTGCGTAACCAATTACGCCGCTTGCGTACGTTACGCAAACGGCGTAACGCTGAGGAACACAACGGGCGGGCTGTAGATCACTCGGATGTCCCGCCCAGCGTTCTGGCAGCTGGTTGAGGAGACCCGTGTCGGGCCACTCAGCTCAGCAGGGGGTTCAGGACTTGGCAGCAGAGGCTGCCACTGTCTCTACCCCTCTTCTGGGCCTAATCCTCACTTCCTTCAGCCCCAATCTTCCCACTCTCTGTCTCCCCCCATCTTGAAAAGCCTTTCTGCTGGCCGGCACCAGTGGCGTAGCTAGGTCATTTGACACTCGGGGCCCATAAATTGTTGACACCCCGATATGACAAAATTTATTATTTGTTTATTTATATTTTCATATTTTATACACCCTTCCTCCAAGGAGCTCAGGGTGGTGTGCATGTCTCCTCCCCTCCTTTTGTCCTCACAACAACCCTACCAAGTAAGTGAAGTTTAGAGATAGTAGTAATGACATGAAATGGATAATAATGACCAGGAAACAAATGCAGTGAATATTTCCCCACAAGCAATGGATGAACGTCAGTGCCCTCCCCTGTTATTGCTCCCCTGCACACTGTACTGAGGATGCAATCCTAACCTGGAGTTAGGCCCACCACAGTTAGGCCAGCAAAGTTTAGCAGCCACAAGGGACACTGTAAAAGCATGTTTGGACGTCTCTTGGAATCAGAGAAGCCAGCATACAGATGTGCGCCATCCTCCCTGACTCTGAAAGTGGTCCAAGCACACTTTACGATGGCCCTTGTACCAGCCAAACCTGGCTGGCCTATCTGTGCCAGCCTAACTCCAGGTTAAGATTGCGCTCTGAGTGACATACTGTTCCTTCATCTGGAGATTGGGGGCGCAATCCTAACCTGAAGTTAGGCCAGCAAAGTTTGGCCAGCACAAGGGCCACCGTAAAGCACATTTGGACCACTCTCAGAGTCAGGGAGAATGGCAAACATACTTTATGGTGTTCCTTGTGTCAACTAAATTTTGTTGGCCTAATTTGTGCTGGCCTAACTCCAGGTTGATAGGGACGTGGCGGCGCAGCGGGTTAAACCGCTGCTGCTGGGCTTTCCGACTGGAAGGTTGGGAGTTCAAGACCATGCAACGAAGTGAGCTCCTATTGCTCCTGCCAACCTAGCAGTTCAAAAGCACCCAAATGCAAGGAGATAAATAGGGACCACTTCGGTGGGAAGGTAACGGTGTTCCGTGCACTATGGCATAGAGTCATGCCAGCCCCATGACCACACGCTTGTCCTCGGACAAAACGCCGGTTCTACAGGCTTTGAAACGGAGATGAACACCGCCCCCTACAGTCGGTCACAACTAGACCATTCGGTCATGGGGAAACCTTTACCTTTAACTCCAGGTTAGAATTGGTCTCTTAATGTAGCCACCATACATAATATTACATAAGACAGTTGTATTTTCATTTTTTGTTTGTTTATTATACTGCATATAGGCCACACCACTCATTCCCTAGAAGGTATAAGTAACTATGTGAAACAAAGGCTCACCTCTAACCTAATTTATTATAATTACCTATTCACAGTAAATATTTTTTTTTAAAAAAATTGTCATCCTTTCAGTGTAGTGTGCAAATTAGATGCTAATTAAAACTATATGTATACCTGACTTTTGCAGCTCAATGCTGTAAAATAAATTAGCATTTTATTTACTGGCCATTAGCATGAGGTGAAAAGCAGCTGAAATCACACTACTTTTAATAAGGTCACAATTACCGTAAATTACTTGTAAACACATTGGGCCCAATTGCCCAAAGATAAACATCCTGGGCTTTCAAAGAAGGCAGGATGCACAAGACGGAAGAAGGCAGGATGGGAAGGTAATTTCATACCTGACATTTCCTGTAGCACTTTGTGACAGCAGGAGTTGACATGCTTTGCAGCCACTACATTTTTGAGAAATAATTACGAAGAAGTGAGATAACTGATCAATGGATTATAACCTACTATTTCTGCAGACAAGTCCATTTCTTCGTTATAAGGTAGAATATTTGTGAAATGGGGTCTAAATTCACATCTCAAAAAGGTCATAGTAGGTCTAGAAAAAGTGCAGAAGAGAGCAACAAAAATGATTACTGGGCTGTGGCACCTTCCTTATGAGGAAAGGCTACAGCATTTCGGGCTCTTCAGTCTAAAAAAAGGTGCTTGAAGGGGACACACAACTGAGATGTACAAAATTATGCAGATGGTGGATAGAGGGAAGTTATTTTCCTTCTCACACAACATCAAAAACAGGGTACATCCACTAAAACGGAGTGTTGGGAAAACAGTCAAAAGAAAATATTTATTTACCAAGTGTGTAATTAGTTTGTGGAACTCCTTACCACAGGGTATGGTGATGGCATCTGGGCTAGGTGCCTTTAAAAGGGGATTGGACATCCCCATTTAAAGGCAATGGTTACAGGCCGTGATGGGTGTGTGCAACTTCCTGGTTTTAGAAATAGGCTACCTCAGAATGCCAGGTGCAGGGGAATGTCAACAAAATACAGGGGTCGTTGTGTGTGCTTCCTGAGGCATGGGGGGCACCGTGAGATACAGGAAGCTGGGCCAGATGGACCTTTGGCCAATTCTAGCAGGGCTCTTCTCATGTAAACACCAAGATGCAGCGTTTTGTGTTTTTATGCAGATATTTTTTTTTTTTGTATATTTTTTTTATTTGTGTTTACACATATAAAGACATAGGGATAGGTAATAAGGACGACACGGGACAGGGAGACTTGGGGAAGGAAACAAAAGGTCACAGCAAAATAATATATTAATCAAAAATCTTTTTTTTTCCATAATCTGCATATTTTTTCCATTTCTACCTTTTTATCCTTATAATATATAATATATTCGTAGTAAAACATTTTTTTTTTAATATACATCTCCGCTTTATCAAAATCGTCCTTCAATTCCAAAATCGATCCTTCAATTCCAAGAGGGCAAGATCAATTATCTTTTGATATAAGGTCTTATAAGGTTGTTCTTACCTAATATTTTTTGCCTACATATCAATAATTAATAATTTTGATTGTAAAATGGATGTTTGTCCCTGGACATCTTTCCAAATTAATTCTGAGTTCAAAGCTAGTTTAACATACATAACCACACCTTTTTTCTTATTTATTAACCAATACTGTTGAAAATACAATCCCTAATATTTCATTATATATCAGTTTTTTGTTGGTCTTTTATATAGACTTTCTGTAAACATATTATATCTGGATTGACTTTGTTTAATTATTTATATGTTTTTTAGCCTTTTAGTCGAGTTATTTAGTCCATTTATATTAAGTAACAGTATTTTAGTTTACATTTATAAATTATTCATCTCTTTTTCCTTGTTGTCTTCCTCCTTCTTTCCCCCTCCTGTACATCTTGTTGCTTGATTGTATCCTTATCATTCTTTTTCCTTAATGCCACGGCGCCTCTTGATTCTGAATCTTCTTGAGAATCTTCTCCTTTACTTTCTGCGTCTTGACTAATTATTTCCTCCACTTCCTCTGAACTACTTAATTCTGACTTTCCTTTTCTCTCATATCTTCCTTTTCCTTCTCTGTCTATACCTTTTGTATTTATAATTCCTAATTGTTTGCCGAATTTATCTAAAAATTGTTCTTTTTTTTGTACTGAGTTAATATTATAATATTTGGCTTTGTAATAGAAACTAACCCCTTCTGGTAGATTCCATTTGTATTTTATTTGATTTTGTCTTAAAACCGCATTGAAGTCTTTATAAGGAATTCTTCTTTTCCTTACCTGATAGGGAATTTCTTTTAATATCAAGAGTTTATGTTCTTTTATTATTCTTTCTTTTTCTTCTAACCTCGTCAGAATTTCCTCTTTCAGTTTCTTTCTGTTGAACTTTATAATTATTTCTCTTGGTTTATTATATCTTTTGGCAAAATTAGAGTTCTTTCTATATACTATCTCTATTCCCTCTTCTAAGACTTCTTCTGCTATTTCTAATTCTTGTTCTAGCCAATTTTTAATTACTTTCTCTGTTATTTCTTTCTGTTGTTCCGGATAATTCCGAATACGAATTAACATCTTTGCATTTTCCATTTGTTGTCTTAACTGTATAAGTTCTAACTGTTCAAACTCACTCTTTAACTCCGTAATTTCCTCTTGAACTGAATGTATTTCTTTTTTTATTTTTTTCCTATCTTTAGTAGCTATTTTCATTTCCTCAGAGACCTTACTTAATTGCATTTGAAATTCTTCTAACTTATTTTCAAATCTTGTTGTTATTCTAGTTTCTGATTCTCTTATATTTTCTCGTATATCTAGACGCATTTGTTCTATTGCTGCTAAGATTGTATCATTTTGAATCTCCCTTCTTGCTTCCATACTTTTTAAATCTTGCCTCACCAAATTAGACAAACCCGAAGTCAATAATGGAGAGGTCCTAACCCCTACTCTAAGACCTTCTTTCTTAGCTGTCATTCTTTACAATATTATCTTTAACAGTACGACTTAAATGATTAGATCAATCAAAAGCTTCTTATAAATGGCAAGATATAACAACTACAAAAAATTCCCACTTAACCTTTTAGCAATTTGAAATTTCTTCTGTAGTTTTGCGTTTTTTCCCCCTTTTCTCTCTATATATGCATATATTCTTCCTTTTGAACAATAACAGAGCCCTTCAATTAGTGTTTAACAATCATCACTTATAGACACACACCCCCTCTAGCCTTTAATTACAAAGGCAAATTATACTCTAAATTGCATCAGAAGCAGGAGAGGTTAAAGATGGAAAAATAACTAGAAAGGGAAGAGACAAAAATAAAGTATATCTTAACATAAGTGTATTACAAGCAGTTCCTAATTTTGCTAAGCTTTAGTAAAGATGGAGGAAAACAGGAAAAGATGGAGGAAAAAAGGAGGGAAGCAAAAAAGGATGGAGAAAAATCGGAAAAACCACCCACTAACTTAAAGCATATTAATATTAGCTTAATACTGCAAAATTATGTAATATAAAATTCAACACAATTCAGTATTCAGTGTTAAATTCAGCACAATATGGAATCAGTATATATAAATTAAATAGATGCTTCTTCTTCTGCTTTTCTAGTGAATTTTTCTTTCAACGTTCTTTAGGATGTTCTTTTCAATGTTCTTTGTAAATTTAAAAGAATGGTTCTTCCTTCCAACTGAATCTTCTTCCTTTTTTCCTTTTTTAATTCCTAATGCTTTATTAAAGTTCAATCTATAACTTTAGTCTTGCTTTCAATCAGGTACAAACCACTTCGCCTTTGTTTTGTAATTTACTCAAAGTATTGGAACGTTAAATTGCCTTCGTCTCCTTGTATTCAAAATCCAACAACAACAAGCTGGCTTAGATGCATTCACAAACACTTTCCCATTGCAATTACGAGGTTTTCATTAGGACTTCTTCATTGGGAAGACTTGCAGATTCTCAAATTAACATCTCTTAAGTATTCAAAAGCCAGTAGTCGCCATTTATAGGGAGCATAGCACATAGAGACTTCTTAGTTTTGAAAGTTGCAAGTTCAGGCTTACTAGAACGCAGCGCTTCTGTTTAAACAGTCAGTTCCCATTCAGACAAATAGATTTAACGTTTGTTCCTGTGTCCAATTTAAATCTCTATATTTGTTTGATTTTTTTTAGCTTTATCATTTTTTTAATCCAACTCAATTGCAATGTATTTAACAACAAGCTGACTTAAATGCCTTCACAAACAATTTCCCATTGCAATCGAAAGGTTTTCATTAGGGCTTACATATGTTAATTGAATACCATGTTAGTTGAATACCAGCGGCTTGCACGCCTCTGGCCGCCATTTCACACGTTGCTGTTGCTAGTCGCTTCCTTCTTCGTTAGGTTAGCTTGCCATTCCCCAATTCACCAAATTAACATTTCTTAAGCACCTATTTACTCTGTAGAAATGGAAATTAGAATCAGGTTTTTCAAAGAAAACGCTTACATCTTCGCTAAGCTGTTGAAGTGAGAGTCTTTCTGGCTTGTCCCAGCTCTTCGGCTAGGCGTTCTCTTCCGTGGGATCCAAAAATTGAAAAGGGCTGTCTCCTCTACACCCCACAATTGCCGTTGTAAGGGTTAAAGGAAATTGCACCCACAGGGTTCACTGCCTCACCTGGCAGCTGAACGACCTCATTTTGGTCCAGAGGTCCTCACACGGAGAGTTGAACACCTCGAGGAAACAGAGCTGCCCCGAGTGCGTTCGCCATTGCCAGAAGGCTCCTCCCACCTCCTTATGCAGATATTTTAACGGTCAAAAGGTGGCATTTAACCGCCAAAAAGCTGTTTTCATCAACAACAACAACTAAAACCCCACCCCTACCGATGGACTTTTGAGGTGTGGGATGGCTCGTTCTCGGTGGTCCCTTCAAACGAATCAAGAAGTGCAAAACATTTAAGAGGACCAGCCGCAAAGGAGTGAGATGAAGGGCTGGGTGGAGGCCTTGTTGCCACGTCCTGCACAATTTTTCAATGGTGGAGGCAGCCCCCTTGTGTGGGACTAGGAGAGTGGGGAGAAGATCATTTAGCACCTCAGGCACAATTACTACTACTACTACTACTACTTATTCAATTTATACCCCGCCTTTCTGCCCATGGGCACCCAAGGCGGCTTACAATAAAATACAATAAAATTACAATATTTGAGAATTAAAAATGATAGCTAAAAAACAGTATTAAAAGAATTAACGATCTGCCCACAAGCTAGGCCTGCAACTGTATTAGCTTACCTAAGTATTTGTTGATACTCTCAAATAATTCTAAAAGACTGGTGAGGCATGACTTCCCTTCACAGCAACTTATTCTTTGACATGTTTTCTGTGTAGTTTTAATAGCAACAATTAACCTGGGACAGATGCTGGATATAGTGGGCCTGCTATTTCCTCCCCCAAATCCCTGGTTAAAAAAATAACAATTTTAGGCTAACTTCCAGTTCTAGGGAGCAAGTCAATTTGAGTGACAAGTTGCATATTTTTGTGAAATCTTCATTTTCACAGCCGAGTTATTTAACAACTCCAAAATGAACGTTTGGATCCTATGATTGCTTTTTTAATTTGTTACAATATCTCAAATGTTTTGTTGACGTGTGAAATTAAAACTATTAATAAATGAGGAAACGCTTTCTCAAGCAAGCTTTGATGCATTAAAAAATGAAAATCCACATGTATTATTTTCATATAAATGAGGCGCATATAAGATTTAACTGGGAGTTTTGGAAGCAGCGGAAGACTCCTTCACCCAGGCCCCAGTCAATGGAGGTCATTTATCCATGATATTAAACCCAGCAGTTTCTCAAACACTGGCAGAGCCAAGAAAGGTGTGTCATTGGGCAACAGTGCTGAACTTTTTCATAAGGTGGTAATGCGGTTAGCTTACACAGAGTTTGCATGGCTTGGACTCCATTTTCCTTTGCTCCAGCAGAAATTACTTTCTGAAGCACAGACAAGCACCTGCTGACCCTGCTCAGTTAACCATTGCAGTTTACTATACAGCAGTGGTTCTCAAATCTTTTAGTGGGATCCACTTTTTAAAATGACAATCTGTCTGGGACCAGCGATGGGATCTGCAAACTGAGAAGGGGAACGCTGAGCGGGACTTACGCGGGACTTCCACGTGATTGGCTGCCTGTCTGCAGCGTTCCGCGGCTGCCCTGGCCTCGGGGGGGGCTGCCCCCGGTTGGCGTGCCGCACCGCTGCTCGCCCAGACACGCAGCGCGCCCCCCACCAGTCCTCCGCGGTGAGCAGGAGCCCCCCCCCCGAGGCCAGGGCAGCCACGGAACGCTGCGGGCGGGCTGCCAATCATGTGTAAGTCCCGCCTAAGTCCCGCCCAGCATTCCCCTTCTCAATTTGCAGATCCCATCGCTGTCTGGGACCCACCAGAAGTGCTGTCATTGTGAGGCCAGAGAATGCAGCAATAAGTTGGGTTATTTCTCAGCCATTTCCCATTAGGAAACTGTATCAGAAAGAAAAAAGCCTATTTACAACCTTGACACAAACAAAACAACCACACAGCACTCCTTCTTTCCAGCATCCCATCTTCCCATATTTTCAATATGGCTGCCCTAGGTGCTTTGCAAACCACATGAAATTGGATCGCGACCCACTGGTAGGTCCTGACCCACAGTTTGAGAACCACTGATTTAGAAGATTTTTTTTTTTTTACTTTCTGGGTTCATATTGTATATTGTAATTGAGAGAGCGCTAGGTGCTTCGCACAACCCACCTGAAATTGACTCGCGATCCACTGGTGGGTCCCAAAACACCAGTGATTTGGGAACCACTGGCCTAGTTGCTTTCTATAAGTAAAAGGGCGAAAAAATCATTTTAAAAATGCAGAGAAGAGGCTGTTACATTCTGCTGAGGAGAGCTTGCTTCCCCAGGGCTATAGCCAGCAATGGGATTCACAAACGACCTGGGGGAATGCTGGGCAGGACATACGCATAATTGGCAGCCCGCGATTGGCAGCCCGCCCGATTGGCAGCCCGTCTGTTCCGCCCCGCCGCCATCCCCGCCGGCCGCACGGGCTGGGCCCACTGCTCCCGGTTGGCACGCCCCACCACTGCGTGCCCAGGCAGCCGGGGGGGCAGGTGAGCAGGCACCCCCTCCGGGGCCGGGGCGGCCCGTGCGGTGGCAGGGAAGGCTGCGGGGCAGAACGGACGGGCAGCCAATCACGCGGGAGTTCCGCGTACGTCCCGCCCAGCATTCCCCAAGGTTGTTAATCGCATTGCTGGCTATAGCCATGAGTCAGTTCATCAGCCGTGTCTTGTGAGTGACCAGCCAAGACTTGATACATCTTTTTGTGTGGCTGAGATTGCAGAAGGAGGACAGCTGTCAATCCTCTGGCAGACCTGACACACCTGCCTGGTGGGCAGCATAGTTTCACCTTGGCAGGTCACCAACTCTGCAGGCCTGTATGTGAAGTGCCTTTAAATGCTCCAAAAGCCCATCTAAATGCTATATATTGTGAATGGCCACTTGGTTCTTTGAACTCAACTAGAAAAGAACCACTGAAGTAGTTGTTTGTTTTCCCAGGAACCATGGCCTGAGAAATAGCAGTACTGAGACCAGGTTTGTGAAATAACAAAGATAAAAGATTTGAGGGCTATCGAGCAATCCCATTGTCCATAGACCCAGCAGCTGAAGTGTTCCTGAAGGAGTTATTTTCCTGAAAGCCAATGAGCCAGTCACAAGCATTCCCTTTCTGTCCCTTTCTATTCACAGCACGCAGCTTTTGTATAAATAGGGTTGCCAATTCTCAGGTTTTTGGCCTCAGATTCAGGTTTTGGAGAGCTATGTTTGTGCTAGTGGCCCAATCTCCAGCCATCTACACCACTCTCCCCTTCTCTCCTCCATTCCACCTTGAATATATGAATATATGTTGCTAGCATCCCACTGTGCATCCCCGCATCAGCCTGAAAAGAGATGGAGAGAGAGAGAGGGATTTGGGATCAATCAATAGTTGGCAATCATATGACATCATCAGGTTCTGCCTCTTGAATCTCAGGTTCGACATGGCATCCTTATTTCTCAAACAAAACAAGCCACACTCAGGTACAACTAATTCCTTGATAGCCCAATGACATCCAGAGCATACGCTGATGGATCTCACAAGAGACAGGAAGTCCTAGACCAAAGACAGGAAAGCCACTTCCCTGATCAACAAGCTATATCCAGGGCAAATGGATGGAGGCCATGCACGGCCAATAGTGGCGCACTGAACCTCCTCTATCTCCCATTGTTGGCATGTCAGTGGTGAGGGTGAATCAGCTGAGGATCAGGGCAGGGAGCAGGCTGAATCAGGACAGTACGGGGCAGGAAGAGGAGGATTATGGTAGCAGGCGCAGCCATGCATGCCAAGATAGTTTTCCCCTTCCTGGCTTAGAACTGCCCCCAGGAGTCTCCTTGGATATATACCAGAATGCTGGCATAGGTCGAAGGAGTCCCATAGGCCAGGTGGCATACAAGTAAAAAGGACTTTTACTTGCCTCTCCTGGGCCATCTGGTTCCCACCCCAGCATGCAGTGTGCACTCTATCAACGCTGCTGCTGGTGGGGCTGGTGGGGGATAGGATCGGGCACTGAGAACTGTCACATGCCATATCCACTCCATATCCTCCAACACATCTATAACACACCAGTTACTGTACCAAGGACTATTGGTTATGGTCTCCCTTATGAAGAAAAACTGCAGCATTTGGGGCTAGAAAAAAGGCACCTGAGGGGGGACATGATTAAGACATACAAAATTGTATTGTGCATGGGAGGGATAGAGTCGATAGAGGGATGTTCTTTTCCCTCTCTTACAACATCAGAACCAGGGGACATCCACTAAAACTGAGTGTTGGGAGAGACAGAAAAGATAAAAGGAAATACTTTTATTTCCCAGCAGGTTATCAAATTGTGGGACTCCTCGCCACAGGAGGTGGTGATGGCATCTGGCCTAGGAGCCTTTAAAAGGGGATTGGACAGATTACTGCAGGAAGAGTCCATCGTGGGCTATAGGCAATGATAGTGCAACCTCCTTACGTTAGTATTAGGCTACTTCAGAATGCCAGATGCAAGGGAGTGGCAACAGGATGCAGGCATCTTGTTATAGCGTGTGCTCCCTGAGGCACCTGGTGGGCCACTGTGAGATACAGGAAGCTGGACTGGATGGGCCTTTGGCCTGATCCAGTAGGGCTATTCTTATGTTCTTATGATTGCATTCACCCTAACCCTCATTATATAGTACTGAAAGTTCAACTCTGCCTTCCCATGTTCTGTATTCACTGGAAATCTTTTAGAAAATCCAGTTGTTTCTGTACCACAGAGATTTGTATCTAACGAACATACTAGAAAGAAACACAAACTGGAGAGTTTTTCTTAAAACCCACTTTTTTCTCATTTTTTTTCCAGAACTAAGCCTGCAAATCTACATTCAGAGCGCAATCCTATACCTGCATTGCACTGGCGCTACACACCAAACGTGCCATCAAGCGCATCAGCGCCGGCTAGTCGGGCGCCAGACCGGCGCAAGCAGCAGAGTTGGCACATGGGGTGGCACACGGGCGCTGCTGTGCCCGTCAGCAGCGCTGGCCTTGCATCAGTTGAGCTTTGGCGGCGCTTGGTCAGTGCAGGGCCTCGCTGAGGGCGTGCCAGAGGCATGCCAGGGGCATAACTGGGCAGTGACAGGGGCGGTGACACACGACGGGAGTTGTGCCATATCCAAAACCCTGTCCTCGGCCAGAGCGGCCCCGATTCAGGCCGCTGCTGTGCACGTTGACCTGCAAAACAGCAGGCGCAGATTCGAGCAGCCTCATAGGGCTGGGTGTGGCTTACACGGGTGCAAGGGGAAAACCTCCCCTTGCCTTGTGCTGAGTTGCTGCTGCCTCCTGCTGGGCTTAGGATATGGCCTTGCTATGTCAGCCTTACTATGTCGGCCATACTTAGGATTGCGCTGTCAGTGCTTTTATTATCCTCCACACTGAAATCAAATAAGCAAGTTGACTAGATAAGTGCAAAACAAGTTTTTCCTGCTCTCCGATGACTCTTATTTCAGTGTGGGCACTTGGAAGCAAGTAGCTCTGTATTCTATTGCTAATCCAATATTAGCTTTATAGTCTGTTGTTAATTCCTTTTTTATTGCAAGCCGTAACAGTTCAAAGATGCAGAGTCATTTGAGTTGAAAAACAATGAGACATATTTCCTGCCATTGAGCTAAGGAAAGAGCTATTGGGGGGGGGGGATAGTTCAGTAAAACAGAGTTGCTATATGCGTCCCAAGCAGTAAGATACAAATGTATTATTATAGCTAGGATGCAAACATTCAGGTTGCACAGAAGTCGTCATTGTGCTGCATGAGTCCAGGATGATGAATAATTTCTGTGTGGCTCAACAAGATACTGCTACATCATCCTAAATTGGACCAGTTAAATATATCACCTATGGCAATTCTCATTCTTTAAGATACCCGATTTCGTCAATTAACATATAGTGCTTTCTAGGACCCTTTCAGTTTTCATTTCTGACATTTCTCATTGAAGGACATTTCTTTTAAAAACCTTGCTCCGAAATTTGGGCATGAATGATAAGCAAACTTGCAGAATTCAGGACCTTATTGTTTCTAGAACCCAGAGGGCAATCCTAAACTGGAGTTAGACCAGCCCAGTTAAGTGCTCTCACCAGTCCCAATATTCAAATTAGTTTTGCATAGCATCATGGTTCCTGCATGCTGAAACATGCCCAGTGATGTCATTCAGGGGGAACGGACCAGAACGGGCGTTCTGGATCCTAACAGGCTCCGTGGCTGCTTCTGGGTTTTTTTTTCCGTTTTTTTTTCAACATTTGAATTTGAACTCAAAAGTGAGTTCCTGTTCCTAAATCATTTGAATGACACCACTGAACATGCCCCCTTTTGCCTTTTTCTAAATATATTTTTTCTGACCCCAGTGAGGATTTAAACCTGTATCCTTTCAGTCTCTAACCACCAGCATTTACCCATTGCACCACACAAGGCCCCTATGAATACTTGTGCAAAGAGAGAATATATAGCCAGAAAAATGCGGAGATTTCAACAAAAGCTATTCAGCTGAATACATTTTAGCTGAATGTCCTGCCTCTCTATTAATAGCTTATGTTGAAATCTCTGCCTTTTGCAGGCTATATACCCTCTCTTTGCGCAGGTGTTCATAAGTTGCAGTGGGTAAATGCTGGTAGTTAAGAAACTGAAGGGTCACAGGTTCAAATCCTGCCTGGGGTTACTAAAAAATTATGTTTTGAAAAATAAAAAGGGGCTGGGTTGCATCAGGCCAGAACTATGATTTCACCACATAATGGATTGTTCTCCCTACTTAAAGCAATCCCCCACTTTTGTAGCTTAGAGTAACAATAGTAAGCTTTAAACAAAGGGTATAAAGCTTCCAATAGTTACTATAAGCTGCAAAAGTTTAGTTTGTCTGTCTGTCTGTCTGTCTGTCTGTCTGTCTGTCTGTCTGTCTGATTGATTGATTGATTGATTGATTGATTGATTGATTGATTGATTCAGAGTGCAATCCTAACCTGGAGTTAGGCCTGCAAAGTTAGGCCTGTAAAGTTTGGCCGGCACAAGGGCCAATGTAAAGCATGTTTGGACCACTCTCGGAATCAGGGTGCATGTCTGTTTGGTGGCCTCTCTGATTCCCAAGGTGGTCCAAACATACTTTACAGTGTCCCTTGTGCCAGCCAAACTGTGCTGGCCTAACTCCAGGTTAGGATTGCACTCTAAATTATATTTCGCCATATGGGGGGCAGCAAATTTTCCTGTGATTTCGGGCAATACGTAGCCTGGTATTAAGTGTTTCGTTTCATGCTATCCAACTGTATCTGTAAGTTAATTTTTATGACTGCAGCTGACCTTGGTTGGTTGCAAATTATCCATGCTACCTCTGAAAGTCTCTTTTGGGTGCTTTGATATGAACCTTCCCTGACCTGCAAGGCAACACTGAATACTTGTGGGAAAAATAAGCAGCGCTTCCTGTCATGATGATGTGGCCACCAGATGATCCGGAAATTGCTAAAGGTCAGCTGCGTCCCACTGACTTGAATGGAAACAATGCACTGGGGAACGCTGCACAAGGTCTCAGTGCTCTTGCTACGCTACAACCTGGGAAGGGCACATACTGATACATTACACTGATTGTCAGAATTTATTGACCCTCCCTGCACAGCAATGAGAAACTGGAAATGTTCTTTGACATCATAGTTGTTCAGCCACTGGGGGCGCAATTCTAACCTGGACTTAGGCCGGCACAGTTAGGCCAGCAGAGTTTGGCCAGCACCAGGGCCACCATAAAGTGTTTTTGGACCACTCTCAGAGTCAGGGAGGGTGCTGCACGTCTGTGTGCTGACCTCTCTGACTCTAAGAATGATCCAAACATACTTTACGGTGTCCCTTGCACCAACCAAACTTTGCCGGCCTAACTCTAGGTTAGGATTGGACTCTGGGAGAAGATGGGGTGCGGCCAGGGCCATATTAACCCATAGCTTTCAGGTATTTGGGGCCCACTCCTGTCACACTGAATGGAAACCCCTGATGGACAGGCAGGTGGGCAAGGTTCTCCCCCCCCCCCCGTGCAAATAAGGCCTCTGCAACTCAGGGCACAATCCTAACCAACTTTCCAGAACTGGGGTAAGGACAATGCAACTCCAAAGTAAGGGAACAAACATTTCCTTACTGTGCAGAGGCCTCTGTGACGACAACTCAGTCAACCCCTGGCCCTGCCCATGGAGTTAATACGGACGGATTGAAGCAAGGGGGCGGGCTTAGCGGCCATGTTGTCTGACTCAAAACATTGCTCATTCCCAGCTCATTCCAAGCATTTCAGATTGCTTTGCGCGTTGTGTTTAGGACTGAATCGTTTACTCCTGAAGTAAAAACTCACGAAAATAACAACGTGTGATTGTGGAGAAACATCATTGGTAACCTTATTATGAGTTAATATGCAATTCCAAGGTTTAATTCCGCATAATTATGTTACTGAACATACCGGACGAAATGCCACTTGCTGTCTATTAAAACTCGGATTGCACTGTTTTGACAGACTTATTTTTTGAAATCTACACAACCAAAAATAAAGTGTGAATGGGAAGGAAAGAAAAAAAGGGGAAGTTGGGCAAAAATTAGATAAATATGTAGGAAAATTACTTTTAAAGCCCTTTACGGCTCGGGTCCGGGGTATTTGAGGGACCGCCTCCTTCTATATAATCCAACCCGTACTCTTAGATCATCTGGGGGGGCCCTTCTGACTGTGCCGCCACCAGGAGAAGTAAGAGGAGTGGCGGCCAGGAAGAGGGCCTTCTCGGTGGTGGCCCCCCAACTCTGGAACACCCTTCCCCTCGAATTGAGAACTGCTCCCTCTCTGTTTACATTTCGGCGGGGGCTGAAGACCTTTTTATTCCAAAAAGCTTTTAATTGTTGACAGGTTGGCTGGCTGGTTATTATGATCCACGGGGCTTGTGTCTTATTTTATTTTTTAATTGTTTTTAAATTGTTTGTGTTTTTTAATCTTGATTGTTTATTGTTTAATACTGTTTTTAATTGTTTTTAATGTTAACTGTTATACTTTATTTTTATCCTTTTTAATATTGTAAGCCGCCTTGGACATCTGCCTTGGCAGAGGAAAGGCGGGGTAGAAATTTCTTAAATAAATAAAAAATAAATAAATAAATTAAATTAAAATCTCTTCATAACACAAGTAGTTGTCAATATGAGAGGAATTCGTTTTTACTTCTAGGCTATCAAGAGTATTTTTTTAAACTTCTACACTCACACCCCCCCCCCAAAAAAAAACAAATTCTGTTAATGTCCAGAAGTTCGAAAATATTACAGTAGAAAATGGAAGGCGGGGGAAAAAAGTGTAAACGGGAAGGGGGGAAAAAGGAGGGGGGGAAATTTTTTTTTTTTTACTCTCTAGACCATTAACAGTGGGTGTCAGAAAATGGTGAATAAGACTGCTAGGAACAACAAGAAATTACACAGCTTCAAAAAATAATGCACTCACAGTTAACGGTAGTTTTATTGAACCAATGTAATGTGAATACATGAATCATTCCGCGGAAATTAAATCCCATTTTTCGTTCAGCGATTCGCACACCCGTCTGCAGAACACGCAGGCATGCTTAAAGACGTTGAAATTAACTTTTACACGCATGCAGGGAGATTTTTATTTGTGAATCCGTGGCGACCCTCCTTCTTCGCGGCATGATCTGAGTCAGCCATATTATGAGACCCGGAAGCGTCAAGACAGTGACGTCATGGCATCTCCAGTGATTAAAGCTTCTTGGACTCAGTGGTGTCATTCAAATGATTTAGGAACAGGAACTCGCTTTTGATTGGCACCTGTCGGGAACCCGGAACCAGCCACAGAGCCTGTTAGGATCCGGAACGCCCATTCTGGTCCGTTCCCCCTGAATGACATCACTGCCTTCGCCCCCCTAGGAATCCGGAGTCGCTCCCTTTAACCCTCTGAGTGCTGGCCAACCAAGAAGAAAAGCTCTTTGCAGAGGAATTGGGAAGGGGAGGAGGGAGAGTGAAGTGGGCGGAGTCAGCCCTAATTTTAACTAGTGGAACTGAGTTCCCCCGCGTTCCCCTTGCATGACATCACTGCTACGACTCCACTGCAGGATGCAGCACATGCCCCATTGGCACAGCTCGGTCGGTGCTGGAAAGTTGGTTGGGATTGCGACCTCGGTCAACACATCACTTTCCCCCCTCTACAGCCTTGTTACAAAACACACACGCACTCATTTCTGCAGCCAACCGCCAACTTTACACAATCCAGCCGCAGGCCAGCTTCTCCTCACAAACTGAGGGGACTGAGGCTTGCATGGATAAACCAGTCATGTCGAACCTCTAACCACCTCGCAGGTAATTCTCGCCGTACCCCTCGCTCACCTTGGGTCCCCCGCACCCCTGAACCCAGCATGGAGATGACAGGCTCCCAGGCTTCAGCCTACTCAGCCTAATTAAATGGATAAAACATCCCTGGGTGGGGCTTTCAGATGACAAGCGATGGCCATGCAGGCAGCAACCAGCTTTTGCCACATTTATATGTCTTTCAGAGCTATTAAATGTGTTGTAGATACTTGTCTTGCACGTTTGCAGCAGCTAATTGCTTTACACAGACCAAAGAAGCCAATTTCATTTCCACTGAAGCTCACTATGGGAAGAATGCCATTTATTATGAGGGGCCCAGGACAAGTGCACTGTATTTTAAATGTTGGGCTGCTCAACCTCACAAAGTCCCAAACACCCAGCAGGAATGCTTACGTCTGGCAGGAAGTCTACTCAGGAGGCAATGCTTGTCCTCTCGCACCAGTCCCAGTGCGGCCACTCTTCAGACTGTCAAAGCACAAAGGTAGGAAGCTGGCTTTGAAAATACAGGGCACAGATCAGTGCCGAAGAATGAAACCAGGAATTACTCAGACAACAGGAAGCGAGACGTCCCACGGAACGTATTGCTTGCTGGAATGGCAGAAGCATGCCACACTCCCCCCAAAAGAAATGCTTGCTCATTCTCATTCTCACAACACATACCTTGCAGCAGAATGCTGGCTTATTTGGGCTGACATTCTCAGAACATGTACCCTGCAGTCATGTCACATTCGTGATGATTACTAAGAATTCAATTGTCTTTCAATCAGACCACATGATTTATTCTTTTTTATATATACCACCCTTCCTCCAAGGTGCTGTACACGGTTCCTTCCTCCTTTGGTCCTCACAACAACCCTGTAAGGTAGGTGAGCCTGCGAGAGAGGGACTGGTCCAGGGTCACCTGGGGAGCTTCACGGCTGAGTGGGGCTACGCCACATGGCCATTGCATCCCATTCTATAACATTGCCCTAATCATCCAATCAGCCACAGGAAGGTTTTGACCTTTTCCTGCACTCAGAAGTAGCCCAAGACTTTTAAAGACCTGAACGACGTCCACCCACTCTGCCCAACCAGTTCAAAACCCCTTACTGGCTATTCTTGTGAAGCATCAATAATGGGCAGTCTTGGGGAGCCCACTGCTATAACCAGTAATGGCATCTAAATGATTTAGCAACAGGTACTCACTTTTGATTGGCACTTGTGTCGGGGCCCGCCCAACAGAAGAGAGGTCATAGCCGGAACCCAGGAACTGCCCCCAGGAACCGCCACGCCTCCTCGGTAGGAACCGCCTCAGGAGGGAGCCCCAGGCAGCCTACCTGCTCACGCTGCTGCTGCCGTTGGTCTCCCTTGCTCCGCTGCCTGCCTGCCTGCCTGGCTCTGAGAACGTGCAGGCAACTCAAACATGCAGGCAATTCAAACGTTGCAGGGGGTGGAGTGGAGGGCCGACGGAGTCGTTGAGTGGACGGGCGAATGGGCGGAGCCAGCCCTAATCCTAGGAATGGGTACGCACGTACCCCCGTGTACCCGCTACATGACATGTCTGGCTATAACTCCTCATCAAGCACTAAGTTCTTTACGGCAATGTTTCTCAAAGTGTTGGTTGGGACCTACTTAGTGGGTCAGGACCTGATGTCAGGTGGGTCATGGAAAGCTGGAAGTAGCCATTTGGAAGCTGCAGACCTTCCTCTTTCTATATTCCTTTTCTGAGTGTTAAGGGTTTGAATTTTCAAGTGAGGAGGTTTTTTTTGTTTCATTTTGCTTTCAGTTCAGTGCTTTTACAAAATATTTACAGCATTGATCTTGCTTTCTGTCAGGGATGTTACCTGGTTCTGCAACTGCAATTTGCACTCCAGGAGTGTCATTTGATTATGCTACAATGGTGGCACTTTTGGCTTGATGATGTCACTTCCGGCTATGACCTCACTTCCAGGTTAATGACATCACTTCCAGTGGGTCCCAACACAAGCGCCATTCCAAAAAGTAGGTCCTGGTCTAAAAAGTTTGAGAACCACTGCTCTAAGGAGAAAGAAGAGCGAGGAAAAGGAAGTGGAGGCAGAAGCATGGAATGGGGAGAGAGCGACACTCTAGGCTAGAGTTGGGCTAGAGCTACCTCTCCTCTGTGCTGCCGTTGGCCAGAGCAAGCAAGCCAATGAATGAGGAAGAAATTTACCACCCAAGTTAGTTCATCTCCTCCTGCTGCATTGGAAGGTCAGC
Source organism: Lerista edwardsae (assembly GCA_029204185.1). NCBI lineage: Eukaryota > Metazoa > Chordata > Lepidosauria > Squamata > Scincidae > Lerista > Lerista edwardsae. The sequence goes on from JAJKFI010000123.1 coordinate 396,173, forward strand.
CTTGTCTGTATTCTGTGTGATGAGTTCATTCAGTCATTGTGGATGCAAAGAAGCAGCAGAATTGATTCCCCTCCTAGGAAGCTGCTCAATATAGCTCTGCATGAATAACTCTTCTGTGCTTGCAGGCTTCCAATCAAAAGGCACACCCAAATCAGCGCCATGCAGAAACCCAGGGAATGGATTTATTTGAGAGCGAGTCTTACTCCATCAGGCGCTCTTATCTCTCTGCACGATCAAGGTTGCAGAAGAAGGTGGTATTCTTCCTCTCTTTGGACAGTTAATTCCCACTGTCTGTCTGCTATCTTTGGCCCCAATCATGCAATCCTTTCAGAGGCAGAAGAATGGAATTCTATTTCTATGAACTAAAGCAACACACTGATAAAAAACGGTATTTTAAGGGGTTCTTAAAGGTTGATGCTGATAATACCATTCAGCAGTTTAAAGACTACTGCAACTCCCAGACTGACTGGGGAGTTTATAATTGAAATATCTGTCCTCTTGCGATATACATCTATCTGATAAAACAGGCCTGCCACTGCCAGGTCCTTTGTAGAAGTCCGTTGTATTGATTACAGCTGAGTCAGATCTGTAATTTCCCTAGTTACTTTCTTTCCAAACGACAACAATGTAGTTCAGAGCAAGCATCGTGCAAAAGAAGAAAATTCATTGGGTGCATTTCAAAGCTCAGTTCTACCACAGACCTAGCAGTCTTAGGGCACAATCCTAGCCTGGAGCTAGGCCGGCACAGGTTAGGCCAGCAAAATTTGGCCGACACAAGGGACACCGTAAAGTACGTTTGGGCCGCTCTCGGAGTCAGAGAAGCCAGCACACAGACGTGCGCCATCCTCCCGACTCTGAGAGTGGTCCAAATGCACTTTACTGTGGCCCTTGTGACAGCAGGGCTGTATTAACCCATGGCCAAGCCCCTAGGCTTTCAGGCATTTTGGGACCCCTCCGAAACTCTTCAGGAAAGCTCCTACCACACAGAACGGAAGTCCCTGGTGGATGGGCTGGCAGGCAAAGTTCTCCTTCCACCCTTTACAAATAAGGCCTCTGCAGCTCAGCCAATGCATTACTTTTCCCCATCTATTGCCTTTTACAAAACACACACACACAAGCAGTGATGTCATGCAGGGGGAACGCGGGGGAACTCAGTTCCACTAGTTAAAATTAGGGCTGACTCCGCCCACTTCACTCTCCCTCCCCCCTCCCAATTCCTCTGCAAAGAGCTTTTCTTCTTGGTTGGCCAGCACTCAGAGGGTTAAAGGCAGTGATGTCGTTCAGGGGGAACGGACCAGAACGGATCCTAACGGGCTCCGTGGCTGGTTCCGGGTTCCCGACAAGTGCCAATCAAAAGTGAGTTCCTGTTCCTAAATCATTTGAATGACACCACTGCACACAAGCCCTTCTTTGCAGCCAATCCCCACCTTAGGCAATCAGCCACTGGTGGGCTTATCCTCACACACAGACCCAGAGTGCGATCCTAACCTTGAGTTAGGCCGGCACAGTTAGGCCAGCAAAGTTTGGCCGGCGCAAGGGACACCATAAAGTATGTTTGCACCACTCTGTGTCAGAGAGGCCAGCACACAGATGTGTGCCATCCTCCCTGATTCCTAGAGTGGTCCTAATGCACTTTATGGTGTCCTTTGTGCTGTCCAAACTTTGCTGGCCTAACTGTGCCAGCCTAAAATCCAGGTTAGGATTGCGCTGCCAGGCTTGCATGGAAGTACCCCAGCAGTGAAGACTACGCATGCAGCCCAGCTCAATCCCTGGGCTTGGCCTATGTGATTCTTGGAGAGCTCTGCAAGCATTGCCTTTGCAAGTCTCTTGCCAGCTGGAGGGTTGGCAGGTCAGATGGGGAGTGCCCAGGGGCTGGATCTGGAGACCCATGCATTAGGCTGACACCCAGACATGCCAACTCGATGAGCCCTAGTCCCTATGGGGCCTCTAGGCTTCAGCCTACTCAGCCTAATGGATAATACGGTCCTGTGTGCCAGCCAAACTTTGCTGGCCTAACTGTGCCGGCCTAACTCCAGGTTAGGATTGTGCCCTTAGGCAAACCACCGACTCTCAGCCTTGGCCCCAATATGTAATATGGAGAACACATGTGGAGATACGTGGAACAAACAAATGGCAGAAATCTGTACACGAAGACTGAACCCAATTTTTCTGTGGGGGAGGGAATTGTGTTTTGCAAACACTTCCCGTCCATTTGTGCAAAAATGCACCCACATGTGTGATCTTTTTGCAGGATCATGTGTGAAAGTGGGCAATGGGTGTTTGCTCATTGTGTGGGGCAATGTGGCAGGAAGAAGAGGAAACATGTCATTCCTTATCTTGTCGTGCTATACTAGGGGTGTTAAACTCTGCGTTTCATACAGTGGGCCGAACAGCATTCATGAAGCCTGCTGAGAACTGGAAGTGATGTCACAAAGAAAATTATGCTGTTAAGCAGGTCGTGACCAGAAATAGAATGGCAATGCAAATGGCAGAACAGTAAATGCCCAATTCTTGATCTTTTTTCAAGATATGGAAGAACCCAATTATCAGGCAGAGAGCCCTTCCTGCAGTGACATTTCAGCACAGCTCCAACAGCTGAGCGCAGCTGAAGGCAGTGCTGAGAGAGCCCGAGGGCTGGATAAAGAGCTTCTGGGGGCCACATACAGTCCATGGGCCTGACGTTTGACACCCCTGGCTACACTGATGGGCAATGGAACTATCAGCACAGCTCAGAACATCAGGGAGCAATGAGGCTCTCCCAGACCTCATTTTGAGTGACGACAGTTTGAGGCTTTCATGTACTGTCGTGACATGAACACACAGTGAAATCTGACTGCCCAGGTGGCACTGGGATGCCATCAGCCTGGTTATGTGAGCCTTGATGGCTTGCCATTCTGGGATCACTGAATGAATGAGAAAGAGCAAATAATAAAGGGGGGGAATGGAACCAAAATAGCCACAGATCAGGTGGCCAACAGGCACAAGACAGCCAAGGTGTGACATTTCTGGTGGGGAGGGGGATGGAATGGGCAAGCTGTGATGGCACTGAGAGCATGCTCATTCCCTTTGTCCAAGCTCTTTTTAAAGTGTTACATGGAGACCCTTGGGCGGGGGGGGGGAGGGCCCCCGGGTGCAGAGCTCCTGCGGAGGGTGGAGGGCAGTGAAGAGGTGCCTCGCCTCTCAGAGAGGCATGCTGTTTTGGCCCACTGACACTCCCTTGGCTCCCTCCAACTCCGAAATGGAGCCTGGTGTGCCAGGAGGGCATATCAATGGGCGGGGAGGGGGTAGAAAGCTGACGCTAGGGGCCCTTGGGTGGAGTGTGGACTGGGCGTGCTACTGCTTCAAGCCCTTCTTACATATGCGCCCCCACATGCATGCTCACGCACGCACACGCACACACACACACACACACACACACTCACTCACTTTTCAGCCACAGTATATTGCTTTGAGATACATATTTAACTCTTTGATACTGACAAGACCCATGACATTGCCCTGCTGAAACTATCCCAACAACTGTATTAAAACAAGTGCCCTTCCTTCGAGAGTGCATTCTCTCCAAAGGATACTGGCAACAGTGATCCAAAAGGTTATTTTCCACTTTATGAAAGAATCTTTTGCCACTGAATAGTCCCAACCTCTAATCCTGGTATTCTTTAGCATTCAAAAGACCTGGATCCCCCAGAGATGTCTTTGCAAATCTGCAAATTAAGGTTCTTGAAATTCTGGACATGAGCCCAGAGTATTTTACTGAATTAGGTTTTGTCCTTGCATTGTAATTAAAGTAGCGACGCTGGAACATGCTCAGTACAGATTTTCTTTTCTCACTCTCTGTTCGGAACAGACCTTTCCTGAAAACCCATGTCCTCTGTGTCAGCAATTCCCCATCAGTAGGTTAGGACACCACAGAATGTCACCAAAGCTGTGTCGCTACAGTGAAGTTGCCGGCAGAGTTAAGGCAAGGACAGGAGAAGTGCGCCACACTGCTGAAAGATCAGAAAGCATCCTGGGAAAGAAGGCATCGTTTCTGCCAGGTCACGTCGATGCTGAGAGAGCCAGCTTTCTGCAACCCACCAAGTGGGTCCTGACATACGGTTTGAAAAACACTGGATTAGCTTCTTTTGGAGGGTGGGTGGGGGTTTCCCATCTTTTTTCTGCCTGTGCGGCAAAGGCTGAAGTTCTCTTGATGTTCTGCTAAAGCACTTCAAGTCGCTTTTAATAATAATAATAATAATGATGATGATGATGCTAGTATTTATATACCGCCTTTCTTTGGTCATTAGATTGCTCCTCTGACTTTAATTCAAGGTGGTTTACATAGGCAGGCTTTATTTCTCTAAACCCCCAAGGTTTTTTTTACAAATTACAAAGAAGTTCTGTCTTTCAAGAACTACAACAACATACAGATGGAACTTTCATGGTCTAGTCCTTCTTTCTAGTCCGATTGCCTTCCTGCTGGCTGATAGACGGTTTCTCTGCTCCCACCAAAGAAACAGCTGGCCCAGCACAACTCCTCTCTCAAAGGCAGCTGGAGACAGCTCAGCTCTTATCAGTCGCAATTCTCAAGGTCTGCCGCTCACTGAAGCTTCCAATGATCTTGAACTGGCAACCTTCGGATCTTATCTTCAGGCAAACGGAGGCTTTAACCCTCTCGAATAAACCTCCTGCCCAGATTTAGTCTCACTTTTAAATCTCACTTTTACTGTGAGATTAACTCCTTTGGCTCTGTTATCAACTCTCCCATTCTATCCCCCTCTTCCTTTTCCAGTCCAAGAAGTTGGAAGAGGAGCCATGAAGGCATGGAAGTGGGCAGCCCCCATCAAATGCCGCCTTGGGTGTCTGCTTCAGTTGCCCCCATGGATGTGCTGGCCTTGATTGTTGGCTCTATGTATGATGGTTAAAGAGTCCATTGTTAACAGAACCTCTTCAGGCAACCCAGTTCTACGGACATTCCATTATGGGGTTCACTGGAGCCAACTGCTGAGCCACCATTTTGCACCTGGCTCTGGCTGCTGGACCTCAGGGTAACAACAACAACAACATTTCCACAAGCCCAAAGTCAGCCCAAACCAACAGTTGCACAGAGCTTCCATGACACAGAACACAATCCTAACGTGGGGTAAAGCCGGCACAGTTAGGCCAGCAACGTTTGACTGGCACAAGGGTGTAATGGACATAGTTTGTGGTGTCAGCAGTGCCCTCCCTGCTGATTCCAGAGCACACAGGGTTAACTCCAGAACTCCTGCTGTCCTCCGGAGCACAGGTATAGCCTAGGCAGGCTAATGTGGGCTGGTTAAAGGCAGAAGTGCTGAGTCACTCAGCAGGTGCAGATGGGTGTGGCTGATTAGCTATAGTCTGCCTAGCAACAGTCTCTGATAGGCCTGCAGATGTATAAATGTAGAGGAAGGAGCAGCACAGCAGTGTGGGGGTGTGGTAGGAGCAACGTTTGGTAGAAGTGGAGAGACTGGACTGATAAACCTGTATCTGACCCATGCGCATGGACTAATGACTATGAGCTTGGATTCTGATTTGGCTTGGCGCAACTTGGACTTTCTGGCTTGGGACTGACGTTGCTGCTGTGCTTAAAGAGATAAGGCCCGGTTGTGTTCCCTCCATTACTGCACCAGGGCTGCTTAAAGGGGAAACCAGTCAGCCTAGTGTGGGCATCAGGACCCATAGGGAGGCCCAGCAGGAGTTTCTGACAGAACAAAGGGCTACTATAAAGCACAATTGGACCTCTCTGGGAGTCAGAGAGGATGGCACACATCTGTGTGCTGGCCTCTTTGACTCCAAGAGTGGTCCAAACATACTTACCATGTCCCTTGTGCTGGCCAAACATTGCCGGTTTAACTATGCCAACCTAACTCCAGGTTAGGACTGCGCTCGCAGTGTTGACAAAGCTTGTCACATAACTGGCTATGCACATAGTCCAGTGAGTGTGTCAATCCAAGCCTTCTATTCTTGCAATTCACATGTGCTGAGAGCGTAGCCCAATAATACCCACCACAATGTGCACAGCAGAAGGGGCTTGTTGTGGGTGCCATGCAGGCTGTGAAAGCAGCAACCCACTAATCAGACCCGTTTGTGCAGGATCATTTTAGGCCATATGGCATCCTTTCTTTCTCCCAGAAAACTTTTCCTGAATGTCTGGGCTGGAGTTAAAATACTACACTAGGAGTGGAAGAAAACTCCACATAGTTGTGCTCTCTAAAAACTCTGAAATAAATGAATAGAAGGAAGCTCATCAACTACCTCCACCCAAGAGATAACATACCTATTTCAGCTCGTGTTTGAGACCTCCCAGTGCTATTATTTTGTCAAGGGCTTCCCTTAGTAAACATCTGCTGGGGAGAAGTATTGAATTCCAGCTGTTTCCAGCTGTAAATCCTTGAACATTAATATTTACACAGTAGGGGGGTAGGTTGCATTCATTGTTGCATTCCCTTCCTTCATTCACCCGTCGCCCCCCATGAAGCACAAAAAAACCTTCGCTCAGAAATATCTCAAACTTTGCTTGTGCCTGAACTAGTAGGAATCTTGCGACATCACCAAATTGCAGCTGCACAAAGCAGACATGTGAAAAAGCAGGCAGGGGGGTGGTTTTTGCAAAGTTGGTTTATTCAAGGCTTGTCATCTAAATGTTTATGGAAGTCAGCAAGACAGGGGGCAGGCTAGTGGAAGGGCAGCACATGAATTATGAGTCGTTTTCTGTCGCTCAGCCAACTTAAAACAATTGGCACTACAGCAACCCTCTGACGGCAGGCTCAAGCCATTCTTCTTGTTAGGAGTCTTTGTTTTCTGCTCTGTGCTTTACAAACAACTACAGGCAACACAATCGACTCAGATGGTTCCGTGCCTCTAAGACAGAACTGGAAACTGATAAAGCGACCAAACACTCAGACATGGAATGTCTTTTCTGGGCCAGGATTCTGGTCTAGGAGACAGTCTAGAGAGGAACATGCTGTGATTCTCAAGCTGTCAGCAGACAAGATCTGCCCAGAAGTGGGACACCTTAGGGAAGATATGAAGTTCCAGGAAGGAGAGACTTTCTTCCCACCACCAGCACAAACAAGGAAATGGACTGAATATGCACTGGCAGCGGCATAACTAGAAGCCCGGTGTCAGGGGCAGTGATGTCACGATACCACGTGACATTGTGACATCACTTCCTGGTCCTCCCTTGTGCCCCTCCCTTGGCCTTGTGCCCCTGTTCCTTCTCCTGTGGAGGCTCTTCTCAATAGGAGAAGGAATGGGGGGCATGAATCTACTGCAGCAAGCGCCCCCCCTCCTCTGGAAGAACTGTAAGCGGTGTAAGGCAACAAGTTACTTCCAGGTTCTTCCCAGAGGAGGCACTGGTGGCTTTGCACCTGCCTTAGTGTAGAGTCCGGGGCAAGTGCCCCTCAGTCCCTGCCCTAGTTATGACTTTATAAAGTCATATAAACTGGATTTGAATGGGTGTCATGGAGGGTAGAGGTTCTCGATCTATCCACAGAATCTGTTGTTGTGCACTTGAACTGAAACAGTGACCATGGTAAACTTCTAGGGGGCACATTTGGGGAGGCTTAGACAGATCAGCTGGTGTGATCCTGTAATGAAACTTTGGGAGAGCTGCCACTTTGCTCTTCTAATGAAGTCTCCCTCTTCCGATGGAGTTTCCAAAACCATTCTGGAAGCGAGTTGGCAATGTCCAATTCTATTTCACTTCTGATGCCACTGTCAGAATTGGAGCTTCTGTTCATTAATCCTTGCACACAACAGGTGGCACATATGCAACTGTATGCGAAGATGCATGAATGTACATCTGCAGAACTAGTTCCTAGTTAGTTGGTTGTGGGGTCCACATATTCCACTTTTAGAAGGGGAACCCGACTTTTACAAGTTGGCGAAACACTGGTCTAGAGGAAAGCATCATCCCAGTGTGCTCCAGTCCTTGCAACTCTAATTTTCAAAACTGACTGCAGCCCAGACCTGTTAAATCAAAAATTCTTGGAGATGATGAAGTTATGCTAAGAGGTTTGTAGTCCACAGCTCCTTTCCAGTCTCTGCTTATGAGCTCTTTTAGGTCAAAAAAAAATGTTTCCCAAAAGATATTGCCGAAAAGGTAAAGAAATCTCTCAGGTGGCTGGAGCAAGCTATCTGAAACGTTAGCAGCAACTTTCAACCACTGGATGCAAACCTGCTCTGTGAGAGCTCAATCCTAACCTGGAGTTAGGCTGGCACAGTTAGGCCAGCAAAGTTTGGCTGGCACAAGAGCCACCGTAAAGCATGTTTGGACCACTCTCAGAGTCAGGGAGGCCAGCATGCAGATGACCACATCCTCCCTGACTGAGACTCCCTGGTCTAAATGTGCTTTACAGTGGCCCTTGTTCTGGCCAAACTTTGCAGGCCTAACTGTGCCAGCCTAACTCCAGGCTAGGATTGCACTCTAAAACACATTCTTTCCCCAATGGTACAGTTCTCACAGGTTAGAGCCAAACAGGAATCCTCTCCCCAGCTAGCCACAAATTCTTGTTGTATCCTGCAGTCACCTTGTGGACTGAGACTGTCTGAAGAGGGCCAGTCCACAATGATCATCATCACCACCACCACCACCATAAACGCTCATGAGAATGCAAGTCCACAATCTATTTGGGGCCAGAGCTGCATTTGATTCAGGATCTTGGAATCTGAAATTAAGAGCGCAGTCCTAGCCCGGCACGGTGACGGCACAGCGCTCTTGTGCCATAAGGCATGTCTGTGCCATGGATTTGGTTGCTGGGCCAGCGCAGGCAGCAGTGCCAGTGCATATAGGCCACCACAGTGATGTCATGCAGGGGGTACGCGAGCACCGGTTTCTAGGATTACAGCTGGCCCCGCCCATTCGCCTGCCCACTCGTCGACTCCGCCCTCTGCAACGTTTGAATTTCCTGCATGTTTGAGTTGCCTGCGCGTTCTCAGAGCCAGGCAGGCAGCGAGCGGAGCCTTTCCTTTCCTTGCCACTGAAAAATGAGTTGCTCTGGGGTTTTAACATGATGCCAGGCCTCCTTAACATGTTCTGGGGGTGGTGTGGAATACTGTTGCAACTGTTGGGTCAGTTTAAAATCATCTGAGGCCTCAAAAAGGGCTTTTTTTCATGTCACTTCCTGCCACGACATCACTTCCGGCTTATGACGTCACTTCCGGTGGGCGGGTCCCGACACGTGCCAATCAAAAGTGAGTACCTGTTCTTAAATCATTTAGATGACACCACTGGGCCACCAGCTACACTGGCTGAGCGCTGGCTTGGTTTTGCCATCACAGGGCTGCGTCAAGGAAGTGCTGGAGGCAGGCGGGAGGCGTAGCGGGGTGGCAAGAGGGCAGATCCGTGAGCGGTCTGGCCCGGAGAGGGGGACAGAGTCGGAAAAGGGCTGTTAGGCAGTATCCTAACTTCCGTCCCAGGGCTGGGCAGCCCCAATCCAGGCTGCTCCTGGCTGCATGGACTTGCAGCCGCAGACCTGAGACTAGGGGGCTCCCTAGTGCTGGCTGGGCCTTACCCCGGGACCTGCTTGCTCCAGCGCAGGTTGGGATTGTGCTGTCCGATTCACCTGCCGTTAAGGAGCACCTGAAATGGCCTTCAGCATATTGTCCACACCTAGGGGTATTTTTGACTGAGGGATGCTCTTTAGGATTTTGGACAGCGTCTTTCCCAGGCTTGCTGCCTGAGACTTTTTTTTGAAGTAGAGACTGCTGGGGCTTGGAACTGAGACCTTGCGCTGGCAAACTTTTTTATGCTCTGTTACTGCGTTGTTGACCCTTGCCCCCCGGTGCAGTTGGCCAGTCAAGGAAAGATGCTCCAAGTTCCAGGCAAGCTTGAGCTCCAACAGCTGCCTTTTTAGACCTTAAGCCCTTGAGAGAGCTCTTCAAAAGACTTGCCATTGGATTCTCATCATGCACAGGGATGTCTCCACACAGAACTCACTGATGCAAAGAGACGGGGTGTGAAGCTTGCACAGCCATCACCCCATGTTAGCACAGCCTGCGTGTGTGCACAGTGCCTACGTGTATCCCATTCACTGTGGACATCTGTTGCTGTACATGAGCAGCTCTTTCAACGTCCACTGCATGCACGCCACATGTACACACTACGAACGGTCACGTGTACAGAACTGCCACATGCATCCCTTTCAGCTCTGATTCCATGCATTTTCTAGTGTCCATGTAGGGAAATTGTAATAATTGAAGTGGCCATATAAGGGCGGGGGGGGAGAGGAGTCAGGTGCACTCATTCAATCAATAGGTAACCTCCAAAGAGCCTTCATGCTTCAGCCCCTGCTTCCCTCCAGCTTTGCACATTTGACCAATGTCTAGGATTTCAAAGCTGAATGAACCAATATTGGTACAACCTTTGCAAAGTTATCCCAGGACAGGGGGTATCTGCCTTTTCCAGAACCAGTTCGGGGATCTCTAGTTGGGAATTTACTGCCAATACCTCTGCCCTATGCTTGTTTCCTATGGGTTCAGTGGGGTATCTCAAAGAAGTCTGAATAAGATTGCAGTCCAGAAGGGAACCATAGGCAGTTGCTGTGGGGGAAAGAGGTTCTGTAGCAAATTGCTACAAGTGCTCCCCACCCCTAATAAGCACCTTGTTACACCTGAATGAGGCCACAATCCTATCAACACTTACAACACTTATCGTTACGCAGGCTTACTTCTGAGTAGAAATGCATAGGATTGGGCTCTAAGTAACATTTCTTGTGGCACCAGCTTTCAAGCCCAGGTCATCAACTCTTTCACAAATTATGCACTTCTTACCCAGAAAGCATGTCCATGTAGAAAAAGAGGTCAAGCCTACCTGTGGCAGTCTGACTTATGTGTATTAAACTGCAGGTACACACAGCATACATTTATGGGGAAGTGGTCACCTCTAGCCCTGGCTTTCCAGCACGAAGTTCATACAATGGGTCAGGTCACACATATGATCAGGTACAAGTGAGTTTCCTGTAGGAAATACGTCTCATGTGAGCAAGCCCAAAACATCAAAGTTTGGGTTTACTCCCACTTTTCTCCTTCGATCAAGTGCACCACCCAAAAGAATTTCCAGAGGGCGCCATTTCACCAACTCGCGTTTTTGGCGTCCGCCTGGTCAATTTCCTCCAGCAAGAAGTAAAGAACAAAACACAGCAGTGGGAGAAAGAGGCTACTCACCATCTCTCCGCAGGTTCGAAGCTCTCAAGGCTCTGATTGATCCAGTCTGAGCGGCGGCGGCGGAGCCCTGCCGGCTGCAAAAGTTGGCCCAGACTGCGGCGGAAAGGAGGAAGGGCGCGAGAAGTCGCATCGGGACCCCTGATGCTTGGCACAGCGTCTCTTTAAAATCAGCAAGGCAAAGGGCAGGCTCCCTCTTCCAAAAAGGAGGTCTCCCGTTCGCACTGCTCTTTGCAAGTCCCGGGGGTTGCGCTGTTTCCCCGCTTCCGATCTCCGCTCCAAGCTAACCCCCCGCGAGCTCCAGCGCCAAGGAACTTTTTTCTGAGCTCGCTGCAGGGGCGTGAGGTTCTCTTTGAGAAGTTAGACGGCAAAGGGGACAGGTTGCCCCCTCCCTCCCCGCCGGCACAGGCGCACACCTGACCTGGCTCCCCGATCTCCAGCGGCAGAATGAAGAGCGATTCCCAGATCGAGCGCCTCGCGGGGGGCGCGGGGTGGGTCGGCAGGCAGACGGACGGGAGGCTGCAACGCCCCCCCCCGCCTGCTGCTGCTGCCGCCGAGCCGGGCTGCCTCCCGCCCCTTTTTCTTCCCCGACGACGCTCCGGCTGGGGCTGTGCAGACGTTCGCAGACTTTGGGAGCGCTCAGAGGGGGCGGCCGAGGGTGTCGCTCAGCCCGGGCATCGCGGAGAGGGGCAGGCGGCGGACGTCCGGAGCCGGGATGAGGTTCTTGTTTCTAGTGCCCGCTGCTGCTCCTGCTGCGCCTACAGTCATTCGGAAGGGAAAGACGCCGGCGGCGGCTCCGCAGGGAGGAAAGGAGGCGGCGGCGGCACAGGCGTCTCTGGCCATGGGGGCAAAGAAGGCGGTGGACGGGGCGTGGGGAACGGGGAGGGGGAGGGAAGAAAGAGATGCTTTCGTGTCGACTTCGGGCTGCACATAGATCCCTCCCACCCCCCGCAGCGCGCTCCAATGGCGTTCCTAGAGGGGGACCCCAAATGCTGTTTTGCAGGAGCCTGAGCTCCTGGGGAAAGCGGCCCCTCTCCCGCCTTCACAGACAGTCGCGGCTGTGGAGGCGAGCCGCGAGTGGCTATGAAGACGAGGGGGTGGGGCCGCTTCCCCCAGGAGCTCAGGCTCCAGCAAAACTGAGCATTTTGAGCCTCCTTCTAGGAACGCCACTGGCACGCTCAGGAAGAGGAAACCTGGCACGCTCAGGTTTTCGCGGAGGACATTGAAGAAAATCAAACTCTTGGGAGGGGGGGCGTCCTTGAAGGGACCCGGCGCCGCCTGTAAGAGTGGACGGGGGGGGGGAGATTCCAGGCGAGGGTTCAGTAGTGCATGCAAAGTCCAGGTAAGGTTAAAAAGTTGGCACAAGTTCCTCACGCGTCCCAAGTGGCCCTGCTGGCACTTCCCCCCCCTCTCTCCCCGCCTTCTTCAACGATCCTGTGTCTCCCCTTTGCTCTTCCACTCGTGCCCTTTCTCTGTTCCTACGTTTCTTGCTTGTAAAGTTAGTTTGTACGCTCCTTGTGGGCAAGGTAGGCCCACACCTCCAGGCACTCAAGGCTCATCCTAAATGCAGCCCCCTCTCCGCCCTCTGCTGACGAGCCACCAGTCCCTCCTCCTTTTCCCACTCCCTCTTTTGGAATAGGAAAAGGAGCACAAAGAGGGAAAGGAAGGAGAGGAGGCTCTCTAGCCCACCACTTTCCTCTTCTCTATGCTTAAGAACATGAGAAGAGCCCTGCTGGGTCAGGCCAATGGCACAGCTAGTCCAGCTTCCTGTAGCTCTACTCACAGTGGCCCACCAAGTGCCTAAGGGAGCTCAGTAGACAACAAGATGCTTGCATCCTGTGGCCACTCCCTTGCACCTGGCATTCTGAAGTAGCCTACTGTTAATGTAAGGAGGTTGCACCACCCATCATGGCATAATAATATTGGCCATTTTATTCTCAACCCCGTTTTTAATTACCCCAAGCATGGAACTGGCCTTCTTCACCCCAGCCGCACACTGGATCAACACCTTCATCAAGTTGTCCACACTTGTCTACATTGAGGGCGCAATCCTAAACAGCGCTGGATTAGTGAGGCTGGTCGGCCAGCGCCAAATTCAGCACTGCTTAGAACGGGCTGGAGCCTCCCCGTGGCAAGGGAGCGTGCGCCTCAGATCTGCACCCGCTAAAGAGTGGGCGCAGATTCGAGGAGACCGCGCGGCCCGAATTGGGGCTGGGTGGCCTCGCTGAGAGGCTTAGGAAGTGGCTGTACAGCCACCGCCCAAGCCCCACCAAGCCCCGTCCCGAAATGTCCCGTCTTCAGTTGATGCTTTGGTTTGTTGGCACTCTGAAGCCGATGCAGGCATAGATCCAAGGAGACTGCATGGCCCAAATCGGGGCCGTGCGGCCTCCCGAAAGGGCTTCGAATTCAGCCATGAGGCTGAATCCGAAGCCCATCCCCCCGGGGCAGCCTGCCCACAGCCCATTCGGTTACGCCCTCCCCCTGCCCACTCCCGGCTTCGGGTGGCGCAAGGGAGATGCTGGGGAGGCTCCAGCCTTGCCTCTACTGTGCTGGATATGGTGCAGGCCCGTCGGCCTCGCCATTCCAGCGCAGGTGCTAAGAATGTAGCGTTGAAGCCAGGTGCATACCTGGGCGCAACCGCGCCCAGGGGCACACAACGTCATGACATCACTATGTCGTGACGTCATGACATTGCCGGGAAGAATCGCACACGCGCGCAGTTCCACCCAGCAAGCGGGAATCAGGCGAGGGGGAGACGCAGCTTTCCCTCACCTGATTCTCCGCCCGTCAGAACTCCGCATGCCCCTTGCCAGCAGGAAACGTCAGCAAGGGGTGTGCACAGGCACAGTTCCTCCCAGCGAGCGGGGAATCAGACGGGGGAAAGACGCAGCTTTCCCCTGCCTGATTCTCCGCCCGTCAGGAGGAACCCTTTTCAGCTTGCACATAGATGCCAAGTGCTGAAAGGAGGAAGCTTTCCCTCGCCTCTGATTTGCAGAGTTAGGGGGGCGCGCCGCGGCTTGCCGTTGCCGGCTTTTCCTCACTGTCGCTGGCCTTAAAGTGCCAACGGCAGCCAGGAGAAGCCGGCGAGCTGCGGTGCGAGGCATGCCTTGGGCATTGCGAGGGGGGGCTAAGGGCCATGGGTGCCCCCCAGGCACATGCGCCCCAGGGCTCTTGCCCCCCTCGCCATACCCTAGCTATGCCTCTGGTTGATGCAACCATGTTCCCCGCAGGGCAGGATTGCGCTGCCAGAATCAAGGAGGATGTCACACATCTGTGTGCTGACCTCTCTGACTCCGAGAGTGGTCCAAACATACTTTACAATGTCCCTTGTGCCAACCAAACTGGCCTAACTATGCCGGCCTAATTCCAGGTTAGGTAAAGTAAAGGTAAAGGTTTCCCCATGACTGAATGGTCTAGTCATGACCGACTGTAGGGGGCGGTGCTCATCTCTATTTCTAAGCCTGTAGAGCTGGCATTTTGTCCGAGGACAAGCTTCTGTGGTCATGTGGCCGGCATGACTCTATGCCGTAGCACACAGAACGCCATTCCCTTCCCACCGAAGTGGTCCCTATTTATCTCCTTGTATTTAGGTGCTTTCAAACTGCTAGGTTGGCAGGAGCTGGGACAAGCAACGGGAGCTCACTGCGTCGTGCAGTCTTGAACTCCCAACCTTCCTGTCGGAAAGCCCAGCAGCAGCGGTTTAACCCGCTGCGCCACCACGTCCCACAGTCCCACTAATCCAGGTTAGGATTGCTCCCTGAATCTTACTCACTAATCTACAAATGCAATATCAGTGCATTTTCCTGTTTTGCCCCAGTGATTTTCCAAGCTGGGATTCTCTTTACATTCCCCCCAGGTATAAGTAATAGCTTATTACCAACATGAAGAACTATAGTTCATTATAGTTCTATTTATTCACACTATCACTTGCATACTAGTTCACTTCCTCAATAGATCAGGGCCAAGTATGTACTGATAAGGGAGAAGCAATCAGAAAGCCCGATAGTTGGGTACCTGTGCATGGTAAAGTGCTTGATTTTTTTTTTCCTAGCCAATTAAAGCATGAGTGAGAGGGATGAAAGAACAGAATTCAAAGGCTAAGGGTGCCAAATAGCCCCATACCGGAAGAGCAAAGGGATAACGTGAACTCAAAGGATGACAAGCTTTGGATGAAAGCCAGTCACATCAAGATACCAGCCCAAAATACCAGAAGCGGCTGGCGCACATCCCAAATCAATTAAAGAAGATTACTGCAGCATCGGCAATCTACTTGTCTCCTGCAACAGAAAATGGAGATAACAAAGCAAAAAGGAAATGAAGAGAAATGTTAACTAATGAAACCAAGGGAAGAATCCTACGGACATTTGGATTGCAAAATTCAGAACTGCGGTGACCCAACATATCAAATCTGACAGCAGGATATGAAGCTCTTGCACACAGAGCCTACAACAGTTGATTTGAGGGTTTGCTGCACACCAGGTTTAGTAGAAATTATAGTTTGTGGCACCATTTGGAATGAGCTTTGCCCCATCATGCTCATTGTTCCATCACATTTCAGAGCTCCCACTCCCTCTGAGCGCAATCCTAACCTGGAGTTAGGCCGGCACAGTTAGGCCAGCAAAGCTTGGCTTAAAAATTTTAAATTTTTAACTGTTTTTAACATTGTTTTTAATTGTTAAACTTTGTGTTTTATTGTATTTTTAATGTTGTAAGCCACCTTGGGTGCCCATGGGGCAGAAAGGCAGGATAGAAATTAAATAAAATAAATAAATAAGAAGAAGGGATATCATAATGTATATTTGGACCACTCAGTCAGAGTGGGCAGCACACAGACGTGCGCCATCCCTCCTGACTCCAAGAGTGGTCCAAAAGTGCTTTACAGTGGCCCTTGTGCCAGCCAAACTTTGCCGGTCTAACTTATGCTGGCCTAACTCCAGGTTAGGATTGCGCTCTGTGTGTGTGTGTGTGTGTGCACGCGCGCGCATGCCCATCCACAAGGATCCTGCTTATCTTGCATGCTTATCTTGCCTCATGGCCCCAGTGTGGTTATGAGAGGGGAGTGGGCTGGACAACACCTATGTCACTTACCTGGGCACTGCTGCTCCCTCACCATGGGTCTAGTGCAGTGGTGTCATCCAAATGATTTAGGAACAGGTACTCTTGATTGGCACTTGTCGGGGTCCGCCCACCAGAAGTGACATCATAAGCCAGAAGTGATGTCGTGGCAGGAAGTGAGGTCATGATGCTGCCACTACCACGCTGCCTGCCTGCCTGCCTCCTCGCAGAAAGTGCAGGCAATGGCTGCGGGCGTGCAGTACGCATGCACAGCTGCTGAGCCAACCAGCCTACGGGGCCAGCTTCGAGTGGGCGGGGCCAGCTCAACTTCTAGGAACCGGTACGCACGCAGTGGGTGCATGACATCACTGGTCTAGTGATTTTCAACCAGTGTACCACAGTGTGCTGCAGGTGTTTGGAGCACAACAGTTGGAAATTGTCTGTCCCTCTTCCTTCACCTTTACTATGGACAGTTGCCCTAGAAACAGAGCCCCAGAAGCCAGAAGGTAACATCACAAGAGGTGAAGTTGACCATAAAGGTCAGTGTGCCATGAGAAGGAGCACATTGAAAATTGGTGCTGTAGCGGCAGAACCCTCAGCCCAACATTACAGCCTCATCACAGGCACTGTGCAGACACCATTATGGAGACATGGCAAAGGAATTGGGGGCACACATGCAGGGATGTTGGACTCCACGAGGGGACCTGGCAGGTGCACATGGGGGGACGGGACACTGCTGCTCCCTAACAAGTTCTTCAAAACACAATAATTTAATCCTTCAGGAGAGAATCCACCGTAAATTGAGACGTATTCCTAGCGCACTTGCGTCTTTTTAACATCTGGATGCATTTTTAGAAGATTACCTAATGAGGAAAAGCTTTTTCAAAAAAAAAAAAAGGCAATGGGAAAATAGGATATTCATGATCAAGAGATTGCTTTCGTTCATCTATATAAGTCATCCTCCAACCTGGTGAGGGTAACAGTTTAAGAGTGTAATCCTATCCAACTTTCCAGCACTGACCTAGCTGTGCCAATGGGACATGTGCTGCATTCAGCAGTGGAGTAGGAATGGAATGGAAACTATTCCCAGCGGCTAGAGCGAAACAGAGTCTACATTGAATGGCTCTAAAGAGGAGGGGGAGCCGCTGCTTGCAAAACATAGTGCTGTGATCACTCTCTAGGTACGCCTCTTGCTTCAGACATTGATGTTTAGAGCTCTATTCAATCCATTGCTTTCCTACCATGCAACTGGTTTTCCAACTCATCATTTGCCTTCAGGCATTTCATGGCCTGAAATGTTATGTCATTTACATAATGTGAGCTGCAACATGTCCCTTTACGTTAGACATGCCTTTGTGGATGGCCAGGCCTCTGAAACATGGAAGACCAAAGCAAGATCAATTAAATGGAGAAAGTTCCTCTCAAGAAAGCAAAATAATTATAGCGGCATTAAAACTAACAAACCCAATGAAGACAGACCATGTTCCAGCAAGTACATAGGATAGCACGACTGCTACTCCAATTCCTTTTAAAATGTAAACCTGAGTTGCGATTTAAAGCAGTGGGTTTTTTAGACCAGGACCCACTTTTTAGAATGGCACTCATGTTAATAAGAAATGTTATTAACCTAGAAGTGATGTCATGGCTGGAAGTGACATCATCAAGCAGGAAGTGCTGTCATTGTAACATAATAAGACGACACTCTTGAAGTGCAAATTGGCATTCTTGGACTGCAGCAATTGTACAACCATGAAGCATCCCTGACAAAGTAGGATTAGGACAAAATATTATGTAAAAATACTGAACTGAAAACAATTTTTTAAAAAAGCACCTCACTTGAAAATTCAAACTGTGAATACTTGCTATGTAAGAGGAATATAGTAAGAGTAAGGGCTGCAGTTTCCAAGATGGCTACTCCCATCTCTCTGCGGCCCATCTGACATCATGTCAGGACCTACCAAGTGGGTCTTGACCCACAGTTTGAATATTCTCCAGCTCTCTTAGCTGAGATTCTTTTGACTGAGATGTCAAGGTTTGCCAATGAGCAATGATGGCCTCCCCTTTCCCTAAAAAAGAAATCTTATTTCATCTTGATAATGCAAAAGCCGGTGAGATTTCCTGCCTGACAGAAGCTGACAACCAGAGAAAGTCCAGTTGAGCTGGTCGGTCAAGATAACCAGAATTCAGACAGGAATTTCAACAGATAACGGAAAGAATTCATTTAAACTTGGACATCAGAACCTTGTTTCTGGGTGGGGTGGGAACAGACTCCTTTGAAGTCCCTAATGACACGGGATGTTTACATAAAGATGACACACTGAGGTTGTCCCAGAAAAAGAAAATTATATTTTAAGAATTGTTTCTTCTTCACGTGATTAGAGACAGTTGCTGTGTTTACAAATCCAGATGTTTCTGCTGGGAACACCGAGGGCACAATCCTAAACTGGAGTTAGGCCGTCGTAAACTAAGCCAGCAAAGTTTGGCCAGGCACAAGTGTTTTTGGACTACTCTTGGAGTCAGGGAGGATGGTACACATCTGTGTGCTGGCCTCTCTGACTCCGAGAGTGGTCCAAACATACTTTACTGTGTCCCTTGTGCTGGCCAAACTATGCTGGCTTAGTTTATGCCAGCCTAAGTCAGTTTAGGATTGTGCCCTGAGATGGATTTCAAAGGGATAGCTGAAAAAAATGCAGATCCGCTTCCTACATATGAGAAAACAGGGAAGGAGGCCTTGGGATCACATCCATTCATCAACATGGTGAGGAAGTCAGGGTTGACCCAGATATGTGCAAATTCATGCATAGTTTGCCTTGTCAGGAAGGCTTGTTCTATGTCAGAGGTCTTCAACACTTTTCATACTACAACCTCAAAATATAAATAAAGTATGATACTGGGGACCCCACTGTCCCCAATATCCTCCTCTCAGGACCCTTTCTGCCCACCTCATCACCGCCCACTCCCTATCACCAGCACTGTTCACTGTAACCAAATATTCTTATTTAGAGAGAGTAGAAAAAGCTACCATGAATCTGAGCAGGACTACGGCATAATCTTCTGGAACTTGAAGGGGTACATCAGATACCCCCCTTTAGTGTTGGGAGAGTTAGAATGGATAAAAGGAAAATTTTTTATCCAGTGGGTAATTAATCTGTAGAACTCCTTGCCACAGGAGGTGGTGACAGCATCTGGCCTAGGTGCCTTTAGAAGGGGATTGGACAGATTTCTGGAGGAAAAGACCATCATAGGCTATAGGCAACCTCCTTCCATTAGTAGTAGGCTACTTCAGAATGCCAGGTGCAAGGGAGTGGCAACAGGATGCAGGCATCTTGTTGTCTCATGTGCTCCCTAAGGCATCTGGTGGGCCACTGTGGGATACAGGAAGCTGAACTAGATGGGCCTTTGGCCTGATCCAGCGGGGCCCTTCTTATGTTCTTAAGGCCCACATTGGGTTGCAAATTATTGTAGCTCCCTCACCACACTGAGGGTAGCAAATTCTGTTTTATTTACCTCAGAAATTTACCTCAGAATGCCAGATACAAGGGAGTGACAATGGGATGCATTCATCTTACTGTCTCATGTGCTCCCTGCGGCATCTGGTGGGCCACTATGAGATACAGGAAGCTGGACTAGATGGGCCTTTGGCCTGATCCAGCGGGGTTCTTCTTATGTTCTTATTACCTGGTGCTGCTCTAGTACAGTAATCTTCAACGTTTATCATTCCTGTAAGTTGCCATGACCCCACAACTGAGGCTTTGCGACCCTATTAGGGTCCCATCCCCAAGGTTGAAGAACACTGTTCTACTGTGAATGCGGCAAACCCACATACCCCTGGACTTGAAACTTGCACAATATTGTGTCATCCCTGAACGATCATCACTTCTAAAGTATCGTAACCACTATTATTGAAGGACCACAGAAAAGCCACAGAAGGTCCCTTCCCACTGTCTTGTCTATTTGCATCAACAATGATGGCTACAAGGGTTTTTTCCTCCTGAAGCAGAACATAGATAATTAGACACACACCACCATGGACCTTCTTTAAGAACATTGCTTTGTTTTGCCAGATTCCAAATCTGCTTTATAAAGCTTCTGCAACAGCACAGCAGGATTTATTCCTGAACGAAGCCAAATCTTCTCTGCACCAAATCAATACGCCAGTAATCAGTGGTAAAAATCTTCAAGTACAGAACTTCTGGCTGTAGGAAATGTGCTGATGAGGAGCCGTATTTAATAAATGGTTGTCAATAGTCTCGGCCACACAAAAAAGTGTGTTCCCCCCCAAGACAGTTTTGATGAGATTATTATATTGAAGAAATGTACAGGGTCTCATTTTTCTGTCGTTACATAAAACATGACCATGCTGAAAAGGAACGGCAGCCTCGCTTTGCTAACCTCTGTGTGTCTGGAGGATATGTGTGGCAGGGGAGAGGGATTGTGTCTGTCCTATGGACTGCTGGGTGAAACCGCCTTGCCCCCGAGTCCACTGGATACTATACATAAAATACAGGAAAAAAATCATGCAGTTCAGGCCCATGTAGGGTGAGCTATAATTGAAAGTTACAGGCAGAGGTATATAGAAACAGAAGACAGAAATCAATAGTTTTTGAGATGCAGTCAGCGGAGAAAGACCGTTGGCGCCTTGCACGCTAACGGGTATTGCCCCGCCTCGCCCCCCACACACCAGGCAAGGGCTGCTCCTCCCCATTGGCTGAGTCAAGCCCTGGGAGGCGGGGCAGTGGGGCGTGGACGGAGTTCGCGCCCAATTCCCCCAACCTGGTCGGAGCAGCAATCCCTCCCTCCCTCCCTCCCTCCCTCCCTCCCTCAAGCTAGCCTGAGATTAACTGGTTGCTCTTTGGGAACTGGGTAGGAATTTTTTGCTGTCACCCTGATTGGCCTTGGTTGAGTTTTTTCGCCTACCCCAGACAGGCACTGCGAGGGTAGGGCCCAAGTTAGGTTTTCATGTGTTGCAGTTTTGCGTTTGGTTACTTTAGCACGAAGCGTGCGGGGTTGGGGTAGGAAGGACATCCTGGTGAACGTCTAAGGCAGCAAAATCAAGGTGCAAGCCAGGACCGCTGTAATGATGCCTAACCGGCTCGAGGAGGCTGCGCTGGCAAATACCTTGACTGGGCTGGCAAGGCCTGAAGGTTCATCCTGAGGGCTAGCCGGTTCGCTGCCTTAACACGTTAAGGGGTGACAATGATAGGCTAAAGATGCTGTGCGTGGCATTGATTACGGCCTGGAGTCGGATGTTTTCGCCCAATAAAGTATGGGGACGTCAACGGCTAGGCCCGTTTCCCCAGTTAGAACCCTGCACGCGATAGCGTGGGCTTAAAGATGCTTCACTCTGCCTTTGCCCTGTTTGCTTATCCTGCAAAAGTTGTTGTCCTCTAATAAAGTGGCCCATTTTACATCCAAGCCATTGTCTGGTGTTTTATTGGGTGATGTTTTATTGGGTGTTTTATTGGGTCCCTCTTCACCCCTGCGCAGTGTCTTTTCTAGTGGCTGTTGCTGGTGGTGTTCTGCATTTTTTAGATTGTGAGCCCTTTTGGGACAGGGGAGCCATTTAACTTCATTACTATTTGCCTGTAAACCGCTTTGGGAACTCATGTTGAAAAGCGGTATATAAATACTTTTTGATTGATTGATTGATTTTGAGTGTGTGGGTAATTAAAATGGTCCAAACAGGTGGGGCACCTGAGGAAGGGAGGGGCAGGGCCAGCCTTAAGCCAATGTGACCGATGTCATCACATTGGGCCCTGCACTTTGGGGGCCCCTGCATCAGCACAGCAAGCATTTCGCCTGCTGCTGCAGCTGGGATGTCTATGAATTGCAGGTCGCTGGGGCAAGCAGAGCGGCTTTACCTTGAGCCCTCCCACCTGCCCCAGCCTCCGAACTGCCCAAAATGGGCCTCCAGGAAGCAGTTGGCGATGATGTCATCATACCACCACAAGAGATGTAAAATTTTTGGAAATTTTGAAGCTCGGAAAAAACAGGGTTTTTTTCTGTTTTTTTTTCCAGGAAAAAAACCCAGAAATTTTTGGAAAAATTGGAAAAAATGCTACATTAGCACTTTTTTTTTTCCCTTTTCCAGATTGAAAGTCATTCTGTTATTTTAGGAACATAAAATATGACTATGGACAATTTGACTTGGCATAAAATTAACACAACTCGCATATTAAAAATATAGTATCCAAACAATTATTACGAACAGAATTTACTTTTTTAATATTTATTTGTAATTGTAACAAATGGAGCAACAATATCCTGAACTGTTTATTTGTTTATGTGGAACAGACAAAAAAAAACCCTCCACAAAACAATTTTTAAAAATCCAGAAGTAACAATTATACATATTTCCTCTCCACAGTATTAAATAAAAACAAACAATTCTCATAAAAAGAATGGGGGAAGTGTATAGAAGGGAGTGGGACTAAGTTTCAATGAATGGGCATGAAATTTAATCAGAATCATTTTCTGAACTGTAATTATCAGTATCAGTTTCAGTCTCTGCTTCTGCAGCTACTCTGTTGTGTCTGTCATTATCACAGTTATTATGGACTTCTAAAAACTCAAGGTTTGCCCGGATTGAAAGAAGCTTCTCTACCCTGTCACATGTCAGTTGATTTCTTGATTTAGTGCATTTCCAAACATAGACCAGATTCTTTCACAAGCTGCAGAGGATAGAGGAGTCTGAAGAAGGCGAGAAGCAAGAGGAGTCAGAGGCTGTGTTAGAGATGTAAAATTTCTGGAAATTTTGAAGCTTGGAAAAAACCCCAGTTTTTGCATTGGAGGGTTCAGTTTGTGACCTAGGACTTGCTTTTGTCCTCAGTGCACAGAAATTAGAATAATCTGATACCACACATTTTTTAGAAATTATTTGGAAAATATTTGAACACCTTGTCTTAAAATATTTTATTCATCATGTTAAAATATTCCATAATCAATTTTTTCTTTTTTTTTCTTTTTTCAATTTTTCCAATTTTTTGGAAAAAAACAAAAAGGCTTCAGGAAAAAACCAGAAAAAACCAATTTCCCCCCACTAATTTTTCTGATTTTTTTCTGGGCCTTCACATCGCTAATCACCACCAACTATTTCCAGGTGTCGCACTTTGCACATGGCACCACAAGTGCTTTTCTTAGTGAGTAGAGGGGGGCGCGGAGAGAATGGGGGCCCCGTGGGAATGCCCCACATTGAGCCCCATCACTCCTAAATCCGGCCCTGGGGAGGGGGCAGTGGGGAAGGTCATACTGAGGTTTAACATCCACAGGTTTGGCAGCTGGTCCTGAGTGGGCATTCAGGTGACCACATTGTCTCACTTTCTCTGTAGTGAAAGTAGTGTAGTTATAGCTATATAGTACCAGTAGTGTAGCTATAGGGGGTGATACAGTAAGTATTGCAGGTGCAGCAATGCGCTGTGTAAGTGGACCCTCCCACCAGAGATGTCACCTACTCCCCAGTAGACGGTTCGCTGGGCGGGAGTAGGAGTGATTGACAGCACGTCGTTTCACTTCCGGTATCTTCGCGCGCCCCGCGCGGCTTTCCCTCGCCTCGGAGGGGGTGCCTGCTCGCCCAGGCACCCGGCGCCCCC
>JAJKFI010000123.1:420379-439117 GCA_029204185.1 Lerista edwardsae
CCATCCCCCATGGCGAGCAGGCGCCCCCTCCGAGGCGAGGGAAAGCCGCGCGGGGCGCGCGAAGATACCGGAAGTGAAACGACGTGCTGTCAATCACTCCTACTCCCGCCCAGCGAACCGTCTACTGAGGAGTAGGTGACATCAGTGCCTCCCACTCACCGTTGGAGCCATTCCAGGCGATGAAGACAACGCATTGCCATTGCTGCTTGGAGTGGCTCTAAATGAGAGTGGAAAGGGCTGCTTACACAGCCCATTGCTGCACCTGCGATCCTTATCATGCTGGCCTTCTGTTGCTATGCTCCTGTGGGACACAAACCTTCCAAAGGTTTCCTGGGCAAAACAGGAATTGAAGGAATTGAAGCCCTATTTCTACTGTGGAAATAGGGAGTGGATGTGAATTCTGAATGCAAATTTCTAGGCTTGAATTCAGAATGGCTAACACTTTCATATCACCACATTTCATCACCTGAAATGCAACACTTTTCAGCTTGCACATAGATGCCAAGTGCTGAAAATTAGCTATGGAGAAGTCTAATGATGTCCGCACAGGTATGTGAGCTAGCCCAAAATTCAAATGTAGATTACTCCTTACATTTGTTGATTCTCCTTACATTTTTTAAATTACCCAGCCTATTTGGGTAAACAAGGTTGTGCTTTGTGCAACCTATATCTCAGATGGAGATATACTAGCAATGCCAATTGCATAGACATTCATTTCCAAGCACATTCATCCCCATTGCAGTCATGTTTTAAAACACAAAGACAGCGGCAAAGCAAATTATATAAAACAAGGGTTAAAATTTTCCTGCTCTGATAGAAATAGTTTTTTCCTGCCATCAGAGGTGGCAGAGAAAACACATCTGATGCACAGAATTCCACAGTATTCTTCCGTTCATTCCATTAATCTTAATTTAAATCTGAAAGGAAAACCAAGAAGCATCCATTTCATTTTACTTTGCACAGACTCTCAGACAAATGGTACCTGAAAGCGTTGCCATTACTCAGAACAATTCTAGCATTCAGGGAGAAAAATGGAGATGGAGGGAAAGGAATAGAAGGATCAAGATTATTGGTGCATCCAGCCTTGGAAAACCCCAACCTCACAGATGAACAAGAAGAAAACCAAGGATCGATCAGCCTCGTTCTGACAATCCAGGGTGAGAAAGTGTGGGAGGTTGCAACAGCATGGTCAGCATAGATTGTGTGAACGGGTCTATATACAGTTCATATACAGTTGGACAGTAGCATAGCTACAGGCAGTAATGGGATCTGGGAATTAACTACAGGAACGCTGGGCGGGACTTCGGCAGGACTTACACGTCATTGGCTGCCCGTCCGTTCGGTCCGCCGCCTGCCCTGGACTCGGAGGGGTGCCAGCTCGCCCAGGGGGATGGGTGGGGGGCACGCCGGGTGATCGGACGAGCAGCGGTGGGGCGCGCTCCCCAGGAGAAGCCCACGTGGCCGGAGGGCAGCCGACGGAATGGAACGGGCGGGCTGCCAATCATGCGTAAGTCCCGCCCAGCGTTCCTGTAGTCAATCCCAAGATCCCATTACTGGCAACAGGGGATATCATGGTGAGTATCGCAGGCACCACAATGCACTGTGTAACCAGCCACTCCTGCTTGCTGTCGGAGCCATCCTGGGCTTCAGCTGCTCTGACAGTGGGAGGGGCTGGTTACATGACGCACTGCAGCATCTGCAATAGTGTGCCCCGCATAGGTCTGCCACTGTAGTTGAAGGCCCTGCAGAAAGCAGGGCATTAGCCCTGTTAGCCCATGAGTGCACAGTGTGGGATAGGCGCAGAATCCATTCACATAATCTACTGATATTGGATGGGCTTTGTCAAATACTACTGTGGACCACTCTCTGAGAGAACCAGGATTACCTCTGAACTTGTGACCAGCTAATGACCCATTAGAGCAGCTATTTTCAACCAGTGTGAAAATATGATCTACAGGAATGGGGCACAGGTGTGTGGCAGAAGTTTGGGGTAGGGTCATTTGTTAGTAGGCCCGTTGGGGGTGTGAGCCACCCACAAGCAGCCTGGTGTGCATTGTCAATTGTCAAAAAACTGACGGTGTGTCTTGACAATTTTAATGCCTTGTAAATGTGCCATGAGCTGAAAATGTTTTGAAAATAGCTACCCTAGAGAAGTACTGCTGCTGCCGCCACTGTGGAAAGGCAAAAGGAAAGATGACTTCTGTTAACCTGAATTGCTTCAGCCAAAAATATTCTGACAGCCTTTGGCTCAGATCTACCACTAGTACGACTAGTAGGGAAGGAACCACCCTTTGCTCCTTGGAGGAAGGGTGGTATAAAAAAATGTGAAAAATGAATACAAATAATGTGTGTTGTGCTGCTAAGCAGCAAGCTTGTGTAAAAGATAACTGATTTTCTGAAGCTAGCCTTTGCAAGTGGGTTTTAAAGCGCTTGTTGCAATTCTATGCGAGCTTACCTGGAGTAAGCCCCACTGAACACAAGTAATGCATAGGATTGTGCTGTAAATGTCTCATTCCAACTAGGTTATACAATGAAGCTGGTTCTAAGGATTCAGCAAAAATAACCAGCCTCAGAAGAATGGAGTTCCGTTATTTGAAACAATGCTCCCAGATGAATCATGTCCTGGCTAGACAGGGAACTATCAAATGGACAGGACAAATGCATGAGAGGCAAACTGCATCCTGTATTGCCACAAGGACTTGGCTCGCAATCATGATATATAATTAGCAGAGTGTTGGACGAACAGCTTTGTCATTCAGCGTCGAGAAAAAAGCATCTTGGAAGCATGCTAGATGGGGGGAAACATACGATGTGTGTGTCAAAATCAGAGAAACGTTTGGAAAAATGGCTGTGTTCAGAGATGCTGACGACAAAGTAAATAGTTAGTTACGATGACTTCTTATAATTGCACCGACGTTTTGTCCAGCTGTTTGCCTGACAACCCTGTGAAGTGAGTCACTGTTATGCTGTTGCACACTTCCCTAAGCCATCGGAAATCTCAGGGAGCACACCTAGGTTTGGTTTCCTTGGGACGAGAGAGATTTATGGCATCTTTGTAGTATTTCCTTTATTTAGGAATGTACAAGCATTGGGAGGCCAAGGCAAAATTCAGCCCAAGGCTGAATTGGGCTTCAGACATTACAGAGGTCACATAAAAGCCAAATTGTGTGCCCCGCTGGCATTTCCTGGTTTCTCCACATTATAGGAAGGTTGGTATTGCTCAACGTTCTTCAGCTTTGGAGTCAGGATCCCAATGGGGTTGCGAAGCCTCAGAGTGCAATCCTATACCTGCGTTGCACCAGCACTTTGCTCTTGCACCGGTCCAGCGCTGTCGCAAACATGCCATCAAGGTGAGTCAGGTGCTGGACAGGCACAAGCAGCAGTGTTGGCGCATAGGTGCCACTGCGCCCGTCAGCAGTGCCGGTCAAGTGCCAGTCAAGCGCCAGCAGTGCTCGGTCGATGTAGGACCTTGCCGAGGGCATTCCAGAGGCATGCTGGGGGCGTAACAGGGTGGTGCAGTGGGCAGCGACGGGGTGGTGATGCGTGGCGGCTGAAGTGCCATATCCTAAACCCCATCCCCAGCCAGGGCGGCCCCAATTCTGTCCGCTGCTATGCACGTGCACCTGCGCCTGCAAAACAGCAATCGCAGATCGGAGCAGCCCCATAGGGCTGGCTGGGGTTTACCTGGGTGCAAGGGGAAAACATCCCCTTGCCTGCGCTGAGCTGCTGCTGCCTCCTGCTGGGCTTAGGATATGGCCCTGCTATGTTGGCCTTACAATGTCGGTGCTGCTTAGGATTGGGCTGCCCACTGTGGGGTCATGGCAACTCGTGAATAC
This sequence comes from Lerista edwardsae, assembly GCA_029204185.1. NCBI lineage: Eukaryota > Metazoa > Chordata > Lepidosauria > Squamata > Scincidae > Lerista > Lerista edwardsae. The sequence continues at coordinate 424,216 of JAJKFI010000123.1, forward strand.
AAGTGGTTGTGAGACTGGCTACAGGATACAGGCATCTTGTCGTCTTAAATGCTCTCTGAGGCATCTGGTGGGCCACTGTGAGATACAGGAAGCTGGACAAGATGGGCCTTTGGCCTGATTCAGCAGGGCCAAACATTCTTCTTATGTTCTTATGAAAAAGGTTGAAGACACTGGACTAGAGCACCTCTAGGAAAAAGGGAAGGCATCTGATGTACTCCTTTGGGTACCAGGAGATCGTGTCCCAGTCCTGCTAAATCTCTTAGCAATTGTGCTGAAATAGCTTTCGCCTGTGCCAGGTTTCATGGTACATTTTTCTGCTCTCTCTGCTATGGATATTTGGTTACGGTGAACCAAATGTGCACCTGCTGGGAGGGCGTTAGCAGGGGTGGGGAGTGAGCAGATTGGGCCCCGGGAGGGGGGTGGGATGGAAAGCGAGTTCAATCAATCAATCAATCAATCAATCCTTATATACCACTTTTCATCACCAAGTTCACAAAGTGGTTTACAGGCAAACAGTAACAATAAAGTTCAATGGTTCCCTGTCCCAAAAGGGCTCACCATCTAAAAAAAAAAAAAATGCAGAGCACCACCAGCAACAGCCACTAGAAAAGACACTGCGCAGGGGTAAAAAGGGACAATTGCTCTCCCCCTGCTAAGTTCCTAGTCTCATAAGGGTAAAGGTTTCCCCACGACCGAATGGGTCTAGTCGTGACTGACTGTAGGGGGCGGTGCTCATCTCTGTTTCAAAGCCTGTAGAGCCGACGTTTTTGTCCGAGGACAAGCTTCCGTGGTCATGTGGCCGGCATGACTCTATGCCGTAGCGCACGGAACGCCGTTACCTTCCCACTGAAGTGATCCCTATTTATCTACTTGCATTTAGTAGTCTCATACTTTACTTATTTATTTGTTGTGGTTGTGGCATGAAAAAGGTTAAAGACCACGGGTATAGCCTATTTGTTGTAGACATTGGTACAGGACAAAAGCAAAGTGATCCCCCCTCTCCAATTATTTATTCTGTGTCATCCTTTTCAATGCAAAGTTGCTTGTGTTTAAAGCATAAAGACATACTGAAAATAAAACACATTAAAATGTGACAACGAAAAAACACAATGGCAAGAAAACCAGCATCAAACAGATTGTCAAAAGAGCAGAGACTGGTGATAAAATACCTTCTGGAATGAACACATTCTCAACATCCATCTAAATGCGGGGGGGGGGGTCTATCAGTCTCCCCAGGGAGAGAATTCCACAGGAGTGGTGCTGCCAATGGCTACCCACCAATTGTCTGCCCGTGGAAGGCGGGCCAGAGAACAGTCTCTCCAACGCCAACCACAATTAAATACTTACGCCAACGCCAACCACAATTAAATAGGGGTCTAGAGCATCTTATCCTAAAGTTGGCACTCTCAGTGGGTTCTTCCTGCCCCCCTGAACCTTAGGGAGCTGAACCTTCCGCCAGACCAGCACTCAGGCCTTGGTTTTCTCTGTTCCCTCTTCCTTTCTAGCTGCTTTTTTTCTTTTCCATTTTCTACCAGTGATGCGCTGGAGATTGCGTTTCTACCAACGTTGCTCTAACGCATCATTGGTAGGAAATGTGAGTCCTCCACTGGACCTCTGAAGCAGCATCATAGCTAAATGGGGGTGGCAGAGCAAGTATTACAGATGCCAGAATGCTCCGTGTAAGAGGTCCATCTGTTCTGCCAAATTCCCTCTGGGCCACTCCAAGGGCCCCAATGCCCACACTAGGCTAACTAGTTTCCCCCACAGAGCGGCCTCAGAGATAGGCAAGAGGGAGGGGGTTCAGTCACCCACTGGGCCTCCTCTCTTCCAGCAGCTTTGCCTGGGATCACCGGCTGGCCCGCGTCCTCCAGACTGCCCTCATCACCGGCTTAGCTCAAGATACCCTAAGTCTAACTTGGCACCACAAAACCCCACCACCAAACACTAGGCAGTCAGCTTGCCTATGCCACAACTGCCTCCTCCACTTGGTGGCTCCAGGGGCGTGGCAGCCATACAACAATTCCCAATTGTCTCCCACAACGAGCTTACCTTAGCCAGTCTTTCAGCCAGTTCATCAGTCCGCCCGACAGTCCTTCAAATAGTCAGTCCAGCCAGCACTCCGTCAGTCCAGCACCTGCCTGGTGCTTCTCCTCCAGCACCTGCCCAGGTACTCCCTTCCAGCACCTACCTAGGTGCTTTACTGCAGCTCCTGCCTTCAACTTTATACTGAGGCCAGCCAATCAGTGGGCAGGCTTTAATTCATCAGCCACACCCATCTGCACCTGTGCTAACTTCCCTTCATAGCCAGAGGCATCATCAGCCTGCAGCTGTGTTCCTGCTGCAGGAGTTCTGGGATTAACCCCATAATCCCTGGTTTCCCTGGACAAGGGGCCATTGCTGATACCATTCCCTATCTCCTTGTAAATCCCTCCTCTCCCTTGCTGCTGTAGCCAGTAAGCAACGCCAAGATTGGCTAAAACGGTGCAGGAGAGGAGTAATCTCCACTGCAAGGTAAGGCTTCTTGCAAAACTTAGAGCTTTGCCATCCCCGTAGAAACGCCACTGCATGTTCCCCCTTACCCCTGACCTGCGCAAGTGGCGCTTCCCTGTTTGTTAGAAGTAGGACGTCTGGATATCCCCTCCATACGATTGAAGTAGCAATCCATGCCGAGACGGCATATTTTCAGAGACGTTTAAGAGATCAAAGTGGTATTTATGCGCAATGCATCCGTCATACTAACATGGATGTCCAAATCCCCAGAGATGAAAGGGATCTTGGGAGAAATGTGCCAGGAGGAGGCAATTCGTGGACAAATGAACGGGGAGGGGGGGAATGAAACTCTGCTACTCAGTAGACTTATAACAAGCAGGTTCTTCAAATCAGAAGAACAGCTCCCAGAAAGTAAAAGCCTGGAGTGCAGGATCGGTGACTGCAATTCTCCTTCTGTTCACGGAAGGAATCTCCGTCAGTGGTAAGTAAAGATCCAAGTCAGTTTTCTTTAATTTTACCTAGAGGGGACAAGCAGTGGTTAAAGGTTCTTGGGCTCCCTGTGGATAACTAAAACTGTGGATAAGAAGGAACTATGTTAAGTATAGGGTTCTCCCCTGCCCCCCCCCGCCAATCAAGAAGGTTTTTTTTAGCAACCCAAAGTAATAATAAAGGAAGCTAAGGGGGTCTCCCAGATCTGCGGATATTTGAAACCGCGGATACAGAATCCATGGATATTTATTTATTTATTTATTTTGAAGAATTTATACCCCGCCTTTCCCATGCCGAAGCAAATGCCCAAGGCAGCTTACATGAGCAGGCTCGTCTAAACCACTGTTTTTCAATAGGGTTTTTACAAATATATAGTATTCTGTGATTCACCGAATCCCAGTCCCAGATGTAGCCTTCACAGTGTGGTTCTCCCCACAGTGTGTGACATGGAGCTTCAGCAGGTGATCGTAAGCCCAGCCTGGACAGGTCCTGAAGGTTGGGCTCTGTTCTTTTGCTGGCTGGCCTTCTCACCACATTCCCGCACTGGCTAATCAGCTCCACAGTGACTCCGTTCTGCCACAACAGGTACTGCAGCTTGTCACAGCCTGCCATTCTGTCTCCCATCCAAAAATAGGCCACAGGTTCTCCTGCTTAGCTTCAGGCAGACCAGCAGCTCCGGTATTATGATTGCAAGAAGTCTTCTATAGGCCTCACGGAGAGGTGTAACACTCTACCCAGGTTCCTGGAGCAGTGACTTCATGACATCACATGACATCATGACATCACTTCCGGATTCTCCCTGGTGGAGGGTAGGGGTTTGCTGTGGCAGCTTCGCACCCCTCTTCTTTCTCCAAGTTGCCACGGGAGAAGAAACAGGGGCGCAAAGCTCCCCCAGCAAGTGCTCCCTCCTTCAGGGAGAACTTGGACACAGGACCATCTTTAAGCCAATGTGACCATTGCCATCACATTGGGCTCCATGCTTTGGAGGGCCCTGCACCAGCACACCAAGTATATCTCCTGCTGCTGCAGCTGGGATATCTACGAACTGTGAGTCAGTGGAGCAAGTAGAACAGTTTTCCCTTGGGTCCTCCCACCTGCCCCTGCCTCCAAACTGCCCATGATGGGCCTCCTGGAAGCAGTTGGCGATGACGTCATCATGTCACCACCAACTATGTCCAGGTGCCACACATGGCACCACAAGCTCTTTTCTTGGTGAATGGGGGGCCCACAGGGAGGGTGGGGACCCCCTGCAAGAATGCGCCGCATTGGACCCCACTACTCCTAGAACCAGCCCTGCCTGGATGTTGCTTCTGGTTTCTTCCTGGAAAGAGAAGGCAAAAAGCCATTCGCACCTCCTCTGTAAGTAGGGCGGAGCCTAAGGCGCAGTCATGCTCCCCTCTTGGCATAGCTCCCAGGGCACATGCCCTAGTTATGCCTTTGGTCTCAGGAAGCTGCATGGGCTATCCATCTTCTGCCACGTCGTTACAGAACTTGCATATTGCGTCAAGGAGGTGGGTTTTAGAATGGAACAAATTGTCTTTTTGAGTCTCCCACTTCCTACAAGCAGTATATTCCCTAATGTGGATGTCAACATTAGCTGCAGTATTGTACTAGGAAAAGTAACATGCATAATTATGTCATGGCTTTGCTATACCACAGAGCACAGGAAATCAAGCGGGGACATCACATAACACTCCCTGTCTCTAAACATCCCAAGAAGCCAATGTTTGTTACATCCAACAGCAATTTGTTGATTTTGATCTACTGTGTTAAGCCATTTCCATATCATTAAGGCTTATGAGTAAAGGAACACGATGAGCCGGGAGTTAAATAGGACAAAATAACAGTCAGCCTTCCAAATAAGACAGTCGGAAATTGAGCAAGTGAATAAGCTGGGAAACAAAATGGTCTAGGCTGTCCAAGTATTAAATAGACTGGCTGGCCCTTTCCTCCCAGAATTAATGGCAACAGCAGAATAATCCGAAGCTGTGATGTATTTGCAAGGCTCCCTCATCCTCATCAACACAATGAATTGGGAAGATTCTTGCTCAGCTTTCCAGCACACAGTTATGCCTTCGTAATGCCCATCTGCATGGTGGCCAAGCCCTATGAACAGTTGTGCATCGGTTGTGAGCATCTGGTTGTGAGGCATCTGGTGGATCACTGGGAAATACAGCAAGCTGGACTAGATGGAATAGTTTTCTTTGCCAGGTCATGTAACACTACAGAGCAGTGGCTCCCAAACAGTGGGTCAAGACCCATCAGTGGTCACGAGCAGTGGTGTCATCTACAAACAAGGAACGGGAATGCTGGGCGGGACTTGGGCGGGACTTCCGCATGATTGGCAGCCCGCCCGTTTTGTTCCGCAGCTGCCCTGGCCTGGGGGGGGGGCTGCCCCTGGTTTGCGCGCCCCACCGCTGCTCGCCCAGGCTCCGGTGCACCCCCCACCTGTCTCCCGCGGCAAGCAGGCACCCCCCCAGGCCAGGGCAGCCACGGAATGGGACAGGCGGGCAGCCAATCACGCGTAAGTCCCGCGTAAGTCCCGCCCAGCATTCCCGTTCCTTATTTGTAGATGACATCACTGATCACGAGCCAATTTGAGGTGGGTCGCAAAGCACCTAGAGGAGCCATATGGAAAATATAAGAATATGGGATGCTGGGAAGGGGGAGGGCTGTGTGCAGTAGTGTCATTCACAAACGAGCTGCCAGAACGCGAGGCGGGACTTACCGCCTGATTGGCTGCCTGTTCGTGATGCGTCGCTGCCTGCCTGACTGCCGCGCAGGCACCCCTGGCTTCGGAGGGGGTGCCCGCTTGCCTGGGGGGCGTGCTGGGTGCCTAGGCGAGCCGCGGAGGGGCGCGTCACCCGGAGGGAGCCCTCGCGGCGGGCGGGCGGGCAGGCGGCGACGCATCAAGGACTGCCTGTCAATCAAGCGGTAAATCCTGCCTCGTGTTCCGGCAGCTCATTTGTGAATGACACTACTGGCTGTGTGGTTGTTTTGCTTGTGTCAAGGTTGCCTTTTTTCTTTCTGATTCACTTTGCTATTGCGAAATGGCTGAGAAATCACCCACCTTATTTCTGCATTCTCAGGAAAGCAGCAAGCTCTGGCAACACAATGACGGCACTCCTGGCCATGACATCACTTCCAGTGGGTCGCAGACAGATTATCGTTCTAAAAAGTGGGTCCCGGTGCTAAAAGGTTTGAGAACAACTAGTATAGAATAACCAAACCAGGGAATGTTAGAATTGGAATTGTTCCAGAGGTCTTCTAGTCCACCCCATACTCACAATAGACCACTGCTACAGCATACTTGACAAATGGCTGTCCAGCCTCTGCTTCAAAATATCCAAGGAGGGAGAGATCACAGTAGCCCAAAGGAAAGCTTGCTTTCCAGTGATACATCTCTTTCAGCCTGTTGAGCTCACAAAGAAGCACTGTGGTACAGTGGAAGAGGATCAAATACCTCTCTCCAGTGTTGCAGGTCTGATCCTTACCACCCCCTGTCCCCAACTCCTAGGTGATTGTTGTTTTTAAAAAAGTGTAAACGTTACACATTTAACATGTGTTTCAGCCTTTAAAGGTACAATCCTAACCAGGAGTTAGGCCGGCACAGTTAGGCCAGCAAAGTTTGGCTGACACAAGGGCTACTGTAAAGCATGTTTGGATGGATGGCAGCAGTGGTGTCATTCAAATGATTTAGGAACAGGAACTCACTTTTGATTGGCACTTGTCGGGAACCTGGAACCAGCCACGGAGCCCGTTAGGATCCGGAATGCCCGTTCTGGTCCGTTCCCCCTGAATGACATCACTGGATGGCAGGGAGGATGGCACGTGTACTTTACTATGGCCCTTGTGCCTGCCAAGCTTTGCTGGCCTATCTGTGCCGGCCAAACTCCAGGTTAGGATTGCACCCTGAATGAGATTAGCAGTCATGTAGACCTTCCTCTGTCATGACTTGCATGCCAAAGTATGGCTTTAGCCATTAGGACTACTGATGTTGGTGAATTTTTTGGGTCTCTGGGTGGAGAAAAAGTTCTCAGAGTCAGAAACACCCCCAGAAAATTCCCCAAGCTTTGAGATCCATGAACTTCCCTTAAACTGCATTCCTAGGTCTTACAGTGATGTCTAGCCTCACCCCAGATAGGTCATATACTATTCCTAGATTGGTTGACTCCCCAACTATTAACATAATTTTTTCCAGATGGGCAGTCCAATCCTATCCAGTGCTGGCAACGTTTGTTCCCTGACCCTATATTGAGTCCCAGCTTGCCCAATGGGACTACTCAGATCTGCGCCAGTTAAATCACTGGTGCAAGTCAATTTGCTGGTGCAAACTCAGTATTGGGCTTCTAGGCCCAGGAAGGGGACTAGGATATTGGGGAGGCCTCCTGCCCATCCCAACCTCTTCCTGAGCCTGAACTGACCCCTCTGCCCTCCCTACATCTCTTCTGTCCTCTCCCTGCCCCTGTGCTGCTTGGTGCAGTTATTACCAATGCCGTTGGCCATTGGGCTGGATTCAGCGCTAGCGGGATGCTGCAGACCTTTGGTGCAAGTCATTGCAAACATTGAGCTGAAAACATGATGCTGCAACTGCTGTGCTAGTGCTGCACAACAATAGGATTGGGCCATGCATTTCTGTTTCAGGGGCAATCCTAATTTGGAGATAGGCTGGCACAGTTAGGCCAGCAAGGTTTCACGACACAAGGGACACCGTAAAGGATGTTTGGACTACTCTCGGAGTCAGAGAGGCCAACACATAGACGGGCGCCATCCTCCAAGAGTGGTCCAAACACATTTTATGATGTCCCTTATGCCGGCCAAACTTAAGCTGGCCTAACTGTGCTGGACTAACTCCAGGTTAGGATTGCATTCTTAGTCTGAGGCTGAGTTTGCACATGCAATTCGTCTCTTGATTTTTCTACAATTAACTGTCGCGTCCCTGGCCCATGTGCCACCCCGGGGCCAGTGAGCAGATTGCCACCTCCCGAAGCAACTGCCGCCCCCTACTCACCTTAAGCTCTCAGAGCCTTGCACAACATCCTATCACACACTGAAAGAATTCTGAAAGCTTCAGAATGCTTTTAAACAATATTTCCCATTTCCTAACAATTTACAGACACTCTGATCAGTGGTGTCATTCAAATGATTTAGGAACAGGAACTCACTATTGAGTTCAAATTCAAATGTTGGAAAAAACAAACAAACCTGGAAGCAGCCACGGAGCCTGTTAGGATCCGGAACGCCCGTTCTGGTCCGTTCCCCCTGAATGACATCACTGCCTTCTCCCCAGTGGGCTGCAGACTCACCAGAGCGGCTGTTGACGCCACGTGTGTGGCTGGAGGGAGCGAGGAAGGGGGCTGTGCAGGACGGGACTTCCCCACTGCAGCCCTTCCCCCTTCGCCCCCCTAGGAATCCGGAGTTGCTCCCTTTAACCCTCTGAGTGCCGGCCAACCAAGAAGAAAAGCTCTTTGGAGAGGAATTGGGAGGGGGGAGGAGGGAGAGTGAAGTGGGTGGAGTCAGCCCTAATTTTAACTAGTGGAACTGAGTTCCCCCGCGTTCCCCCTGCATGACATCACTGATTCTGATGCTCTCTGAATGCTTTCGGCAAACGAAGAGACATCACGCAAGGCTTGTGGTGGTGGTGGTGGGACTATTCTGCTGCTCCAGATAATGGTAGGACCACCACTGATAACTGATCATTTTAAACCTGCTGATGGGCTACTGAAAGTATGACTCCGCTGAAAAATATTGTGTTGGAAGGCATTGGAAGGTTCTGCTGATAAATCTGGAAAGCCTGGTTCACATATGCAAATCATCTCAATATTGCAGTCTGATGGACCTGTATGTGTGAACCGAATCGAGTGTAACCCCTTTTCTACTTGTGCAGGTCCACACTGCCTTGCTTGTCCCCTCACCCAGATCTCATGGTTAGATGACACCGGCATCATCTGATCAGAAATTATTTGCCCCTTTGTGTTCATTTTTTTAAAAAAGTAATTTCAGTCAGCGATTAATCTGATTTAATAAAGACATTTGATGGAAACATCTAGGGCTTGGGATATAAAAATGTCAATGCTGGAATGGTTAATGGCCTGATCTGGGATGCGTTGTGACAGCTAATGAATGTAGCTATTTGGACAGCAATCTTTAACAAATCACTTTTTCCAACTGGTGTTATTGAGGGAGTTTTCATCTGTCCTCGGCTGCAATCTGAGTAATGTTTCTGTTTAATGTCTCTTATTTTTTCTTCTTCACTGGAATAGTTTATAGAGCATCTGAGGCAACTGAGACCAACTATATTTCTTTAGCTGCATTGAGGTAAGGCGGTTGTCCTTTCTGGATACTGCACCAGACAAAGGAAAACTTTTCCTTTTTTCAAAGGAAAACTTGTTTCATGGAAGCATTGGGTCCATGTCTGTCTGTCTGTCTGTCTGTCTGTCTGTCTGTCTGTCTGTCTGTCTCCCTCTTTGTCAATGCACACATGTGTTTCCAGGAAATCCTATCCTCTCTCCAATGACCTATGAGATCCTGCTCATTGCCATTCAGGGGAGATTTGCAGCACAGTAAAAGCTGAGCAATGCCCAGTCTTTAACATACTACTGACCTGCCTTGCAGGGCTGTTGGAAGGATTTCAGCATAATGCACAATATTAGACAGAGCATGTGAGATGTTTCAAACACTCCCGAAGTGCTACATAAAGTCTTATTTGTACAGTCTTATTAAACCAACCAACTGGGAGTTAAGTGACCTTGACACAAATTGGAATAACATACAGGGTAACAATAAACAAATCTCTCTTTTTTGCCTTGTTCCAGCAAAACCACTGATGTTCCCCTATCTTTAAAAAGGTGTCCCCAATATCCATGGTTTCAGGTCTTCACAGTGAGATCCAGAACAGAACCCCAGCAGATACCAGGGCATGCCTGTCTTTGGAACAATGTTTCTCTTGTATTCCTGCTGTAGCACCCTGAGGGCGCAATCCTAAACAGCGCCAGACTGGTGAGGCCGACAGGCCAGTACCATATCCAGTGCTGTTTAGGAGAGGCTGGAGCCTCTCTGCGGCAAGGGAGCGTGCGCTCGCTCCCTTACCATAGGGGAGGCTCCAGTTTCCACTAGGTGCTCCTCGGATCTGCGCCCACGAAAGAGTCGGGGCCACACAGCCTCGCTGACGGGCTTAGGATGTGGGTGTACGGCCACCCAAGTCCCGCCTCCTGCCTGCCCCCCTCCCACCAATCCCCATCCCGATACGGGACAGAGAATCCCTTGTGCTGGCCAGTTTCGGTCCTGTTGCTTTAGCGCCAATACAGGGGTGCTGCTAGGTGCTCCCGTGTCGGCACTAATGGCAGAGTGCCGATGCAACAACGTTGCATCAGTGCTCCGCCCCCTCTAGGATTGCGCTGTGAATCTGTTGCACTTTGCAGATGCTTTTCAAGGGCAGCTCCATGTAGAGCACATTATAGTAGTAGTCTAGTCTGGATTTCATCAGGGTATGAGTGGCAGCTGCCAAATCCTTCTTGTCTAGGAAAAGGCTCAGCAAGGAGCCAACAATGTGATGGTTTGATTCAATATAGAGAAAACGCTGTCCAAAAAAAAGAATCAAAAAATCAAAATCATTTCCTTGCTAGCCATCGGGCATGCTTTATTAGTGCCTCATTGCCTGACCTTTGTGGCACAGCCAAATTGATTTATAAGCTTCCACTGTCAGTGTGACACATTTTATTCGTCAACCCTGTCGTTGCTCTGGTTTGTTCCCGGTTAATTTATTATGGCATCATTCAATGCAGAACTGATTTGGGAGAAAATTGATTATTGCCTTTGATGAGATGGCAGGCCTACCTCTCTCCTGCTCCCCCAATGGTGAGTCATCGTTCTCTGTCAGGGAAACATCTGTAATCGCATCAGGAACGTGTACTCCTTGCTATTCGCATCCAGGGACGGTGCAGGCAACCTGTGCAGGCAACCTGTGCAGCTGGGAGAGGTAGAAACAGAAGCAGGTGGCATTGTTATTTCTCCCGCATTTTTTGGGGGGGGGAGCAAAGTGGCTTTTTGATTCAGGACTGAGCTGAAACTGCATTCCCACGCCAAGCCCAGCTCTACTTTCAGTAGTCGCCTCTGAGATGAAAAATCGCACAAGATCATCTTGCCTTTCCTTGAGCTGAAAAACGGCAAGTTGCCATTTTTGTCCTTCTTGGAAGATGAGCTGCAAATATTTGTGCAGGTTCATGACTCCAATATTACGCCGCTTACACAGGTGCACTGTCCATGGGAGCAGCGGTGTCAGTAATCTGTTGGATGATCGTCGGAATTGGTTCCCTGTCGGCAGAAGCCGATCAGAGACGGAGAGATTGTGACTTTCCCCCAAAGGTCAAGAAACACAAGGCTTTCCACAATCTTTTATTTCAGTAGCGGCAAACGTGTCCATCATGCGTGATTTAAATCCTTGGAGATGTTACTTCTACCTTTGGCAACTAGCTATTTCTTGGTTCTTCGTTGCTTTCGTAAAGGAGCCACAGTAGGTTTCTGCCCATTGATCTCTCTCATTCTGCCTGCTGAGTTCACAAAAGTAATGGACCACCTACTTCTCATGCGCTTAGGACTGTTTGTTACAACTGTTTTGTTACTGATGCAAACGGATGCAGTATTTGGCCCTTCTCCTTGCCTATTTTCCACTTCTGGCACTTATGGCAGTGGAGGAAGAGGTATTATTATTTTCAGGGCCACAGTGCAGTGGAAGCAGTTCATATACCCATGCCATAGGCCACAATCCCAATCCTGATAATGCTCAACTCCTAGTTGGGATCAAACAATGCATTTATGGTAACATGTAATTTGGCCCTTGTGGCAAACTGCATGGTCATTGAGCTGTATGTTCCAAGAGTATTCTGCATATGGCCAAGATCCTTCCCTTTACAAAGTTGCTGATTGCAGGGCACAGCAGTCGATGTATACAGCTTTGTACATAGATGCTCCACTGCGGCTTTCAATGAATGCACATTGGAGAGTCGGTCCCTTCCCACATGCCATTCGCAAATGTGAAAATGGCTCCAAATGCTCTGCAACGCAAGGAAAAGAAATGTGCTGCACCTGTGAAAGACTGGCATGGCTGGAGGGAGTGATTTCCCTCCATTCCTTACAGCCTTGCATCTATTTCTGAACACTTTAGGTTTGTCCCACCCGCTTGGCTTCAGGGTGATCTTTTCTCTCTGCCACAGGAAGTGGTGATGGCATCTGGCCTAGATGCCTTTAAGAGGGGATTGGACAGATTTCTGGAAGAAATCCGTGGGCTATAGGCAATGATGGATTGTGCAACCTCCTTACATTGGTGGTGGGCTACTTCAGAGTACCGGGTGCAAGGGAGTGGCAACAGGATGCAGGCATCTTGTTGTCTTGTGTGCTCCCTGAGGCACCTGGTGGGCCACTGTGAGATACAGGAAGCTGGACTAGATGGGCCTTTGGCCTGATCCAGTAGGGCTCTTCTTATGTTCTTATGTTCATAAATCCTCATCCCATTTCGAGAGGTAAAGAAAGAGAACATCTGCAGTATCTCGAGCAAAAAAGCAACAGGCAAGTGTTAAAATAACCCACGTTGGGAGTGCCAGAATCCAGACATAATACCGGCAACATCCAAGAACAAATTAGAAAGAAGAATGAAAACAATGAGGAAGGCAGGCAGATTGCTGGAGGCAGATGAGTGGAGTCCAGTTTTGGATACATTTAAAAAGCCCTGACCCAGCCCCACATGGTTATGCAGAACTGAAACCACCTGTTTGATGTCATTGTTATAGAGTTCCAGTGCAGAATACTTCTAGAGTTTGGGGCAAGATTGCCAGTTAAAAATTGTACAATGAGCTGCATGAATAAAAGCATGCAAACACGTTCACTGGAATGCAGATTCTGTATTATGTTCTACATCAGTGGTTCTCAAACCTTTTTGCACCGGGATCCACTTTTTAGAATGACAATATGTCTGTGACACACCAAAGGTCAGAATGACAATATGTCTGTGACACACTGCTGTATAGTGTTACATGACCTGGCAAAGAAAACTGTTCTGTCGAGTCCAGCTTGCTGTATTTCCCAGTGATCCACCAGATGCCTCACGACCAGATGCTCACAACCGATGCACAACTGTTCATAGGGCTTGGCAGTGGTGTCAGCCTACCGGTTCACTGGGTGGAGTTTCTTCGCTTGCTGGGAGGGTTTCCGTGGTGATCGGCAGCGTGCTCGCTGCCTCCCATTGCGTAATGGTGAAAGCCCGCCCGCTGCAGCGAGCACGCTGCCGATCACCACGGAAACCCTCCCAGCGAGTGAAGAAACTCCACCCAGCAAACCAGTAGGCTGACACCACTGGGGCTTGGCCATAATGCAGATGGGCATTACGAAGGCATAACTATGTGCTGGAAAGCTGAGCAAGAATCTTCAAAAAGGGAGAAAAAAAGGTTATTTACAACCTTGACACAAGCAAAACAACCACACAGCCCTCCTTTTCAGCCCTCCTTTCCAGCCTCCCATATCTTCAATATGGCTGCTCTAGGTGCTTTGCGACCCACCTGAAATTGGCTCATGACCCACTGGTGGTCTGTACCCACAGTTTGGGAACCACTGTTCTACATCATTCTGCTATCCAAGATTTGTTCTGCAGGACAGCTGAAGAATTTGCTGACATGAATTTTCCTTTGTAGATCTTGATAACAAATATTATTCTACAAGTATTTAATAATAATAATAATACTTGGATTTATATACCGCCTTTCTTAGGTCACCAGATTTCTCTAATGACTATAACTCAAGGCAGTTTACATAGGCAGACTTTATTCAGAAACCCGAAGGTTTTTACAATTTTTACAGAAATGTTCTGTCTTTCAAGAACTACACACATACAGATGGATCTTTCTGGATTTAGTCCTTCTTTCTTGTTGGACTGGTCCTGTTTGAGAATGAGCTTCTGCCAGCTACGTGAGAAGAAGACACAGAGAGCTTTTCCAATTTCAGTTATGAACAAACCATATTATGTCCAAATTTGGGAAGCTGTAGTTCCTTCTCGGTGGTGCCCCCCCGACTTTGGAATACTCTCCCCTTAGAAGTAAGAACTGCTCCCTCTTTGGTAACATTCCAGCGGGGGCTCAAGACTTTTTTATTTAAGCAAGCCTTTAACTGTTGATAGGCAGGCTGGCATTTTTTACACTCTATTTTTAATTATGGGATCCACGGGGCTTGTTGTTTAAATTTTTAACTGTTTTTAATATTGATCATCTTAGATCATCTTAGATCATCTTAGATCGTACTCTTAGATCATCTGGGGGGGGCCCTTTTGACTGTGCCGCCGCCAGGAGAAGTGAGAGGGGTGGCGGCCAGGAAGAGGGCCTTCTCGGTGGTGGCCCCCCAACTTTGGAACACCCTTCCCCTAGAATTGAGAACTGCTCCCTCTTTGTTTACATTTCGGCGGGGGCTGAAGACCTTTTTATTCCAAAAAGCTTTTAACTGCTGACAGGTTGGCCAGCTGGTTATTATGATTCACGGGTTGTTTTTTTTTTTTTTTAAACTGTTTTTAAATTGTTTGTGATTTTTATTTTTTGCTATTGTTGTTTAATACTGTTTTAACTGTTTTTAATGTTAATTGTTATGTTGTATTTTTAATATATATTTTGTAATGCCGCCTTGGGTGCCTTCGGGCACAAAAGGCGGGGTAAAAATCGATTAATAAATAAATAAATAAATAAATAAATAAATAAATATTGTTTTTAATATGTTTTTATTGTATACACTGTGGTTGTTGTATTCTTTTTTGATGTTGTAAGCTGCCTTGTGTGCCCTCGGGCAGAAAGGCGGGATAAAAATTGAAGAAATAATAATAATAATAATAATAATAATAATAATAGTAGTAGTAGTAGTAGTAGTAGTAGTAGTAGTAGTAGTAGTAGTA
>JAJKFI010000123.1:456590-494628 GCA_029204185.1 Lerista edwardsae
AACAACAACAACAACAACAACAACAACAACAACAACAACAACAACAACACACCAGCACAGAATCTCTTCTTGAAGAGTAACACTCCCTTAGAAATCGTCTCCAATCACAAACCAAAAGCTTATTTCCATTCCTTGGTCAGTAAGGATAGGAATACTATAACCCTTAAAATGAAGACGGCCACCACTCCCATGACAATAGTACAAAAAGTCTCCATTTTGCTTCTTTCAGTTCTTTCCTTTCCTTTTTATTTTACCGTGTTATAGTGATAAATCCAAAATGGCTTCTGTGACCTCACTTTTATGGGCATAATTGGAAGAGTAGGGGCAATAGCGCCATCTCGTGAGGCCTACCATGAGTAGACAAAACAAACTCCTATTTTGCCTCCAGACGTGAGCGAAAGATGGAGTAACTTTTGATTCATTGCCTCCACTGGAGAGATAATGTTCTTCATTTTAAGGAAGATGACATTACCAATCAAGAAACAATATTGAAACACAGTTGAGCAGGGCTGGTGCCTGTGGCAAGGGATGGAGACACCAGAAGTCCATCTACTATGAATTGGATTGTTTTAAAGGGTTGTTAAAGACAGCTGCAAACGGATCTCCCAAATCCTGGTATCCCAAATTGCTGTACTTCACAACCCACATCAAATGAATCTCCAGCATTGTCAATTTGGAATCTACAATGCTATTTCTGTCCTCGCAAGGGAACTGCTTAGTGCTGGACAAAGCACAAAGCACTAGTGCGAATAAAGGCTAGAATTTATATTTTCAAACAATGGAGAAACACTTGCATTTGTTTCTGGTCTAGTTGGCCTCCTTAACAGCATGTCTACTCAGTCGTAAATCCCACTGTGTTCAATGGGGCTTGCTCCCAGGAAAGTTTGTATAGGATTGGAGCCCCAGGGCGCAATCCTAACCAATTTTCCAGCACTAGGGTAAAGGGAATGCAACTCCAAGGTAAGGAAACAAACATTCCCTTACCTGGGGAGGCCTCTATGTCTCCTGCTCCACTGCAGAATGCAGAACAGGCACCATTGGCACAGCTAGGTTACAATTGCACCCCAAGACCACAGCCATTGAAGGATGTTCCACCATGCCCATCTTTTTTACCCCCCTCCCAATTATTTTGCTTAACATTAAGCCTGAAGAAGAATTTTGGAAAACTCAATAGCTTTCTATTTATTTTCCTGTTAACTGTAATTCTGCTTTTAGTCAATCTTAATTAAAACTATTACCCTACTTTGGATTTAATGAATTAACAAAGAAACCTGTGATTTCTACGTGAGATCATATATAAGACTGTTTTCAATGTTATCTGTTGTAGTTTAATACCTCTTACATACTTTGACTGGGGTGGTGTACACTTACAATGGGTTCAGTTTGTGGTCAGTACAATGGACTCTCCATAGTAAAATAAGGTTCAATATACGACAAGCTATTCACTTTATGATGGGCTCCAGCAAGACCTAATGGATTATGGATAAGCCAATCAGCAATGAGAATGAATTTGATAGCATCTCAGCCAGTAGCAGCATTTTTAACATTGTGGCTGTGAGTGTTAAAGGAAGGATATAACCTTGTAATCTGTGTTTTCTAATTATAACCTTGTATTAACTGATAGCTGTGACCTGTAAAGAGTTCAGTAGGCACCTTTGAAATCACGTTTTGGAGAGGGAGGTGGCTTAGGGAGGGAGGTGAGCCAGAAAAAATTTCCAAGGTCTTGGAACAAATTACAAAAAAAAAGTGTGTAATTGGGTTCACATTACAATACTTTCACAATACAATGGTGTGGCCACAATGGATTACCATCGTAAAGTGAAGGGTCTGGCCTAGATGCCTTTAAAAGACTGGACACATTTCTTGAGGATAAGTCCATTGCAGGCTACAGGCCATGATAGTTAGTGCAACCTCCTTACTTTAGAGGTAGGCTATCTCGGAGTGCCGGATAGAGGGGAGTGGCAATGATATGCAAGTGTATTGTGTATTCCCTGAGGCATCTGGTGGGTCACTGCGAGATGCAGGAAGCTGGGCTAAATGGACCTTTGGCCTGATCCAAGGGGGCTCTTATATTCTTATGTCTCCCGTACAATGAATCCACAGATTTCTTCCTTTGTATTACTGTGACATTTTTATAATTTAGTCCCAAGTTACCTTGATTAACCTCCTATCTAGAACAACAGGTATTGCGATATTGATTGTGCAAGTCACTCATTATGGCGGTGCAAAGGATTGTATTCAGTGGTGTTATTCTGCCAGAACGCTGGGCGGGACATCCGGGTGATCGACAGCTCGCCCGTCGCGTTCTACAGCGTTACGCCGTTTGCGTAACCAATTACGCCACTTGCGTACGTTACGCAAACGGCATAACGCTGCGGAACATGACAGACGGGCTGTTGATCACCCGGATGTCCCGTCCAGCGTTCCGGCAGAATAACACCACTGATTGTATTCATTTTTAAGTGTCTACTGATGACGAAGATTATTCTGAAAACTTTCCCCCCCCCTGAAATTCCTATCCTAACCTGCTGTCTTAGAACACCTGTCTGCAGGTGTGGCTGCTGCTCAACCAGCACAGGGCATCACAAGCATGCCTTTAGGTACACTTGCAGCAACCCCAGAGTTGGCTGAGCAGCCAGAGGCAGCCCACCGGCACCACATGCCATCCCAGTGCTGCTGCAGAGATGGGTTTTCTGCCGAGCAGTACAGGGCCTGGAGGAGGGTGGCAGGAGAGCATTTCAGACATAGGAGGGGCATTTTTGAGCCGGGGAGGGCAGAATAGGGGAGTGGGCACGCAGAAGCAGATCTAAGGGAGGGCAAAGCTCTAAGTTTTGCAAGAAGCCTTACCTTTCAGTGGAAATCACTCCTCTCCTGCACCGTTTTAGCCAATCCTCACAGGGAACAGCAACATCTTGGCGTTGCTTACTGGCTACAGCAGCAAGGGAGAGGAGGGACTTACATGACAGGGTAAGGCTCCTTGCAAAACTTAGAGCTCTGCCCTCCCTGTAGATCCGCCTCTGTGGGCACGATTGGCAGTGCCACCATATTTTAACCAGACAGGCCTATATGGAGCCACTTGGAATTCGTCCAGCTAAATAGCTGGCGGAAATTCAAGTAGCCCCATAGGGCAGGCTCAGGTATTACTTGGGTGGTAAGGGAATAATATCCCAAGGAAATCTTCAGCCATCTCCTAACTTGTGCTGGATTCAGCGGTCTGCATGCTTGACTGCACCAACACAGCTTGGGATTGGCTGTCAGTTATGTTCTGTATTGCTACTTTTATTCCACAAACAGGCATAAGTTAACCCATAGGCAAAATCTCATGCACATAAGAGAGTGAGAGCGAGAGGGGGGGAGGGAGAGGGAGAGGGAAAGAGAGAAATAATCTTATGGAACTGCAATGTAGCGCCTCGAGACCCAAGTTAGATAAAATGCTTACACGGGATATATTAAAACCATTTGTCATATTGTAGTAATTGTTTTGCTGTGGTTGCTTTGATGGTACTAAATATAAAATGAAAACATGGTTAAATTTAATCACGCCAGCATAGGAAATGTGCCTAGAAGCCACGAACATGAAAAGTGGGTTTTAAAATAATGTTCCTTTTAAAAGATCCACAGAAATATTGTGGCATACTGTCAGAGTCTGGCTTTTCCAGCTGTCCCGTGCTTGGGAAAAAAGGGAATTTAAGCATGAAGAGGTTCCTCCCTCCCCCAAATTCATGCATGCCCTTAGGAAAGCAGTGCTGCCTCACTGCACAACTGCATGGAGGATGTTTTATAGAGCAAGCATGAAACTGATATGAAGTGGCTTCCCCTGCAGTTCCGGCAATTTTCCTCCCGACAAAACATTCTGATTTTGCCATTCGTGACCGCATTACTCCTTGCAGCAACTGGAGGAGTGAGTAGATCCATAGCCCGGCTTTGCTTTAACTTATGGCCTCCATGATGTTGTGGTTGATGCTTTTTTATCATTATGAGCAAATGGTGTGATGATGACAAGCGTAAACTGCCAGGGTTCCGGGATGGAGCACTGCCTCTTTCCAGACTAGGCAATGTCAGGGCATATCTATATGCATGTGTATTTGCATTTTAAAAGCATGCTCTGTACAGTTTCCGCATTTGGAGACAGCATGGGGAGGATAAGTTGTTTCATTACAAACACAAGGACTGAAGAGAAGGAAGTATTCACCCACCCACTGAAGAGAAGGAAGTATTCAGGTGCATTCCCGTGAGCTAGAGCTCTGAGGGTCAGCACATGTGTAATCCAATGGACTCTGGTGACATGAACAATCTGAAAACACTTGTCACATAACCCTCATCATGCGGGAGTTAAGGTATACCCTCAAATGATTAACTCAGAGTGCAATCCTAACCTGGAGTTAGGCCGGCACAGTTAGACCAGCAAAGTTTGGCTGGCACAAGGACCATTGTAAAGCGCGTTTGGACCACTCTCGGAGTCAGGGAGGATGGTGCTCATCTGTGTGCTGGTCTCTCTGACTCTGAGAGTGGTCCAAACATACTTTACAGCATCCCTTGTGCCAGCCAAACTTTGCTGGCCTAACTGTGCCTGCCTAACTCCAGGTTAGGATTGTGCTCTCAGTGTTTATCAAACTGTGGCTCAGGACACTCTTGCTTTCTGTCAGGGATGTTTAATAGTTGTGCAGTTGCTGCAGTCCAAGAATGCCAGTTTACATTTCAGGAGTTATTATGTCATACATTTGATTATGTCACCATGATGACACTTCTTGCTTGATGATGTCACTTCTGGCTATGACACCACTTCCAGTGGGTTCCGACACGAATGCAATTCCAAAAAGTTGGTCCCGGTCGAAAAAGTTTGAGAACCATTGAATTAACTTATTTCCATGCCACCTAGAATGCTGAAACTTGACACACACTTATCAAGAAATCCTGATCACTAGAAACTCTAGGAGGATGGGTCATGTCTGTGCGCTGGCTTCTCTGACTCCGAGAGTGGTCCAAACATACTTTACGGTGTCCCTTGTGCCAGCCAAACATTGCTGGCCTAACTGTGCTGGCCTAACTCCAGATTAGGATTGCTCTTTGTATAGGTTGGCAGATTTTTTGCGAGGATTCTGCAACTCCCCTGGCTGGTTTCTGCTGCTTCCCTGGGAGCCACAGTTCACAGTTTTGGAACCACTGGTCTATAATTGTATAAAGCAAATTGATCCTTGATTCTTTTCTTCTAGCACTGGGAGAAGTGCCACCACTGGTTATCCCAGCTGCCAGGCAGGAAGATCCATCCTAAACTGGCGCAGACCAGCTTACCTCTTAGGGCACAATCCTAGCTAACATTCCAACACCAACATAGCTGTGCCAATGGGGCATGTGTTTCATTTTGCAGTGGAGTAGTAGTTACGGAGACCTCCTCAAGTTAAAAAAAAGCTTGTTCCCTTACCTTGGAGCTACATTGCGCTTACTCCATTACTGGAAAGTTGGTTAGGATGGTGCCCTTAACCTGGTAAAGATCCTTGCACAAACCAAGATCAAGGGGAGAGAGGACTATTCCCACAGCTCTGCTAATGGGCATCCTTAGTGGCCTGACTTGCATTTTGAGAAAGAGGGCCCCCAAACAACAAAAACAGAGGGCAGCGAGTGTTTTAACCTAGGGTTACCAGATTCAAACTGGGACAGTGCCTATACCTTTAACTATTGTCCAGGGACGAACAGAACCCCGAGTGCGCCCATGGCAGGGCGATGAAACTGCGCCCCCAGCACGTCGCCCTGCCCCCGTGTGTTGCCCAGCCATGCCTCCCTGCACTGGAATAGCTCCATTTTGGAGCGGAGCGGACGCAAGGGAGGGTGGGTGGGCCAGACAGTGCACGGGTTAGTGCGCGGACTCCGGGCAATGGCGCCCCACCGCCCTGCCGCTGCCGGCGCCCATGGCTCGTGCCACCCTGGGCTACACCCTTCCTCCGCCTCTGCTATTATCTAGAAGAGGGAATTTGGGCAGGTGCAGCTTTTGAAACCCTTCCATGATGAGCTGCACTTGCCCAAATTCCCTCTTCTGTACAAAGATTAAAGGTACAGACACGCTGTCCCAGTTTGTATCTGGTAATCCTACCCCCTCCCCCGCCCCAACACACACTCTTTCTTAATGTACAGACTGAAAGTTTTCTCCTCTCACTTCTCCAGTGCTTATGATACTCTCACAATCGACTAGATTGTGTCACCATGCCTGGAGTTGTCACATTGCATTAATATTCCCTCTGTGAATAAAAAATGGCCTGTCAAACTTGTGAAAAGCAAAACTGGGCAAATAGTTGAAACAGTTCTCTTTAATTCTGTTCAGTACAACCTGACAGGGATTCTTTCTCCTTTACCCTTAGCGGGGGAAGGGAGGATGATATAAAAGAATTACTCATTCAGCATGAGAGATTTCTGTGTGAATCAAGGTGGGAAACCTTATGTACCAACCACACCACTTAAGAACTTAAGAAGAGCTCCTCTGGATCAGGCCAAAGGCCCATCTAGTCCAGCTTCCTGTATCTCATGGTGGCCCAACAGATGTCTCAGGGAGCACACAAAACAACTAGATACCTGCATCCTGTTGCCACTCCCCTGCATCTGGCATTGTAAACACACTGGGTGGCCAGTCAAGGTTCTCCACAGCATTTCTCTTTGACAGCCACCAGAACCAGACACTCTTCAGACATGTACTCATAGAAACAGTCCCCTGAATCAGGCCAAGGCACATCTAGTCCAGCTTCCTGTATCTCACGGTGGGTCAACAGATGCCTCAGGGAGCACACATGACAACAAGGTGCTTGCATCATCCTGCCACTTCCTTGTACCTGGCATTCTGAGGTAGCTTACCTCAGGCTTGAGTTTTCTTTTCTTCTGGAGAAGCAGAGGCTCCCAATGGTTCTTCCTTCTTCTGATAGTTCCTTCTAGAGTAGAAAAATTCTGGAGCCTACACAACGTATGGATGCCCATTTCCTCCTGGGGAAATCAGCAGCCTGGCAGGGAAGCCACAAAGATCAGGACTTGGTGGAAAGGAAATATTAAAGTCCCCTCCATGCACACTGACTCCAGATCACCCCCAAGCATACTGGGTCAAATGGATATACACAATGAATACTTTGGTCCTGAAGAGTGAAGGAAACAGTATACTAAAAGGCAAGAACATGCTAAAAGGATTGTTGACATTGGATGTTGCATCACCCTAGACGTTGTGCTCCAGGGTGAATATGAAAGTTATGCAAACAATCTTCCCATGTGTTCAAGCAATGTGAGTGGTAGCATGTATAATAGCAACATATCCACAACCCTGACATGCCTTCCCAAAGCTGTATTCCCCTCCCCTTGGAAGGGATACTATGTGCAAACACTTGTACCAAATAGGGTTCTCCATGTTACCTGGATCCCTAATTGGCCAGGATTCTAGCTAGCTCTGAGGTCCCACCTGTGCCTGGCCCCTGATCCCAATGAGACCTCCTCTAAAGAGGAGAAGAAACTTGACAGAAACTGGAACTCTGGGAGTTAATGCTGCTTAGGAACAACCAGATGTTGTCCTTCAATTATACACCACCCATGAAAATGGAGATATGGAAGGGCCCGCTGCCTTCTTTCCTGGCCCTGCATCCAAGCTCCAGTTCCCCCCATATTGCCCCTAGGAGCAATGGGGGTGACGGGCCTGTGCAAACATCCCAAATAGGCAATGCAGGGACTATTTGACTGGACAAGGCCTCCACCTCCATCAGGCTAGAAGAGGAGAAGGTCACCCACAATGCACTGGAACACAACTGAGATCTAGGAAGGGACAGAGCAGCTAGTGAGGGAAAACTCCTCACCTAGCAGCTCTGTCCTTTTCAGCCAGACTCTGGGTCAGTTTGAGGCACAATCCTAATCAGTTTTCCAGCATTGGGGAAAGGGCAATGCAGCTCTGAGTTAAGAGAACAAACATTCCCTCACCTTCAGGTGGCCTCCATGACTGCCCCCCAACTGCAGGATGCGGCACATGCCCCATTGGCACAGCTATGTCAGTGCTGGAAAGTTGGTTAGGGTTGCGCCCTGAGTGATACTGCCTGATCTGGCTACCGGATGACATGAGGAGGGACACATGCATGCGCTATTATCTCTCTCTCTCTCTCTCACCTAGTGCACAATTCCTTTTCGAGCAGAATTGTGGGTGGCTTGGCCTGCTCTCGTCACATAGTTTTAAAATTACTTCCAACTAATATTCATGTTGTGTGGTTGTCCTCATGTGACTATCTTGTGGTGGGATGATGTGCTGGATGAGGAGAAGACGACCTCTTCATGCCATGGAGGTTATCTGCTGAACAATAGTGTAGCTATACGGGGGCAGCATGGTAAGTACTGCAGGAGCCACAATGTGCAATGTAAGTAGCCTCTCTCACTTGCCTCCAGAGCTGAACCCCCACACTGAAACCTACTCACTCCAGATGTAGATTTGGATTCAGGTATCAACAATCTCGATTCTAATCTGGGCATACCACAAGAGTTTGTTATGTGTCTGTAGGCCCTGTCTGCAAGACAGGATCATATATTGGATTTGTTTTTTTCTAGCACACCAACGGATTTGAACAAATTATCGTTTAATTTTTCAAGTGGGAAAATTGATCCCTAATTGTTAGAAATTGTTTTTTTTTAAAAAAATCCCCCTTATACATTATCTATTCCTTCTAATGAGCTGCTTAAATAATCATTATTTAATTTAGGCATGCCTAATTTCCAAACTTGTTTTTTGCATGGTGCAAGTGATAAAATCTTCCAAGGTTACATTTCATTTATCAAGAAATGAAATTCATTTTAATTTATTTTCACAAAGAGGATCATCGTAATTTGTATGCGGAATAACAATTAGTCTTCTTGCGCAAGGTTGCAATAATTGCAATTTCAAATAACATTTTTTTTTGTAATCTGTTCCTCTTTCATTTTCAGAATGACCATTTCTTTTTGCTCTCTTTCAACTGTAGTATTATTTTGATTCTGTCATTGTTACAAATGGTTTAAAATTCCATTCTGCATTCCAACTCGAATATGTCAGCCTTTCATTCTTTGCTTGATAGCAAATCATTCAAGTGAGTTTACACTGCTGAAATCCTGAGTAATTTGAATGCAAATTGAATCAATACAATATCTTGGAAGAATTTTGCCCTTGGAGAGCCTACAGGCTATCAGCTGTTAGAAATTCTTGTTCAAATAAAACTGCGTTCACTTAAAATTACATAAATGCTTCCTTTGAAAATCCTGGTAGCATTGCTTGCTCATAAATGATCTCTTCCATTGTGTAGCAACAGTTAAGAGGGCTTAATGTACTTTTCACATTTATATACAGGAGGCCCCAAATCTGCAGATCTGGTATCTGCAGATTCAGTTACCCACGGATCTTTGGATCTGGCTATCTCTCCAGCACTCCCTGTGCACCCATTAACATTGTTAATCTTACAGTGAAGTGTTTCTTCCATTTACAAGATGCTATAAGCATGCAAGCTTATAGCATGTGCAGGCAGTTTGCAGGCAGCCTGAATGCTTGAAGAGACTAGATTGAGGACACAATCCTAACCTGGAGTTCGGCCAGCACAGTTAGGCCAACAAAATTTGGCTGGCACAAGAGTCACTGTAAAGCATGTTTGGACCACTCTTGCAGTCAGGGAGGATGTGTATTGGAAAAGACAGGAGATACCCCGAGGATAGGGAGTGGTCTCAGCAATGGCCCCTTGTCCCAGATAAACCAGGGATTATAGGGTTAATCCCAGAAGGTTTTGCAAGCCTCGGGAGTATAGCTGTAGGCTGTTGAGGCTCTCGGCTATGAAGGGAGGCCAGCACAGGTGCAGATGGGCGTGGCTGATGTTAGAGTCTGCCCAGCAACATACATGGATTGGCTGGTCTCAGTATAAAGCTGGAGGCAGGAGATGGAGAAGGGATCTGGGATGGGACCTGGGAAGGTCCTAGGAAGGCACCTGGGTTGGTTCTGGAAGGGAGAAACTGTATAGGTACTGAAGGATGGTACCTGGGATGGACTGCCTGCCTGGACTGCCTGCCTGTTGGAAGGACTGAAGGAAGGACAGTTGGACTGACTAAGGTAAGCTCATTGTGGGGAATGACTGTGGGAAACAGTAGTTTGGCTGCCATGCCCCTGGAGCCACCAGTGGACGAGGCAGTTGTAGCTGGGACAAGCTGACTGCCTATTGTTTGGTGGTGGGATATTTTGAGCAAAGCCAGTGATGAGGGCAGTCTGGAGGAGGCTGACCAGCCAGTGATCCCAAACAAAAGCTGCTGAAAGAGAGGAGGCCCACTGGGTGACTGAACCCCCTCCCTCTTGCCTATCTCTGAGGCTGCTCTGGGGGAAACTAGTTAGCGTAATGTGGGCAATGAGGTACTTGGGGAGGCCCGGCAGGGAATTTGGCAGAACACTTACCTTCCCTAACTTTAAGTTATCTGTTGCAGGATGGGATTTGGCGGAACAGGATGGTGCACATCTGTGTGCTGGCCTCTCTGACTCTGAGAGTGGTCCAAATATACTTTGTCTTGTGTGCTGGCTAAACTGTGCTGGCCTAACTGTGCTGGCTGAATTCCAGGTTAGGATTGCACTCTGAATGTTAACAAGAAGCAGGAAGTTAAACTGCCTTAACATGTCTCTAAATGCACATACATGGAAACATACATGCGAAATGCATATTTTCATTTTCATTCCCTTGCCTGTAGCCACCTACAGAGACAGTAAACACTACTGAATGCATTTGGAGTTGCACATATTCTATAATCAGGTCCACTGTGGGATTAAAACTTCATTCTTTAAGAAAGCAAACAGTTTGCCAGCTTAATGTACAGGTGGAGAAAAGCTGTCAATCATGTGTAACAGGGAAAGGGGTTCTTGCTGTAAGAATAGGGGTGTCTGGTCCCAATCTGCCCCCCCCCCCATTTTCATCCATGTTTCATCAAATGTTTCACCCAACATTTCATCCAAATGTTGACAGGCCTCCCTTCAAACTCACTATGGGTGCAATCCCAGGCTGGAGTAGGCAGGCCGACACGCCTGCCCCATATCTAGCCTGGGGCTTGAAGGTGCTGCCGCATTACCAGGGGAAAGAAATTCCCCTTCCCCCGGGTAACATGCATCAGCCCCAATGGGGCTACTTGGAGCTACATTCAAGTGGCCTAATCGGGGCCTCTTGGGCCAGGGATGGGGGTTAGGATCCAGTGCAAGTCCAGATTCTGGCTACACCCTCTTAGCACCCATAGGCACACCCGTTCCCTGTCTCCCCTGCCCCATTCCTCCATGCCCCAGGCCTCCTGCTGCCCACCTGGAGTCCCTGTGCTGGCCTAAGAAAACTCTTGTACATTATAGCTATGTGGCAGAGGAGTACCTAGAGGGGGATCGCAGCACTAAGTTTTGCAAGCAGCCTCTCCCCCTCCTCTTCAGAGCCATTCCCAGTGGCTAGAGCAAAATGGAGGCCTAGTCGAGATCTAAAACAGGAGATCTAGTCGAGAGGGTAAAAGCCGCTGTTTGCCCGAAGATAAGATCTGAAGGTCACCAGTTTGAGAATACCGGAAGTTTCCATGAGCGGCAGACCTTGAAGAATGCTGCTGATAAGATCTGAGCTGAGCTGTCTCTGGCTGCCTGTGAGAGAGGAGTTGTGCTGGGCCAGCTGTTTCATTGGTGAGAGCAAAGAAGCCATTTATCAGCTGGCAGGAAGCGTTTATCAGCCATTTATCAGCCGGCGTTTATCAGCTGGTGGGGAATGACTGTGGGAAACAGTTGTTTGGCGGGAAGGTGATCATGCGGCCAGAAAGAAAGACTGGACTATGAAAGTTTCATTGAATGTAGTAGTTCTTGAAAGATAGAACCTGTTTGTAATTTGTAAGGCCCCTCGGGGTTAGAAAAGCCTGCCTATGTAAACCGCCTTGAATTAAAGTCAAAGGAGCAATCTAATGACCAAGAAAGGCAGTATATAAATACCGGTATTATTATTATTATTATTATTATTATTATTATTATTATTATTATTGGTTACTACTAATAATAATTATTATTATTGGTTACCTCCCTCCAAAGAGGAGGGTGAGTGGCTGCTTGCAAAACTTAGTGCTGTGATCCCCCCTCAAAGTACGCCTCTGCTATGTGGTCCAAGGACTTGTGTGCTAACGTAAGAGGCAGGGGTAGTGAACCGTGTGTCACCTTGCACTGGCACTCCGAGGCCTATGACAGATTTATTCACTACTGTGGATCTCGCCATCAGACTGTCAGAATGCAAACCTGTGTTACTAAAATGATATGCAGACCTCCTCTCCATGTTTTCCGAAGTGCCTAGCAGCAATATTTTAAAGCTCATGGTGAAACATATGAGATGTAACAATTTCGTATTGATCCTAAATGCTGGGAAGATAATTTTCATTGAAATCAATTGACGGGAGCATGTTTCTCTGTCATTGCCCCTTGATCCTGTATCCTGATGCACATTTTCTTTTGTTCCAGAGAAGGGGAAAAAAACTAACCATGTGTCTGCATCACCTTTCTAAACCAAACAAAAGGAGAGGCAAATCTCCAAGGCAGCACTAAGAAACGCATTTGATGTTTGTGGCTTGCAGGACAGTGGGAACCAATCTATCAATGGGGAAATTCTACATCAACATTAAACCACTTTCTACTAATGATGTGTCAGAACAACATTAGTAGAAATGCGAACTCCAGTTCATCATTGGTAGAAAATTTAAACAGGATGAGTTCCAGGTATTAGAGGGCCTTCAAAAAACTGGCTTCTATGGCCCCCATTTTGGCTGGTGGGCTTCTAGAGTATCACTTTCCTACCACCACCATATGAAGTCCATATGGCTCAGAGGTAGCCTTTGGGATCAGCAGAGGGAAATTTTGAATGCCCTGGGTACTCAGCAGCTGCCCAGTGACACTGACACTTGCAGAGGGCTTGCAATCCAGTCTGACTACTGGTGCTTGATAAAAGGTGGTACCCAAGGATGCTGGGGTATTTAAGAATATAAGAAGAGTCTTGCTGGATCAGGCCAAAGGCCCATCTAGTCTAGTTTCCTGTATTGCACAGTGGCCCACCAGATGCCTCAGGGAGCACATGAGCCAACAAGATGCCTGCATCCTGTTGCCACTCCCTTGCACCTGGCATTCTGAAGTAGCCTTATACTAATGTAAAGAGGTTGCACATCCTATTATGGCGTATAGCCCATGATGGACTTTTCCTCCAGAAATCTGTCCAATCCCCATTTAAAGGCCCCTAGGCCAGATGCCATCACCACCTCCTGTGGCAAGGAGTTGCACAGATAAATTACCAGCTGGGTAAAAAAGTATTTACTTCTATCCGTACTAAATCTTCCAACAGTCAATTTTAGTGGATGTCCCCTGGTTCTGGCGTTATGAGAGAGGGAAAAAGAACATCCCTCAATCGACTCTATCCATCCCATGCATAATTTTGTATGTCTCAATCATTTGGGAAGATGGGGACAGGTGTAGCATAAAGGAAGGCAATGGATGTAGGAAGAGTAGCCGCCTTTCATGTGAGCTATCCATTGCAAAAAAAGCAGCTTAGGACCCAACCATTCAGAAGCAATCATCACACGTCCCTACTAACATGTGAATGAGACTTTAACTGGTCCTCAGTTTGCAAGCAAGTTACAAGTCTCAGTTCCATGATGATAGGAATGAGGCAGCCAATATCATTTTTCATGCACGATTTGTGTGCTGCTAGACTACATTTTGCCCCTGTAAACAACATTTCATGTTTGATTTACAGTGATGAAACGGCTGTTCCAACTGGGGACAAAAACACCAGATTTTGCATTGATTCATTTGCCTGGTTTAATTCAGTGCATTATATCCTGTGATGTTTTTTTAAAAAAGCCTCGGATAACCGGAGTACACCCATTGCTTTCCTGGATAGCAGCACTTCAGATTCCTGGCATTGGTCTGCATTATGTAAGGCTGTGGTCTGATTTATATATTTCCTTCTGTGTCATGGCTGCCATTGCCTCTGGTTTTGCTTCCATGTGTTTGAGGCAGCATGGTTCCACTCACATGGGGAAGTAGATTGTATGGTCAAGTACCATGCTGGCCACATGGATAACACCAGACCACTATAGTGGAGCCTTTTTATCCACGAGGGTTCTGTTCCAGGAACCCTTGTGGATGCAAAAAAATGCTTTAATGAAATTATGCTGTTAATTAGCATTCAGCCTTTTAAAAAAGCTTCTCTTACTACGGCAGCAGGCTGCAGCAATTCTCCAGGGGCTTAGAGCAATTAGTATCCATTAGCTGAGATACTGAGGAAGCAATCCTAACTTGGAGTTAGGCCAGCAACGTTTGGCTGGCACAAGGACCACCGTAAACAGTGGTGTCATCCAAATGATTTAGGAACAGGTACTCACTTTTGATTGGCACTTGTTGGGGTCCGCACACCGGAAGTGAGGTCATAGCCGGAAGTGATGTCATGATTGTTGCCATGGATGTGATCGTGTTTGTAAGAACTTCAGCTTGTGGTTAGTGTTGATTTAACTTCTATTGCTTTGCTTTCTAGAGATGTGTATAGACATATTTGGCTTCAACTGTTCCCTGGTGAAATAGCAGGCTAGACTGTACTAGATTGTGAGCCCTTTTGGGACAGGGCGCCATTTAACTTTAATGTTAAATGCAAGGAGCCAGCAAGGAGCAGGAGGGGGAACGGGCGCCCACCGGGCCGCGGGACCACGTGGGCGCCCGACCGAGTGCCGGGCCGGCCGGCAAGGAGCAGGAGGGGGAACGGGCAACCAAAAAAAGACCGCATGGGGGCTGGGGGGAGGCTGAAGGAGGAACTGGGACGCTGGATCTGTGCGGCTGGAGGGAGCGGGAGCCCCAGGCAGCCTACCTTCTCACGCTTGCTGCCTTATTCCCAGGTCTCCCTCGCTGCTGCTGCTGCCGCCGCCGCCGCCGCCACCTCTGGTCCTCTCGCTCCGCTGCTGCCGCTGCTGCCGCTGCTGCCACCACCACCACACTGCCTGCCTGCCTGCCTCCTCACAGAAAGTACAGGCTGCGAGCGTGCAGTATGCATGAGCAGCTGCTGAGCCAACCAGCCGACGGGGCCAGCTTCGAGTGGGCGGGGCCAGCTCAACTTCTAGGAACCGGTACTCGCGTAGTGGTGCGTAGTAGGTGCATGACATCACTGACCGTAAAGCAAGTTTAGACCACTCTTGGAGTCAGAGAGTTCATCACATGAGGCAGCCGTACAGTGCACAGAGCCATGGGTTCCCAGTTCTCTTTCTGGCGATTCCTGACAGCCTTGCAATCATTCTTAGCCATGAGGTCAGGCAACACACACTCTATCTGGAATGGCATGGAATGGCAGCACTGAAGGTAACTGTGTAAAACAGTGGTTCTCAAGTGATGTCATAGGTGGAAGTGACATCATGAAGCAAGAATTGGCATCGGTGTGACATAATCAAATGACACTCCTGGAATGCAAACTGGCATTCTCGGACTGCAGCAGTGGCACAACCATGAAACATCCCTGATAGAAAGCAAGATAAGGACAAAATATTATGCAAAAGCACTGAAATAAAAACATTTTTAAAAACTCACTTGAAAATTCAAACTGTTAATATCCACAAAAGGAGTATAGCAAGAGAAAGGTCTGCAGCTTCCAAGATGGCTGCTCCCAGCTTTCCGAGACCCACCTGATATCATGTCGTGGCCCATCAAGTGGTTCCCAACCCGCAGTGGCATCATGAGGAGGACGGGGGGCAGGCCGTACCAGGTTATGCGTACGGAGGGGGAGGGATGGCACCACCAGGGGCCCAAATTGCTAAAATCGCAGTTTTAAAAGATAATACCATCATGCTATATACTGTTGGATGTGGGATTTCACCCAGAATTCAATGGAAAAGACCGGAGTGTAATATCTTCATTCTGTCAAAAGTTATGGCCAAAAACCTAAAACCCCAAATACAACTTTTAATGTAAAAATCGTGATTTTTTTTTTTAAATCATGGTTTTACAGAATAATACCATCATGTTATATACCATTGGATGTGGAATATCATGAGGAATTCAATGAAAAAAACCAGAGTGTCATATCTTTATTTTCTCAAAAGCAATGGCTAAAGAACTGAAAATACAACTTTTTCTGTAAAAATCGTGATTTTTTTTTAAAATCATTATTATGTGTCAGTTCTCATTCCCATGTATCAGAGCTAATACTAGAACTTTTATTTAATTGTGTGAGTGTCATCAAATTGGCCACGGGTTTTTTGTTGGTTGCTAATTTCTTGGATGACCTGTACTATGGTTAAAGAAATCAAAAATTAAATGAATAAATAAAGTTGCTGTATGTGGAGGAGGAGATCCATCATGGGGGGTGACGTGCTGACCTCCCGCTCCAGGTGACACAAACTCTAGTGACACCATTGCCAACCCACAGTTTGAATAACGCTGGTGTAAAAGGGACGTGGTGGCGCAGCAGGTTAAACTGCTGCTGTTGGGCTTTCCGTCCGGAAGGTTGGGAGTTCAAGACTGCGTGACGGAGTGAGCTCACGTTGCTTGTCCCAGCTCCTGCAAACCTAGCAGTTCGAAAGCACCTAAATGCAAGTAGATAAATAGGGACCACTTCGGAGGGAAGGTAACGGTGTTCCGTGCGCTACGGCGTAGAGTCATGCTGGCCACATGACCACGGAAGCTTGTCCTCGGACAAAACGCCGGCTCTACAGGCTTTGAAATGGAGATGAGCGCCGCCCCCTACAGTCGGTCACAACTAGACCATTCGGTCGTGGGGAAACCTTTACCTTTAAAAGATACACTGCAGGTTCAGGCAACTACATATTCCGGATAACTGAAAGTCAATTCCTCGTGGCTGTACGGTAATCCTCATTGCGAAGAGTGAGGCCAGGGATATGGAAAGATCAGAGCATCTTCCCTTCCTTGGATACTTGGAAATTATATTTCTGCAGTCGTTTATGACCACTAAGCAACCTTGGGAATTCAAGTAGAAAATCAATTTCAGGCGTTTGCAGATGAATGCGTCAAACCTTCCATTGGCCACGTTGAATAGCCCCCGCTTACTCAAAGAAAATAACTTTTTAGAGGCCGTAGCCTTCAATTGCAGAGAAAATTGTTCTTGTGCTTAATGCTGGATTTCACCACTGACCTTTTAATGTGAAAGCAGGGAGGGTACTGAACACCTGATGGGGGAAGAACAATGAGGTGAAATAGACTCCTCTCGCACTGGATCTGAATCTCTCTATTACCTGCTTGCAGTAAACCGAGCATACAGGAAAGGAGTTGTCTAAAAAGGAAGCCATTATTTATTGTACTGACATAACTTCGGTTCCTTCACACTTCCTTATGGAAAGGCACCCTTGCCAATTAGTCCACCAATGTGACCATTTTTAGCCCACAAATGTGTGCTGATTTGTCTGCCTCCCAGGATATCCCTGCATTAGAGCCAAGCTAGACAATGTGGTGTCTATGGCATGGTTGGGACCTGCGTTTTGGTTTTGGCGCTAGTATAGTGTTGTCAGAGATGATTGTAGTATAACCATAGAGTTGGACTAGCCTTACCGTAATATTACCATAGAGTGGGACTAGCCTTACCATAATATGACCATAGAGTTGGACTAGCCTTACCATAGTATGACCATAGAGTTGGACTAGTCTTACCACTGTAAGGTCTGGAGATGGGATTTCCTGACTACATTTGATGCCATTTTATAGCCGCTTGAAGGAAATCAGGGAGAAATCTTGGACCACCACATGAGTGGGTAGCAATGTACCCCATTACCCTCCCATATAGAAGCAACGATGAGAGCTGAAGATTATTAAAATTGGCTGGGCCAAGACCTCCAAAAGCCGGAAGTTGCTTGCTAAATGCTGTCCCATCTTACCCAATTGATTTGCCAGCCTCTACTCCTATCCAATGTTCTAGCTCAGCACTCTCCTCCCTTCCATATTTCCTCTTCCTCTCTGACTTCCCTCTTCCTTTTCCATTCCAGGGAATGGAAGGAGGGCAGTGGAAGCAATTAGGCAGACAGAGATAGGCCTTCCCCCACCAACCTGCTCCCTGAGGCGACTGCTTCAGTGGGCTTCATGAGTGGGCCGGCTCTGCTGTGTGTATGTGTAAAATAAGACTCCACCTGATTTTTCCTTCATGCACCATAAAGTGAAATGCAAACCAGAAGCTAGGAAATATGTCACACTAGTCCGACTCAGAGCACCATCCTAACCTTAGGATTGTGCTCTCAATAAATTTTATGTTCTTCCCTCTATCTCATTTGTTTCAGCAAAGGATTAAGGGATAACCAAAGTGTTATCTTTGCCTTAATAAAGGGGATCCTGGAGGAAAGCTCAGCTTAGGGGTCTAATGTCTTATAATCTTTGCCTTTGGTGGAAATATACTCTGAATGATTGGAAACAAGCATTCAGAAGCATGGTCCCAATTCAGATAAAGCTAGTAATACTTTAGGCTCATTTAATAAAGGACCCAATCCTATCCCATTTCCCAGCCCTGATGTTGCCATCCCAATGGGGTGTGTGCTGCATTCTGTGATGGTGGGGAAGCCTCATTTTCTACCATTGTTTGCATTTCTACCAATGTTGCTCTAACACATCATTGGTAGAAAATGCTTAAGGTAAGGGAACATTTGTTTCCTTACCTTGTTGCTGAATTATGGCTGCATTGGTGCTGGAAAGTTGGATAGGATTGGGCCCTAACTTGTCCCATTGATCTCAGGACATTATGATGATCCTCACTATATAATATTTATTCTGCATGTGGCAGCTCGGGCAAGTTTGCTAGTGAGCGTTGGCTTTTGTGAGTAGATGCCTGTGCATTTCTTTAGAAAATAACTGCATTTATGAATGCGTAAATTCAGTCTGTTTGACCTGATAATGCTTTTAAGCTGATTTTGCATCTCCTTTTTGATGGCCTCAGCTTCTGGGTGCATAATGACAAGCCGACTTTTATGAACTTGGGGGCAGGGGGCAGGCTGATGAATTGAAGAGCGTGTATACTATTTAGATAAGCACTTTTCATTCTCCGGTACATGGTCTCCCATAAATGATGCATATAACTTTTTATGAATTGAGCTCTTTCACTATCCAATATTTATAACCCAAACTGCAAAATCTTCCTTTTGCACATCTGCTAGCCAAGGAACAAAATTACACTTTCTGAACACATTTTTAAGAGGATCTGCAAGGCCTTCCCAGAGCTCAGCTGATTGCTTTGGAGTAAGGATTTGTACAAATGAGAGCCCATGAAAGTTACATCGTTGGGGAGGCTTCTCTGTATATTCATTTGCTCCACATCCGCTGAACATAATTACATTACACATTGAACACATTAAGAAGCTCATATGCTGCCATGCTTCACGGGCACATATCTCAATAGACTGAGCTCTGTCTCCCTGTCGGGATGCTGGGAGTCAATATTTAACTGATATTTACCTTTATGACAATCTTTATGAGAAGCCAAAACTTTGCTCACCGCTTTGATGTCCAAGCAGGGGTGTACATCAGGGAGATTGAAGAGGGGTAGTTACATGTCAAATATGCCCTTTCTAGTCTACACAAGATCTCTGCAATATGATACCTGATCTATACATGCAGAAGAATGAGATGGTCAATTTCTCAAATGGAAAAATGGACTCCACTTCTTCAGATGGATGCCATTTTGGAATGTTCCTCTGAATGAAAAACTCCCTGAAAGAAGAAAAGTAGCTCACCAGGGAAAAGCTGGAGCACTTGGCCCTGATACATCCATTTGTTTTTACTTGCAGGGAATTTTTATGTGGGGAAGCAATCAAAGATGGTGTTCTCTTTGGTGGTGGTGTTCAGAGATGGTGGTGCAGTCCACCTCCAAACTCGACTTCCTCATTTTGCTGCATGTGAACACCAGATTACAGCATTGCCAGAGCACACAAATTCAGACAAATGTTGCATCTGAGGATGGGGAGCTAGTGGCACATGAGAGTGACCCCCCCCCCACACACAATAACACAATCAGTTGTCCACATGATGTTTTCTTGAACAGGTTTTAGAAATCCCGACTTTCAATCTGATATATTAGTCAATAAAGCTTTAATGCAACACTATATTTGTTTACAATTTTTGAATCGGTTAACCTACCCACACAGGATCTGATGGCGGTATATAATTAAAAAATCTATACAGAACAATAAAATTGTCAGAATAAGTACAGGAGCATAAAATCTCAATTAAAGTACTTAAAAACACGATTGCATCAGGAGATGTATTAAATGTTCTAGGAACTCACCAAGGACTCCTAAAGCCCTCCTGAAGAGGTACCTGTTTGACAATCTCATAAAGAGACTGGAAGGAAGCTGTGGGATGGGGGCCCCTGGAAAAAAAATTTCATAATGGGTTTGTCTGATCAGTGGCATTCTGGTCAGTGGTGTTCAAATTTCCCAGGCCTGGGACACACATTTAATGTAACAGAAAACCAATTTTTAATTGTGCACTTTATACAAAAACAATTTACCCTTGCAGTCCTGAAATAAGCACACCAGACACAGGCTTGGGAGAAAAGGGTCACTTTACTGAAACTGACAAAACCTGCAGCAGGGAAAATCTAAATTCATCACCCCCACATGTGGGCAGTCATGGATCTAGGGGGGGCAGGGGGCACAAGCCCTGGGCGCCATCTTGGGGCCATCTAGGGGGGTGCCAATGGCCCCTGCAACATTGCGCGGGTAGACCTGGGCTCCAGAGCCCAGATCTACCCATCGGGACCAGCCGCGGGTAGACCAGGGACCATCATGCAATGCTTCCAATTTGCCTATATAACTGGGGGGGGGCAGGCACGTGCTAATCTCCCATGCAAATTGGAAGCATTGCATGATGGTCTCTGCTCACATGTGGCTTTTTCAGACACTGACTCAGATTTTTGAAAGTGGAGACACAGGGATTTCAAACTGAAGCCAGCAAATGTAAAGAACCAACTACAAAAACAAACAAACAAACAAAAAACAACTAAGGCTAAGCTCACCGTGACCTTAAAAGTTATGATTAAAGATGCCTTGGCACTGGAAAGATATTTTGAATAGGTGGGGGAAGGTCTGCACTATGGATGCCTTCCTGACCTGCAGAGCACTGGTCTACCCATGGCTGGTCCTAATGGGTAGATCTGGGCTCTGCTGTTGTTTCTAATGGGTAAATCTGTAGGGAGCCCAGATCTACCTGCAGGGAGCCCAGGTCTATCCGCAGCCGTTCCCAATGGGTAGATCTGGGCTCCTGTGCGGGCGCACTTCTATTGGGTGCCCCAAGCGCCATTTTGACTAGGTCCGCCCCTGCATGTGGGCTACTAATTTTGGGGAAGCTATGCTAGCCGTCTACCTCCCCTGGGCTACATGGGCATGACAGCCTGGTTCCAAACTCCCTTGTACCTGAGAGAGTTCCTCAACCCCAACCCCAAAGGGGTCGAGGCAGCTGGCCAAGCAGAGGACCTCACTGCCCGGCCAGCCTGAGGACTCGCAGGCTGCCTCACCGACCCGGATAAGCATCTCCTGATCGATCCTACTCTGCCCCCAGACCTTTGCTGAGGAGCTCTATACCAGATTCCCTAACGCCCTGACCACCCCAGCCCACATGTCACCTGCCCAAGTGACCAAAGGCATAAACCCAAATATTAGCCCTCCAACCCCTTCAGTCTGGGGTAGGTGAAAAAAAATTACCAGTGCTGGCTGATTTGACTGATAACAAAAAATTCCTACCCGGCCCTCAACAAAGCAGCCAGCTAATCTCAGACTGAACCAAGGGGATGGTGGGCGGGGCTTCAAACAAAATGGTAGACGGAACCTTGAAGGCAAAGAGCCTCCTGAATCTCAGCCTACCCAGCCCTGTCAGCACCAACGGCAGCCAATGAGCTGCCCCAATTTTCCCGCCTCTACCTGGCCTGCAACAGAGCTCAGGGTAAAGTGGGGGCCAAGCTATCTGGGAGCTTCACCCTCAATATGCTGCTCTGCCTTATTCCAGTCAATCTTACTCTTCTCTATCTTTTTGCCTGACTTTCTCTTCCCCTCCCCACCTCTGTTGCACCCCTTGTGCTGCTTTTAAGAACCTCTTCGCAGACAGCAATCCTAAACTGGAGTTAGGCTGGCGTAAGCTAAGCCAGCAAAGGGTTTTTGGACCACTCTCGGAGTCAGGGAGGATGGTGCACGTCTGTGTGCTGGGCTCTCTGACTCCGAGAATGGTCCAAACATACTTTACAGTGTCCCTTGCGCTGGCCAAACTTTGCTGGCTTAGTTTATGCCGGCCTAACTCAGTTTAGGATTGCGCCCTTAGTGCTGCCACCTGCTGTTGGGGCAAAAACCTGCACTGGGACCTCTCTAGTGCCTCCTGTCTGCCCCAATGGCACTACTCTTGTCACTGGTGCTGAGGCCTCAGGGGGTGCCTTGTTGAGGGTGAATCCTTGGCCAGAGCTTGATCTGGATGTCCCATCTCCCAACTGTGTCTTCTCATAGGATAAAAAATGCCATGCACATAAATGGTGGAATAATAAGTAATTAATGGGGATAGTGTCGGAGAGGTGAAACCCATCAATTACTGAACATTTTAAGAGAAGTGGAGAGTTCTTTCCCTGCGTCAGTTATGGCAAGTGATGAAGCTGTCACATAAAACAAATCTATCGCCCGAGTCATCTTAAAAGAAAATGGTGTCATTTCTATAATACAAAACCATCCTGGACTATATTTGTCTGAATCCCTTTTTCAAATATTATTTTAGACTTCAGAGAGTTTCCTTTCTAGCAGTCCAACAAAAATCGGCTTTCAAATGCCTTCCTTCTCGGACAGATTCAGATCAACCGCTGAGATATGGTCTCATGTGGTGAAGTCATCAAATGGTGAAGCCACAGAAATTGTTACCACTTGCATGGTCATGGGCACTCTGTTTCATCACAAGCAATCCATGAGATCACAGCTCATCATCTCCCTTCCTCATCCCCGCATTTCAAAGGAATTGTCTGAAATCATATCCAGGTTCCTGGCCACAAATGGTTCTTAAAAGACATTAGGCATTCATAAAATGCACACACGAGTTCCTGAATGGCAGCCCAATCCTTACTAAATTCTCACACAGCTATGCAGTGGAGCCAGACCGCAGCGTTCGGGGCTCTTCAGTCTAGAAAAAAAGGTGCCTGAGGGGGTACATGATTAAGACATACAAAATTAAACACTGAAAGGATAGAGTGGGTAGAGGGGTGTTCTTTCCCCTCTTTCACAACTCCAAAACTAGGGGACATCCACTGAAATTGAGTGTTGGGAGAGTTAGAACGGATAAAATACTTTTTTACCCAGCAGGTAATTTATCTGTGGAACTCCTTGCCATAGGAGGTGGTGATGGCATCTAGCCTAGGTACCTTTAAAAGGTGATTGGAAAGATTTCTGGAAGGAAAGTCCATTGTGGGCTATAGGCCATAATGGGATGTGCAACCTCCTTACGTTAGTAGTAGGCTACTTCAGAATGCCAGCTGTAAAGGAGTGGCAAAAGGATGCAGGCATCTTATGGTCTCGTGTGCTCCCTGAGGCACCTGGTGAGCCACTGTGAGATGCAGGAAGCTGGACTAGATGCTCTTGTGGCCTGATCCAGTGGGGCTGTTCCTATGTTCTTATGCCTGCTATGCTGCATCCCACAGGGAATTTCAACATTTCCCCCCTTACTCTGAAAAGATATCCAGCAGTCGAAATTCCATTGCGGAATATCCCCAATAGCTGCTATGGGTCAACTTGGGCCACTGCCAGCTCCATGCAGGTAGACAGGACTTGGGAAGGGGAATTGGAAACCTAATAATGGGCTTTGATCTCAACTCGCGAGGCAATTCCTATGTAAGCAAGGAACCATAATTCAGCTGTAGTGCAGATTATTTGCTTTCAGGCAACTGGGTTCATTCCCTGGTATCTCCAATTAAAAGGTAGGTAGGAAGGAAGGATCTCTTGCCTGAGATCTTGTTGAGCTGCCGGCAATCAGACCAAAAAATTCTGGACTATATTGACAGCTGGTCTAAGCCAACTTCACATATAAACGTTTTCCCTCTGGCTCTGCCATGCATTCACATGACCACCCAACCCTGGGTGATTTCACCATCTCTTCTGTTCATCGGATTCGACCCAAGGACAATTGGAGGAAGGGCTGTGGAAAATCATTTTCCAGATAATTAGCTTCTATGCTCACAGAACTTTATGTGATTTGTACTCTTTAGGATTATTAAAGATGTTCACGGACTCTGATGAGCAAATTACTCAGCTAATTCATCCATATTTTTTTTCTGCCTTCACGCTCTGCAAAGCGGTGAAAATAAATAAGGGGAAGAAAATCATTACATTATTTATGCGATAAATAATCATGCAATTTGATGAATAAATTATCCCGGTATTATTATTCATAACCCTTCTATTCTGGGTCAGCGCTAGTGAGTTAATGGTGGTGAACCATGTGCAAAGTAATTCTCGGTGGGAACAAGAGAGGAGTACATGCAAAAGACATTTTCTTGCATCCTCTAGTGCTGACAGAGAGAGCCAGGATGGAGGAAAGCACTACTTAATAGGTTATTCAAGGATTTCGTCCCAACTCTCAGTGCCTCTTTATTACTGATGTTCTTTTTCAAGTTTCTCGACTCTTTCCTTTGGCCTCCAAGGCCATCATGACTTCTTCCAGTGGCTGGTGGAGGCAAGGCTGGGAGCCCAGCTTTCCTCCATGGCCACAAGAGGAAATGGCAGAGATGGCAGCACTGGACATCAAGAACAGAGGTTGGTGGGTGGACCCCAGAGGCGGAGGAAGGGTTTACCCCGGGGTGGCGTGAGCCATGGGCGGCGGCGGGGCACCATTGCACGGAGTCCGCGGACGAACCCACGCACTGTCTGGCCCACCCGCTCTCCCTGGTGTTCCTTCCGCTCCAAATTGGAGCTATTCCGGGCGCAGGGAGGTGTGGCTGGGCGATGCACGGGGGCGGGGAGACCTGCTGCGGCACGGTTTCATCGCCCTGCCATGGGCGCACTCAGGGATCCGTTCGTCCCTGGTGGACCCCACTTGCATGCATCAAAGCATAGCCTTGATGGTTATGCATATAGCTGGTTAGAAAGACATAGAGTGATTCCAATTCAGCATAGCCTTCCACTGGTCACCATCACTCAAGGATGGTAGGAAACAGTGATGGGATCTGCAAATTGAGAAGGGGAATGCTGGGCGGGACTTGGGCGGGACTTACACATGATTGGCAGCCCGTCCGCAGCGTTCCACGGCTGCCCTGGCCTGGGGGGGGGGCTCCTGCTCACCACGGAGGATGGGTGGGGGGCGCGCCGGGTGCCTGGGCGAGCAGCGGTGGGGAGCCCCAACCGGGGGCAGCCCCCCCGAGGCCAGGGCAGCCGCGGAACACGGAACACTGCAGACGGGCAGCCAATCAGTGGAAGTCCGGCGTAAGTCCCGCCCAGCGTTCCCCTTCTCAATTTGCAGATCCCATCGCTGGTAGGAGAGCTATGCTTTCTGTTTTCTCCAATTACTTCCTATCAATGTATAGTCAATCCTCATTATCCGCTAGGGGTAGGTTCCTGGAAATCCTCACAGATATCAGATAATGAACCATTGATCCTATGGGATCCATGGGGTTCAGTGCAAGGGATACCTGATCTGCCATCAGAAGAATCCAGCAGAGACCCTCAGAAAGCCATCAGAGTGCAGCAGGAAGGGCCAAAAGGTCTCTGAATGTAGAAGTGCTTATTTCCATGTATAGGCTGTAAGTTCTATTCTCTGTGGTATGTGCCATTGTTGAAAAAATGTCAGAGAGGCCAGCAGGCACCCAAGTGGGGTACAGGGAAAAAAGCAAGAGGAAGCACTTCTCATTATATTTATGCAGTTATTCCAAAATCCAGAAAAATTCAAAATCCAGAAGCCTTCCAAATTTTTTTATTATTATTTTAGAAATACCTAAAATATCTGATTCAAAACAAAACAGTCCGGATAAGGGACACTCAACCAGTATTAACATATCCACAGACACATTTTTGAATGAACCATCTCTATCCATACTCCTAAGGCACCAATGTGTGGATGGGAGTAAGATTTCAATCCCTAGAGACAGTGGAGCAAGCTGTAGATCTTCTATTGCTTTTGAACTCTCATTTGTGTGAGCTGATATAATGCCTATATCCATCAGGCAAAGACAAATTTCACTTTCAGTGATCACAGAAAGACGGAGCTGGATAATGACATTATCATTCAAACCACAAAGGCCAAGTGACCTTTCTGGCATTTTAGCCCAGTCCACTGACATCAGTTACATCATTTGTACATTAACTGCTGAGCCCCACATTTTGCTAGCCCATGCTTCTGTATAATTCGATTCTGCTCTTGCTGAGGACAGATATAAAAAATTGAGCACCCTCAAGTAAAAGAAGAGATGCAAAGCTGTAGCACAGTGTTCCTGGGAGAAGGGATGACTTCAAATTCGAGTACCCAATAAAGCACGTTAGCATTAGCCCGAGACTGTATCCTGATGCAGAGGCGTCATGTGGGGGGGCCAAGGGGCCCATTGCCCTGGGCGCAAAATTCTTAGGAGCGCAGCAGTGAAGTCCCAGGGGCCCATGCTCATTTCCTGACTTGGGAAGTCAATGGAGTTGCCAAGAGCATTAGCTGTCATGGCCTGGGTGATTCTGAAATAACCTAGGCTGCAGCAGCAAAGTCCCACATGTGACATCATGACACAGGATCACATGTCTATTATTGCTGTTATGTTGGTTCAGGTTTCAAATATGAATTTCATATTTTTTTTTTCTTTTAAGTTGGCAAGGCTTCTGTTCTAGGACAAATTGTTGGCTTGCAGTGCTTGTGTTGTTGATTAAGGTCACAATCCTATCCAATTCTCCAGCACCAATGCAACTGCAATGCAGCCCCAGAGAAAGGGAGCAAGAGTTCCCTTTCTTTGAGGAGGCCTCCATGACTCTCCCCTTCTCCAGGACGAAGCCTATGTCCCATTGGCATGGCTGTGTCAGCGCTAGAAAGTTAGATAGGATTGGGCCCTAAATAAAATACCTGATTCAAAACAAGAGATGGGCTGTTTGGTAGAACAGTTCAATGGTAGCACACATATGTTGCATTCAGAAGGTCCCTGGTGTCATCTCTGATATAAGAACATAAGAAGAACCCAGCTAGATCGGACCAAGGCCCATCTAGTCCAGCTTCCTGTTTCTCACAGTGGCCCACCAGAGGCCTCAGGAAGCACACAACAAGATGCCAACATCCTGCTGACTCTCCCTAGCACCTGGCTGAGGTTGCACACACCCATCACTGCCTGTAGCCGGTGATGGACCTTTCCTCCACGAATCTGTCCAATCCCCCTTTAAAGACGCCTAGGCCAGATCCCATCACCACATCCTGTGGCAAGAAGTTCCACAGCATTTCTGAACTAAACAGCCCATGAAGCCCCTTTAAATAACACCCCAATCCTATCCTATGCTAGTACATCGGCTGCAGGGCTCCTGGTGCAGTGGCCCCTGCATTCTATGCACCACCTGGGGACCATGGGGACCAGGAGAAGTAAAGAAAAGCTTTAGCTACCAGGTAGGACTGGGAGGGAAAAAAACCTTGGGGATTTGTCTCTTGTTAGTGTAGGTAATATTGACCTAGGAGGAACAACGGCAGTAGAAGGTAGTTTTCCATCTTCTCTTCTCATGGGAATTCTCTCAGCAGTTTATTGTTGAAGCACAGTATATACATGTTCCAAATGAATACTGACCCAGTCTGTTTCAAAGCACAGACTGTATAATTTCTTTCAATGCAGAGGCATATTAACGGTGCCACGAGGGGAGTGT
Source organism: Lerista edwardsae (assembly GCA_029204185.1). NCBI lineage: Eukaryota > Metazoa > Chordata > Lepidosauria > Squamata > Scincidae > Lerista > Lerista edwardsae. The sequence continues at coordinate 484,389 of JAJKFI010000123.1, forward strand.
TCCACCAAATTCCCTGTTGGGCCTCCCCAAGGGCCCCAATGCCCACACTAGGCTAACTAGTTTCCTCTCCAGAGCAGCCTCAGAGATAGGCAAGAGGGAAGGGGTTCATTCACCCACTGGGCCTCCTCTCTTCCAGCAGCCTTGCTTGGATTCACCGGCTGGCCAGCCTCCTCCAGACTGCCCTCATCACCGGCTTAGCAAAAGATACCCTACGTCCAGTGATGTCATCTGGGCGTGCCAGGAACTGGAACACCCAGATGATTGGCAGCCCTCCGCCCCTATGGTGGAGGCCAGCCACGCCTCCCTGCGCCCGGAATCGCTCCATTTCAGAGCGATTCAGACGCACGGGAGGGCAGGCGGGTGGGCCCAGGAACAGCTTGCCCGTCCTCGGGAGAGGCAGCGCAGCCCGGGCCCGTCTGTGGAACAAGCGGAATGCCGTACCGGCCCGTTCCGCCCAGATGCCACCGCTGCCTACGTCTAACTTGGCACCACAAAACCCCACCACTAAACAATACTCAGTCAGTTTACTTAAGCCATACCTGCCTCTTCCACTCGGTGGCTCCAGGGCATGGCAGCCATACAACAATTTCCCACAGCCTTCTTACCTTCCTTTATCCAGTCCTTTAACACTCCATCCATTTGCCAGTCCCAATCCATCCATCCAGCACCTACCTGGTGCTGCACCTACCTGGTGCTCCCTTACTGTAGCTCCTGCCTCCAACTTTATACTGAGGCTGGCCAATCGGTGTCTGTTGCTGAGCAGCCTCTAGCTCATCAGCCACACCCTTTCCCACCTGTGCCAACCATAGCCAGGGCCCTCATCAGCCTGCAGCTGTGCTCCTGCTGCAGACAAAGACCTGGGGGTTAACCTTGTAATCCCTGGCTGATATGGACAAGGGGCCACTGCTGATACCATTCCTTATCTCCTCGGGGTATCTCCTGCTTTTCCAGTACAGCGGGAGGCAGGTGCAGTGGGCGCCTGTTGCAGTGTGGCGCAATTTGGGAGTAAAAATGTGATTCACTCTGTGGCCACACCACCCTTCCTTGCGTCTGGTACAGTGATGTCATGCAGGGGGTACGTGGGGGTACGCGAGTACCGGTTCCTAGGATTACGGCTGGCCCCGCCCATTCGCCCGCCCACTCATCGACTCCACCCCCTGCAATGTTTGAATTTCCTGCACGTTTGAGTTGCCTGCACATTCTCAGAGCCAGGCAGGCAGCGAGCGGAGCCTTGCCTTGCTTTGCCACTGAAAAATGAGCTGCTCTGGGGTTTTGGAACTGTTGGGTCACTTTAACATGATGCCAGGCCTCCTTAACATGTTCTGGGGGTGCTGTGGAATACTGTTGCAACTGTTGGGTCAGTTTAAAATGGTCTGAGGCCTCAAAAAGGGCTTTTTTCATGTCCCTTCCTGCCACGACATCACTTCCGGCTTATGACGTCACTTCCGGTGGGCAGGTCCTGACACATGCCAATCAAAAGTGAGTACCTGTTCTTAAATCATTTAGATGACATCACTGGTCTGGTATGCTCCTAAATGGAATGATTCCAGACAGTCTCTCTCTCTCTCTCTCTCTCTCTCTCTCTCTCTCTCTCTCTCTCTGTGTGTGTGTGTGTGTGTGGTGGGGCGGTGCAGGGGTGGCGCTGCAGTGCTAGGGGGCAGTGATGCTGTCCCGCCCCCAACACGCTTTGAGCTGGTTACGGCTCGGTTTCTATATTTTCTTCTTTGTTCTAGCTGCGTTTCTTGTTCATGTGATGATGGCATGATTTCGTCTTAAGGTATTTATTTTACATTGCCCCCCCCCTTTCATTTGATGTCACATCGTGCCGTGTGGTGAGGCAGATCAGCGCATTACTGAGTCATTTTTCATGGAAATCAAAAGCGGGGAGCCAGCTAGACTGGAGCATTATGCTCCCGATAAAGATTCCTAATCCTCTTCGCTTGGAAGAAACAGCCTCAGTTGTTTAATTCCCATGTCATCTTCTGATTAAAGAATTCCGCTGATTTGCTGCCAAGCCCCATACGTTCACACCTGATAAAAAGAAGATTGGTTTCCCAAAGAGCCAGGCAGTGCTTATGAGTCAGTGGACTCAGTGTTGCATTCTCTGAGCAGTTGGAAGTTTGGAGCTAGTTAGTCTCTTTCTGAAAATAGTTTTGGGGAAAAATGTGTGTGTGTGTGTGTGTGTGTGTGTGTGTGTGTGTGTGTGTGCGCGCGCGCGCGCCTTGCTGTGGCTTAATTAACCCTTAGTGATGTGAAACAAAAGTGGGTAATATTATTATGCGTCAGGGCAATGAAAGACAGTTGCACTTCATGTTGTCCAGAAGTATAAGACATCCTATGAACTCTCTTCTATTTGGAGAATTGTGAGCTCTCTTCTATTAATTTGTGCATCACATCATTATCCCATCCATTCTCCAAGGATGACCTATGCCAGTGGTTCGTTTTAGCAGTGGGACCCACTTTTTAGGGAGACAGCCTATCTGGGACCCACCGGAAGTGATGTCATGGCCGGAAGTGCCGTCACTGTGATGCCAGAGCCTGCTGCTTTCCTGAGAATGCAGCAATAATTTGGGTTATTTCTCAGCCATTCTCCAATAGCAAAGTGAATCAGAAAGACCCACCCTTCACCTGCTCTCACTACCTGTCAGTGATGGACTTTGGGGAAAAAAACCCAGAAAGAAAAAATGCTCCAACATTTATGTCCCTGTATTAATACAAGCTTGCAAATTGCAAGAGCTCAGCTCCTTGCAAACTACAGGAGCTTAGCTATTTGCAGGGGAGTTAGCAGCTATCTGATAATAGCCACAGGGCTTGAGGCAATTAATTATCTGATCTCTTCATCACCATATTTTCATTGGAGGCTCTGTGGGACCACCAGGAATCAGATCACGCCCCACCAAGTTGCTTGAGCCACCCACCCACCCCAACTGAGACAAGTGATAAACTTATCAAGTGAAAACTTCCATTGTGTGTTTTACAGCCCAATCCTATCCCCCACTATTGGTGCCAGTGCAGTCACACTGACAGAGTACAGGCTGCATCCAAACTTGTGTGTGTGTGTGTGTGTGTGTGTGTAATTGGTGTCAGACTGCTCAAGGGAAGGGAAAAGATAAGGTCTCCTCAGACCTACACCAGCTATATCGCTAGCATAAGTCTGAAGAAAGAAAGGAGCGGAGCAAATTGGACATCAGATCCAGCGTGAATCCTCCTAGAAACTCCCCGTGCCCACCACGAAACTCCCCCCACCAACTTACCTGCTCTTGTGTGTGTATGCCTCTTTGCGGCCCACATCAGTGCAACTCAGAGCGCAATCGGAACCTGGAGTTAAGTCAGCACAGTTAGGCCAGCAAAGTTTGACTGGCACAAGGGACCCCATAAAGTATGTTTGGACCACTCTCCAAACATACAGTCCAAACAACAGTCAGAGAAGTCAACACACAGATGTGCACCATCCTTCCTGACTCTGGCAGCGCAATCCTACTTGCCCTCTCGCATCCTAAGCCCGTTCCGGAGGCCGTGCAGCCCCGATTTGAGCCGCGTGGTCTCCTTGGATCTGTGCTCGCTCTTTAGCAGGCGCAGGTCTGAGGAGCACCTACGGTAAGGGTGTGCACGTTATTGCATCGATGCAAGAGGTGGAGCGCAGACATGGGAGCGCCGATCGCCACCCCCGCGTCAGTGCTCCTGCTTTCAGGCCGATGCTATGAGTAGCGTCGGCCCATCAGCGCTGACTGCGAGCCTCTCCTGCACCAGCCGAAGGCGGCTGGCGCAGGGGAAGCTCCGAGCCGCAGCGGCACAGGGATTGGGTGAGGGAGGTAGAGGGAAGGCGGGATGTGGGCGGGATGTGGGTGGCGGCCACATCCTAAGCCCGTTCTGGAGGCCATGCAGCCCCGATTCGGGCTGCGTGGTCTCCTCGGATCTGCACCCGCTCTTTAGCAAGCACAGATCTGAGGAGTGCATAGGGGAGGCTGGAGCCTCCCCTGTGGTAAGGGGGCTCCAGCCTCCCCCCACCCAGCGTCGGATATGGCGCTGGCTGGCCGGCCTTGCCATTCAGGCACTGGGTAGGATTGCTCCCTGAGAGTGGTCCAAATGCACTTTACGGTGGCTCTTGTGCTGGCCAAACTTTGCTGGCCTAACTGTGCAGCCTAACTCCAGGTTAGGATTACGTCCTCAGATGCTGCAGCCTCTTTCTGTTGGTGGGTTGGATTGGCCCAGCAGTGTTGCTTTCCTTGCACTATCACAGGGCCATTCATGAAAGCAGAAGGAGCATCCCACTGTCATAACTCAAGCACAGGACTGGGCTGTTAGCCTACGCTAGCACAATGCTATCGTTTCACTGTTCCAAGTTATGCAAAGTTTTAAATCCCCATATAAATCTCTTCTGCTATACACAATCATTGAGTCTTTTAAAAGAAATTATAAAGGGAATCAGTGAGCAGGTTGCAAGTTAACATTTCCCCCCTAAATATAAGAGTGATCAAAATGATACACAGGCCTATTTTGAAAAGTGAGGCAATAAAATAAAAATTGCACACTTTTCCATGATGGCTATACAGGGAATTCACAGCAGGAAGCAATATAACATCTTCTGCCAGGAAAAAAATAAATTGTGCTATATCTCACCATCATTTATTTCGCAGGTGTCATACATTTTACAGGAATAGAATTTTTGGTATTAGATGTGCAAGTGACAATTTTAACCATTCCCATCCATCAAGGCATTCTTGTATATACTTAGAAGAATTAAGAGGAAAGTGGAGCATGTGCTTTATAAGAACTGATTCCAGTGTAAAGTCATTACAGTCTGTAGGGCCACTCATCAAAGTCAGCGAGGAACTGCTTGGCAAATCTAGACGGATACTCATCCCACTGCAGTTTGGTGATCTGTGTGCAATTTCTGCAGGATCCTGCAGGTAGGGAGGATAATCCAGGTTTCTGATCAAGGCATTAATTAATTTCATGTAAATATTCCTTTGATGATGATGATGATGATGATGATGATGATGAAGCTCATTGAGCTCATTGTGCTCAATGTGCTGCTCATTGTGGGCAGGAGGTTTAGTCGAGAGGGTTAAAGCCTCTGTTTGCCTGAAGATAAGATCCAAAGGTCGCCAGTTCAAGATCACCGGAAGGTTCCGTGAGCGGCAGACCTTGAGAATTGTGACTGATAAGAGCTGAGCTGTCTCCAGCTGCCTGTGAGAGAGGAGTTGTGCTGGGCCAGCTGTTTCTTTGGTGGGAGCGAGAAACCGTCTATCAGCCAGCAGGAAGGCAATCGGGTGGCCAGAAAGAAGGACTAGACCACAAAAGTTCCATCTGTATGTTGTTGTAGTTCTTGAAAGACAGAACTTCTTTGTAATTTGTAAAAAAACCCTTGGGTGTTTAGAGAAATAAAGCCTACCTATGTAAACCGCCTTGAATTAAAGTCAGAGGAGCAATCTAATCGCCAAAGAAAGGCAGTATATAAATACTTGCATTATTATTTTTATTATTACCCAAAGTTCCTAGCTGTTCACACATCCAGGGACTGGCCAGATTTTATGCTCTTAGTTTAAGGGAACTGTTTGAGAACGACATAAGCTACTGATCTCCAAGGCAACAAAGAAGATCTGCTTGGATCTTTCCCGTGAAACAGGATGCAAACTATGTAATGAGAAGACGTCCCACAGGGACACAGGTAAATCTCTTGCGGTTATATTTGAGATCCCGAACAGCTGGGGAAAAGGGCAGAGAGATTTCCAGAAAATAACAGAGGGTGCAAAGTGACTTAAGCCTGGTGCATGTCAATTGTGCCAGCCTGGGAGCATCACAAACATACCGTAAGGCATGTTTGCACCACTCCAAGAAGCAGATGGGCCAGCGCAGGCAGTCACACCAGCCCACGGAGGATGGATCCTGCCTCCGCACCACCCCAGATGAGTGAGGAGGTTGGAGGGAAGGTGGGAAGGAGGCATTTCAAGGCACGGGGGGGGGGGGGGCTATAGGCCAGGCCAAGGACGGGAGGTGGAGACAGGATGCGGCTCTTATGCTGGATCCTAACTCCCAGCAGCTCAGATTGCTGATGCAGATCTGAGTAGCCCTATTGGGGTTGCTAGGATCTACCCCGAGATGGCCTCTAGCTGCCTCCTATACTGCACTGGATACATCGCAGGCCTGCTGGTCTGCCGGTCCCAGCACAGTATAAGATTATTTTGCCATGTCAGAGACAGAACACACATTGCCTTAGAAGAATAAGAATGTTAAAACATGCTGGCTGTCACAAACCACATGTTCCTAGTACAACTTAGAGGTTGTCTTTTCTCTTGCTTTCTAAATTGGGGCCTTCTCCCCTTCTCTCCCGGGCAGCCCGATCCAAACCTTGACTGATGCCAGTGCAGGCCATCTCTGCCGGCTCCCGAGTATTGCAAACATGCCATAAAGCACACTTGTGCCAACTGGTGAGCAGGCCATGCCGGCACATACCCTGGCACACTGCCACCAGATCCCATTCCTGCGCCAGATGAACAAGGTGGGTTTGCACCAGGTAGTGCAGGGGGGTGGGAGAGGGTGATGGGTGGGCATTTCGGGTGCGGGGAGAGGGCATTTCTGGGCAGGGTTGGACTGGGGAGGATGGGGCCTGGGAAGGGGGTGGGATCAGCAGCACATTCCTGGCCCAGGTTGCCTTACACAGGCTGCTGAGATTTGCCCCAGCTAAATAATTGGCATACATCCAAGTAGGGCAGGTTGGGGATCAACAGGGGGCAAAGGGGAAAAAAATCCCCTTACCCCAAGGTGGCCTCCAGCATACTCTCAACCGTCTTTGGATACGGCACAGGCCATTGTGACTTGGCTGTACTGACACAGGTTAGGATTTTGCTCTCAGAAGGATACCCAAACACTTACCATGGACCAACACTAATGAAAACTGTAAGGCTGCTGCTGCAGCAAAAAAAAAAGGCAACACTGTGTTGGTTTCCACACTTCCTCTCCTTTACATCTGAGGCAGAGGCGGATCTAAGGGGGGGCAAATCTGTAAGTTTTGCAAGAAGCCTTACCTTGCAGTGGAAAACACTCCTCTCCTGCACTGTTCTAGCCAATCCTCACAGGGAACAGCAACATCTTGGTGTTGCGTACTGGCTACAGCAGCAAGGGAGAGGAGGGATTTACGTGACAGGGTAAGGCTTCTTGCAAAACTTACAGATTTGCCCCCCCCTTAGATCTGCCTCTGATCCTAACCAACTTTCCAGCACCAGGGTAAGGGCAATGCAGCTCTGATGTAAGGGGACAAGCATTCGTTTACTTTGAGGAGGCCTCCGTGACTGCCCCCCCCCAACTGCAGGATGCAGCACATGCCCCATGGGAACTGCTATGTCAGTGCTGGAGAGCTGGTTAGGATTGCGTCCTGATTTACATTATCCTGTGCTCTGATGATGGTGGTTCCCCCCCCCCATCTTCTTTCATCACATCATTGACTATAAGTGGAGACCGGGATAGCCAATAACATTGCCAAGGCATCAGACGGTGGGTAAGGTGGAAAAGGTGTTCCAGCTGGAAGAGTGGTAACTCAATACAACGTTGCCATTTTAATCAATAAGATAAGCCCCTGCTTTTCTCCCCTTTTTGCCCTAATCCTTAAAAATGCTGAAATGGTCCCCAATGTTTCACAGTCTGTTCCCCTTCCATGACTGCCCCCCCCCAACTGCAGGATGCAGCACACGCCCCATTGGCCCAACTATGTCAGAGATGGAAAGTTGATTAGGATCGTGCTTTAAGGCTGCAATCCTATGCTCACTTATCTGGGAGTAAGCCCCATTGACTACAATGGGATTTACTTCTGAGTAAACATGCATAGGGTTGGGTACTCATAGGACTGAGTAAACATGCATAGGCTGTAAGAGCACAATCCTAACCTGGAGTTAAGCCGGCACAGTTAGGCCAGCAAAGTTTGGTCATCATCAAGGCCACCCTAAAGCACGTTTGGACCACTCTTGGAATCCGGGAGGATGTGCTGGCCTCCCTGACTCCGAGAGTGGTCCAAGCATACTTTACGGTGTCCTTTGTGCCATCCAACTTTGCTGGGCTAACTATACGGGCGTAACTCCAGGTTAGTTACGCCCCAAGGGCCCAGTCCTGTCCAGCTTTCCAGTTGCAATGCAGCTGCAGTGCAACCCGGAGGTAAGGGAACGAATGTTCTTTTGCTTTGTGGCAGGGGCGTAGCTAAAGGGGTGCAGGGGGTGCAATTGCATTGGGCAACAAGGTTTAGGGGGGCAACAAGCTGTGCTTGACACTAGTGGCCAAAATTGTGAAAACCTTTGTATGTATGAATACATACATACCATACCATTTTGAGACATACAAAATTATGCATGGAAGGGATAGAGCCGATAGAGGGATGCTCTTTTCCCTCTCTCAAAACACCAGAACCAGGGGGCATCTGCTAACACTGAGGGTTGGGAGAGTTAAAACAGATAAAAGGAAGTACTTTTTTACCCAGCGGGTAGTTAATCTGTGGAACTCTTTGCCACAAGAGGTGGTGATGGCATCTGGTCTGGATGCCTTTAAGAGGGGATTGGACGGATTTCTGGAGGAAAGGTCCATCGTGGGCTATAGGCAATGATGGGTTATAACCTCCTTACATTGGTAGTAGGCTACGTCAGAGTACCGGGTACAAGGGAGTGGCAACAGGATGCAAGCATCTTGTTGTCTCATGCCTCCCTGGGGCACTTTGTGGGCCGCTGTGAGATACAGGAAGCTGGACTAGATGGGCCTTTGGCCTGATCCAGCAGGGCTCTTCTTATGTTCTTATGTACCTTGATACCAGCCTTGAAGCTGGATTGGGCCCAGGGGTGTAGCTAAAGAAGTGCAGGGGGAGCAGTTGCACCGGACAACAAGCTTTAGGAGGGCAGCAAGATGAGCTTGACATTAGTGGCCAAAATTGTAAAAACCTTGGTATGCATGAATAATACAATCATGTTATATATCATTGGAAAGGAAATTTAATGCAGAATTATTTATTTATTTATTTATTTGCAATGAAACAAACCAGAATGCAATGAAACAAACCAAAGTGTACGTAATATCTTCACTCTGTAAAAGCTTACGGCCAAAAAACCAGAGAAAACAAAAATACAACTGTGATATCACTTCCTTGTTGTGATGTCACTTCCAGGGCAACATTTTGCCCTTTCCACTGGGCTACACTGTCATTAACTATGCCCCTGCTTTGGGGACACCTTGAGTGCCACCTCACTGCGAGATGTAGCACAGGTCCCATTGGCGTGGCTGCATCAGCCCTGGAAAGTTGGATAGAATTGGGCCCTGAATAAACTTTATAAAATGAGTTATAATTCTTTATCAGAGTGTGCTACTGCACCCCCTGGGATTCATTTGCAGCATTATCCTTTTGCCAGATTTATCAAGTTGTTCATTTTTAGCGTGTACGATCTTGATAGCTCTTCCACTGCAGTTATTAAACAATGAGCTCCAACTTCCCCACTCAGTTCTCTCCGGTGTGTTCCTTTTAAAGTGATTGTTAAGACGTCTTTTGAGCATATGCTAATGACTCTCCGCTATTTCAGGCGCATGAGAGCTCAAGCTGCAAAGAATGATCGCTAGGAGCAAACTCTTCCAAGGAGTTGCCACGAGCGATGTTTCAACTTTAGCAAGACACAGAGCAGCAGGGACATTGTCGACTGTCCTCATGTAACTCAGCTGGAAGCCAGATCCAAGCCTGACAGCGTCAAAAGAAGTCCACTGCTGGAAGAAGAAGAAAAAAGTTAACACATGGTATAATGTGTTTCATTTTTTGGAGGTTATCGTTTTCTTGTAAAAGCGTGGAACGCAACTTAACTTGCATCACAGGTTCACGGCCAAATCCAGCATCCAGTTACATCTTCTCTCCCTGTAATGTTCTACACAGAAAATGCCTTACACGAGCATTTCCTCTCCTTCCCTCGTTAGCGTCCAATGTTATGGAGAGCGCAATCCTAAGCTGGAGTTAGGCCAGCACAGTTAGGCCAGCAAAGCTTGGCCAGCACAAGGACCATTAGAAAGAGTGTTTGGACCACTCTTGGAGTCTGGGAGGATGGTGCACGTCTGTCTGCTGGCCTCTCTGACTCCGAGAGTGATCCAAACACACTTTACAGTGTCTCTTGTGCCAGCCAAACTTTGCTATCCTGACTGTGCCGGCCTAAATCCAGGTCAGGATTCTGCCCAGAGAGAGAGAGAGAGAGAGAGAGAGAGAGAGAGAGAGAGAGAGAGAGAGAGA
>JAJKFI010000123.1:494638-499638 GCA_029204185.1 Lerista edwardsae
AGAGAGAGAGAGAGAGAGAGAGAGAGAGAGAGAGAGAGAGAGAGAGAAATGCATAAGTGTGACACATTTCCCTTACCAAGAGTCCAATCCTAACCTGGAGTTTTGCCGGCACAGTTAGGACAGCAAAGTTTGGCCGGTATAAGGGCCCTCATAAATAGGGTTACCATATATAAACTGGGACAGAGTTCCTATACCTTTAACCATTGTACAGAAGAGGGGATTTTAGCAGGTGCAGCTTTTTAAACCCTTCCATGATGAGCTGCACCTGCCCACATTCCCGCGTCTATACAATAGTTAAAGGTATAGGCATTCTGACCCAGTTTGTATCTGTTAACCCTAACCATAAAGCATGTTTGGACCACTCTCGGAGTCAGGGAGATTGCCACATTTCTTCATTGCTTTACGTATCCTTTATGCTGATCAAACCTTGCTTGCCTAACTGTGCTCACCTAACTCCAGGTAAGGATTGTGCTCTAAACAGGATTAAGAGACAAGGGAGAAACTGGGCTTGAGGTGTTGGAGTTTTGATGCAATGCTATAGGGCAGTGGTATTCAAACTTTTGAGACTGGGACCCACTTTTTAGAATGGCACTTGTGTCAGGACACACCGGAAGTGATGTCATTAACTTGGAAGTGATACTGTGGCAGGAAGTGACATCATCAAGCAGGTGCTGTGATTGTAACATAATAAAATGACACTCCTGAAATTTAAATTGGCATTCTTGGATTGCAGCAATTGCACGACCTTGAAACATCCCTGACAGAAAGCAAGATTCAGGCAAAATATTATGTAAAATCACTGCACTAAATACAATTATTTTTTTAAAAACCCTCAGTTGAAAATTCAAACTGTTAACACTCACAAAAGGAATATAGCAAGAGTAAGGGCTGCAGCTGCTCTTAGCTTTCCATGACCCACCTGACATTAGGTCACGACCCATCAAGTGGGTCCCCACCCACAGTTTGAATAACACTGCTATTATATAGGATTTTGGAGGGCAGTGTACTGCCCAATCACCCAAGACCTCTTTACATGCCCCTTTATAGTTTTTGCAGGAGGTGTGGTCATTAACACTGTTTCCTTCCTCCCCTCCTCCTCACTCTCTCTTCCTTCCAGACCATCACAGGATCTGTGGGGCAGAGGCAGATCTAAGGGGGGCAAATCTGTAAGTGTTGCAAGAAGCCTTACCCTGTCATGTAAATCCCTCCTCTCCCTTGCTGCTGTAGCCAGTAAGCAACGCCAAGATGTTGCTGTTCCCTGTGAGGATTGGCTAGAACAGTGCAGGAGAGGAGTATTTTCCACTGCAAGGTAAGGCTTCTTGCAAAACTTACAGATTTGCCCCCCTTAGATCCGCCTCTGCTGTGGGGTGTGTGCTTTGTCTCTGCAACAGCAGACCACACCTCCCTTTCCCCACACTTACACACAAAAGAAACAGTTCTAGGGTTCTCTATTCCAAAGTGGTAGGGGAACCTCTCATTTCAGAATACATCTATTAACTATGAGTAATGTACAGGCGCACGCCCCCAATATATGTGAAAGGATGCATTCTAGGGCCCCCCCGTATGGAAACCATGAATATGGGGAGCCCTATACCCATGGCCCCCTACCCCCCCCATGCCCATTAACTTCATTTGATTTGTACCACTTGAACAAAAGTTGATTGTGTCTTGCTTTTACTTGTTGCTATAAGCATGAAGTCTATAAACCAGGGTTGTCAAACTCGTTTCATATAGTGAGCCGAATAGCATTCATGATTCCTGCTGAGGGCTGAAAGTGATATCATTAAGCAGGAAGTGAGGTCAGTAAGCAGGAAGTGATATCAGTAAGCAGGTGAGGACCAGAAAAAAAAACACTTTTCTTCTCATGTTGCCACTCATTAGCTGCGAATAACAGAAGAGAAAATACACAAATCTTGATCATATTTTCAAGATATGGGAAGGACCAAATATCATGGGGGTTGCCTTTTCAGCAGTGACAGCACAGCTCAGCAGCTGGTGGTAATGCTGGGAGAGCCCAAAGGCCAGATACAAAGCTTCTGAGGGCCACATCCAACTCCTGGACCATGTGTTTGACATCCCGGTGATAGACAAACAAGCAGGCAGGAAGTCTGCATGCTAGAGAGGATGACCAGAGAATGTTAACAGGGCTCCTGCCTCCTGTTAATGTTCTCTGGGTGTCCCATCTATATAGAGCAGTGGTTCCCAAACTGTAGGTCAGGACCCACCAGTGGAGCATGAGCCAATTTCTGGTGGGTTTTCGAGCAGCCATATTGAAAAAAAAAAATGGGAAGATGGGGATGCTGGAAAGGGGGAGAGCTGTGTGGTTGTTTTGCTTGTGGCAAGGTTGTCAATAGGCTTTTTTCTTTCTTTCTGATTCACTTTGCTATTGGAATATGGCTGAGAAATCACCCAACGTCTTGCTGCATTCTCAAGAAAGCAGCAGGCTCTGGCAACACAATGACGGCACTTCCAGCCATGACATCATTTCCGGTGGGTCCTGGACAGATGGTCATTCTAAAAGGTGGATCCTGGCCCTGGGGCTAAAAGGTTTGAGAACTACTGATATAGAGCGATAATAGGGGACATTTCAATGTAGCACTGCCCACATACTTTTTCTTTACAGCACAAACTGGGGGTAAAAAGAGATAATGAATGCCTCATGAGAGAAAGTATTCTCAAGGAATTAATGAAACAGAAGTTCAAATTGCCGAGGAATTACAGATCAATGAGTACATTAATTACCAAAATGGAGAAAAAGTAATTTTTGAATCATTAGTTCAATGGCAAACCCTCTTTGGTGCAAGCCTTTCATGTGCAGCACTGCCACCAAGTGATTAGGTCAGAGCTTGTTAAATCTGGACTACTGGAAGAGTAGCAAATGGAATAATTAATTTATCACCACTGGTAGGGATCTCTGGCAGGAAAATCTCTGTTTCCTGAAAAGCAGAACGGTTGCAGTAGTATTAATAGCAAGTCGAATGCGTGCAAGTGTGTGAATTTGAATCAGAAACCTTTGGCTACTTTTTCCGCGTAAAGATTCTTCATCTAAATGCCTGTCAGTCCACAAGCCTGCGAACTGCATCAATTGAAAGATGGAGAAGCATCCAGAGGGGGGACACGACACAGGGGCTGCAATCCTGTACACACTTACCTGGGAATCTCATTGAGATGCATAGGGTTGACCTGTAAAGAATTATCTTAAACATTTTATACCATAGTTGCATTTGAACACCACTGAAATGCAGCTATGGTACAAATGTTAAGCAAGTCTGAGATCAAGGCTAGATCAGGGTTGTTTTCAATCACATGGGCTAGGAGATGGCTTATAGAGAGTAAAGCCAGGGGTGGTTGTCTGCCAAATTCTATGCTGGGCCTCCCCAAGGGCCCCAATGCCCACACTAGGCTAACTAGTTTCCCCCTCAGAGCGGCCTCAGAGATAGGCAAGAGAGAAGGAGTTCATTCACCCACTGGCCCTCCTCTCTTCCAGCAGCTTTGCTTGGGATCACCGACTGGCCAGCCACTTCCAGACTGCCCTCATCGCTGGCTTAGCTCCAAACTACCCTAAGTCTAACTTGGCACCACAAAACCCCACTACCAAACAATAGGCAGTCAGCTTGCCCAAGTCACAACTGCCTCTTCCACTTGGTGGCTCCAGGAGGGGCTCCAGGGCAGCCATACAACAATTCCCAATGGTTATTCCCCACAATAACCTTATCTTCTCCAGTCCTTTAACAGTCCTTCAGTCACAGTCCGTCCAGCAGTCCTTCAGGCAGTCAATCCATCCATCCAGCACCTACCTGGTGGTCCTGTCCAGCACCTACCTGGTGCTAATCACCCTTTAGTAATCCATCCAGCACCTACCTGGTGCCTTCCTCCAGCATCTACCAAGGTGCTTTACTCCAGCTTCTGCTTCCCACTTCATACTGAGGTCAGCCAATCGGTGTCTGTTGCTAGGCAGGCTCTAGCATCATCCACGCCCAGCTGCACCTGTGCTGGCCTCCCTTCATAGCCAGGGGCCTCATCAGCCTACAGCTGTGCTCCCGAGGCTTGCGAACACCTTGGGGGTTAACCTTGTAACCCCTGGCTAATCTGGGACAAGGGGCCATTGCTGATACCATTCCCTATCTCCTCGGGGCATCTCCTGTCTTACAGTAGTCTGGCCATTAGCCTGGCAATGCCCCTGGGTGGTGCTGGCCACTGAGCTGCTCCTGCGAGCTGCCTCGGGCCACCTTCCAGAGGGTCAAGCAGGCCGCATGTGACATCCTTGGGCCCTCTGAAGGTGTACTGCAGCTTCTAGAGGGCTGTTAAACAATATTCAGGGAACACACAAGACAACTAGATACTTGCATCTTGATGCCACTCCTCTGCATCTGGCACTCTGAGGTAGGCTACTTCTGCAACAAGGAGGTTGCTCCTTTTCCTCCAGAAATCTGTCCAATCCCCTTTTAAAGGCCAGGCGCCATCCTGTGGCAAGGAGTTCCACAGATCAATTACCCACTGGGTAAAAAAGTATTTCCTTTTATCCTTTCTCACTCTCCCAACACTCAGTTTTAGTGGATGTCCCCTGGTTCTGGGGGTGAGAGAGAGGGAAAAGAACATCCCTCTAATCACTCTATCCATCCCAATTTTGTGAATAACCCATGTGCAAATAATACATGTGATAATACATGTGTAAGCACTTCGCATATTCAGAAAGTACTGTACAATTGTTATCGGATGCATGATTTCTTTTTGCTGCATCCATGCATTCAAAGCCTTGTGAGGCTTTTGCGTCATGCCTTTAAGATAGTTGTGCATCATAGATGTTCTTGTTACCAGTGGTGTCTTCCTGGCGGAACGGCCCAGTACGCCGTTCCGCCAGTTCCGCGGACGGGCCCGGGCCACACCGCCTCTCCCAAGGACGGGCGAGCTGCTCCTGGGCCCGCCTGGGCTCCCTCGCGTCCAAATCGCTCTGAAATGGAGCGATTCGAGGCACAGGGAGGCGCAGGGAGGCATGGCTG
>JAJKFI010000123.1:502138-505609 GCA_029204185.1 Lerista edwardsae
CCAGCCAAGGTTAGGGTTGGTCTGTGTGCCTATGTATTGATCAAATCTAGTTCAACTGCATTGCCTCTGCTGAATCGGTGCACTGCTTAAGAAATCTTTACGTTATGTGAACAATTTAATGAGGTGTGTCTGATTATTAACCACTGTGAAGACTGCTGCTTATGTTTGATTACAGCACTAATGCGTGTGGGTGAAAATGCAAATTTGATTATTTCAAAGGAGCTGCGGGAATGCAAATATATATTGGGCAGCATCTGTCCTTCGATAACATGTACGTTAGTTACTGCATTAAAGCTCTATGATAATGAGATTTTTAATAGAAAGAAATGGAATTAAAGTATTATAAACAATGGAGTCTAGAATTATACTGCCAAAAAATTCTTTTTCAGTTATGGTCACAGTGCAGAGCTTGAGAGATATGCAAATCCCTCTATATATGCAAATTTCAATTACAGACGATAGCATATATAGAAGAAAATAACGGTATGTCTTTAGGGCTACAATCATATACACTTTCCCCAATAAACACAATGGGCCTTACTTCTGAGTAGATATGCTGGTACCCTAGGATATCTCTCTATATAAAGGAGAACGTGTGCGTGTGTGTGTGTGTTCCACATAGGCTCTGCAACGCCTGGAGTGATTGACACCAAACTTGGCATGCGTATGCCTTGCAGTCTGGCGACAAACACTGCAGGGGTACGACCCCCCTAGCGCCCCCGTGGGTGGGGGTGTGCAGGGGGTGCCATGTAAAAATGATCGAAAATGGCCTACATCGGTATCGAACCTGTAGTTTCCAGGGTCACCGAGACAAGTGGCGACACTCCTGACGTTGGAGTCCGGGTGAGAAGTGGCACAAAACAAAACATCCACCATGCCCTGCTGGAACACCTGGAGTGATTGACACCAAACTTGGTACGCATATGCCTTGCAGTCTGGCGACAAATACTGTGGGGGTACAACCCCCCTAGCGCCTCCAGGAGTGGGGGTGCACAGGGGGCGCCATGTAAAAATGATCGAAAACGGCCGATATCGGCGCCAAATCAATAGTTTCCAGGGTTGCTGAGACAAGCGGCGACACTCCCGACGCTGTTGGAATCCAGGTTCATCCCCCCTCGTCATGGGGGGTGAGAAGGGATGCAAAACAAAACGTCCACCATGCCCTGCTGGAACGCCTGGAGAAATTGACACCAAATTTGGCACACGTATGCCTTGCGGTCTGGCAACAAATACTGCAGGTCTGGCAACAAACACCCCTAGCACATCCCTAGCACATCCCAGCGTTGCCCAGGTAACAAAAGGCTAGTTAACTATAAAAAACTGCGCCAATTGACTACAGCATGGCTGTATGTAGGTATCTCAAACTAACTTCCAAAATCTAACTGCAAAAATATCAGACTGCAATTCTATGCACCCTTTCCTGGGAGTTTCACTGGATATGAGACGTCTGTGTAGATACGCATAGAAGATATGCATCTACTGTGTAGATACGCTTAATTGACTGACTGGGGGAAAGGGGGGATTGGGGTGGAAAGGGACAGAAAACTAAATTAATTCAGGCAAAGAGCCCCAGGTGCAATCTTTGCATGCTGTCCAATGAGATGCAGCTGTTTCAATGTAAATATTAAACAATTGAGATGAATTCTTTAATTAGCATTCCGAAAAAAGAGACAGGGTAGCTGTAAGAACACACACCTGACACTAAGCAGGGCAAGATAAACTCATCCCAGCTGTCAGTAAACTGGCTGTTTGAAGGCAGAGCACTGCTATTTTGTGCAAACAATGTGAAATGCTTAGGGAAGCGGCAATTAGCATTAACACGCATAGAGCACATGAATGGTGCCTGATGGCATTTACTTAGCTCAGGACTACCAGAGTTGAGAGGTAAGGTGGGTGCGGGGGGGGGGAGGAGAAAGATGAAATTAGATATGCTGTGGATGGTTTAACCCAAGTTGGTATTCAACAGAGGGTGATGGCAGTGACTGAGTTAGCTACAACACTAGCTTAGAAGCATGGCAGGCAAAAGGATCATTTAGCCACTAGAGCAGTGATGTCATTCGGGGGAACGGACCAGAACGGGCGTTCTGGATCCTAACGGGCTCCGTGGCTGGTTCCGGGTTCCCGACAAGTGCCAATCAAAAGTAAGTTCCTGTTCCTAAATCATTTGAATGACACCACTGCACTAGATCATTTAGCTAGGCTGGCCAGCCAGGGCCCTGAGAATCAGAGCTGGCAACTGAAGCAGCTCTGTTTGAGCCCAGGAGGCCTTTTAAGCAGGAGGTGGGCTGCTGGTTGAGCTGCTGATACTGCCTGAAGCTAAGCAGGAGAATCTGTGGTCTATTTTGGGACGGGAGACAGAACGCCAGGCTGTGACAAGCTGCAGTACCTGTTGTGGCAGAACGGAGTCACTGTGGAGCTGATTAGCCAGTGCGGGAATGTGCGGTGAGAAGGCCAGCCGGCAAAAGAATGGAGCAACCTTGAGGACCTGTCCAGGTTGGACTTACGATCACCTGCTGAAGCTCCATGTCACACGGCCAGAGGAGAGAACCACACTGTGAAGGCTACATCTGGGACAGAGGATTAGGTGAATTGCAGAAAACTGTACAGTTGTAAAAACCCCATTGAAAAATGGTGGTTTAGACTAGCCTGCCATTGTAAGCCACCTTGGACTTTTGCTTTGGCATGGGAAAGGCAGGGTATAAATTTTTCAAAATAAAATAAAATAAACTGGCTTGAGAACATTCTCAGGGCACAATCCCAAGCGCCCCACCCTCCCTCCTCCCAGAACCTCCCCTGTGCCAGCTGAGGCTCCCCATTGGCACTCTTGGGCCGACGTTACAAGTAGCATTGGCCCGAGCACTGTAGCACTGATACGGGGGTGGGGGGCGGCCCCCCCCCGATGGAGCTAATGACATAGCACCTATGCAACAATGTCAAATTGGTGCTACATTAGCACCAACGTGGGGGTGCTGAGCGGCACCCCCATGTCGGCGCTACAGCACTTGGGCCAATGCTACTTATAACATCAGCCCAAGATGGGGAGCCTCGGCTGGCACAGGGGAGGTTCTGGGAGGAGGGAGGAGGTGGAACTGGGTGGGGGTGAGCGGGCCGGCAGGCGTGCAAGCCCGGGTGGGGCTGGGGTGCAGCTGTTAGGCCCCAATTTGGGCCACGTGGCTTTCTTGGTTCTGCACCTGCTAAATATCAGGAGCCTCCCCTGGGGGAGCTCCCCATGAACATGCCCTTGCCCCAGGCCCACCAGCTTCACCAATCCAGCGCAATTTAGGATTGTGCTGCCAGACATTTCTCTTTGAACGGGGCAGTTCCTACAGGGGGGATGCTAAGTGTTGCAGGAGCCTGAGCTCCTGTGTGATGCGGTCCCTCCTTTTGTGGCTTTGCTGTCTGGGGGAGAGGGGGAAGGACTCCTCCAGACAGCAAAGCCACAAAAGGAGGGACCGCATCACACAGGAGCTC
>JAJKFI010000123.1:506009-521483 GCA_029204185.1 Lerista edwardsae
CCAGACAGCAAAGCCACAAAAGGAGGGACCGCATCACACAGGAGCTCAGGCTCCTGCAACACTTAGCATCCTCCCCCCCCCAGGAACGCCACTGGAAAGGAGCCCCCAAATTGTTTTTGAATTTCGCCATGTGTGACATGTTAATGCCAGCTGAATTGGGGAATGTGAAACACACACCCCATGAGAAGATTTACCTCTCCTGCAGAAATTCATTTGGCTTGCCTTGAAATGTCTCAGGTGTTTCTCCTTGGGAGGAATTCTGAAACTGGCTTTGCATTTCACTCTGTGGGGAAGTGTCAGCGCCAACCTTGTTTTCAGTGTTGTCTCTCTGTGGATTTTGGCTGTAGAAGCCTGGATGATAGCTACTTAAGAGAAGCAATGAGACACTGTGCCTACTACAGCCACATGGTATTGTATTGCTGCTGCGTGCATTCTGGAAAGATAAAAACCACTTACAGCCTGCCTCTAGCAGTTTGCTTGCTTGCTTGCTTGCTTGCTTGCTTAAGATATTTCTACCCCTCCTTTCCTCTGCCAAGGTAGATGCCCAAGGCGGCTTACAATTATTGGAGGGGGGGAATACAAATCAGAAAATAATAAAACAAAATAAGCAATAAAATATAATTTTAAAAAGGGTAAAAAGGATTGTTGGAGGGGGGCCAAACTATTTAAAATGCAGGTTGTTCTGTAGAGGTACAAGAGGCAGACGTATCAACATAAAGTGCTAGACGAAACAGAAAAGTCTTGAGCCCTCGCCGAAATGCCGTGAGATTTTTGATCCCCTGGTAGAGGGATCCGGTAGTAGTAGCGCC
Organism: Lerista edwardsae; assembly: GCA_029204185.1. NCBI lineage: Eukaryota > Metazoa > Chordata > Lepidosauria > Squamata > Scincidae > Lerista > Lerista edwardsae. The sequence goes on from JAJKFI010000123.1 coordinate 506,819, forward strand.
ATAATTGCAGTGCTACTACTGAGACGTCTTGACCCCATGCCGCCAACCTCCTAACTTGGGAGAAAGACAGCACTTGATGCAGCCAACTTCAATATTCTCTGCAAACGTCATATTCTTTAAACTAGTGACTTTCAAACTTTTTCATTTCGGGGCACACTGGCAAGGCACTAAAATGGCTGTTTTATGACAATTGGCAAGGAATACTGTCCTGCCAGTGGGGGGGGGGGGCTAATATCCCCCATTGTCCCTACTAATAAATAACCCTCTTCCAAATTCCTGGGGCATACCTGAGGACCATTTGTGGCACACCAATGTGCCATGGCACAGTGGTTGAATATGGCTGCTCTAAACCATCGTTTGGGGGCATCCCCCCTCACCAAAGTGGACTAGACATCACAAGAAAACTGTCACAATTTTGCAATAAAGACTTCTTGGCAGAGCACATACTTTCAGGCATGTACATGTATGTGCTTCTTGCATTCAGAATGAATCAAATCTTTTAAAGAGAGATAACGTTAAAGTATCATAGAACACCACAGAATAAACATGGAGGGAGATGGAGACAGTGGCGTTCCTATGGGGTGGGCGGGGGCAAAACTCCTCAGTGTTGCAAGAGCTTGAGCTCCTGTGTAATGTAGCCTCTCCCCCTTGCCTCCAGAGCCATATGCGGCTTGGAGAGCCAGCTCAGACACTTTGCTCTACGAGCTGCAAAGATGAACACAACAAACGCTGGTGATGATTTTGATTCATCGTGACTTGACATCATCACATTACAGATAAAGGGCAACAAGAAACCACACCTGGAAAGAACAAATGCAAGGATTAGTGTTCCCAACATGTATTCAACTTCTGTTTATCCAAGCAAATGATACATATACTGTAACTCTGACCCAGATCAATGAAGCTGCGTGTTGCTTAAGCAAACTAACATGTTTTTAAGCACGCTTACATGTATCATTTTCACTGTGAAAGATACAATTTGACTGACAGCCCCAAATCCATGGAAGATATTACTATGTCCAAGTATATTTCTGAATCAGCTGGTTTCGATTCTCCTTTTTGTCTGATTGTAGATGACAAAAGAGACCTGGGGGGAAACTCTCACTGTGGAGCAGCTCAGTCCCTGCTCCAATTGAGCTCCAATTGCACAGAGAAACCTACTGTATTGTGCTCTGTCTCACAGCAGATGCTGGCAAGGCAGGGAAGGCTGAGAGATCCAAGCAAAGAACTTGCTCTGATAAGGACAAGTTACAGAATGTGGACTTAAATACATCTAGACCTAGGCTCCTCCTTTCAGCTCCACCTCCGTTTCGAGATTGGAGAGGTTTAAAGGGGCAGCCCTCTGACAAGGAGTATTGTACTTCTACAATGAATAGGCTCAAGGCTCTGGGAACAGAGGCGTATCTAGGGTATTGCGGGGGGGGGCAAGTGCAATGGGCGCTGTTTGCCAAGGGGCCTCAGTCCCCCCCAGTGCCCAAGAAGACACCTGAGCAGCGGTCAAGGAAACCTGCACCCAGTGGTGTCATTCAAACGATTTAGGAACAGGAACTCACTTTTGATTGGCACTTGTTGGGAACCCGGAACCAGCCACGGAGCCCGTTAGGATCCGGAACACCCGTTCTGGTCCGTTCTCCCTGAATGACATCACTGCCTGCAACCCCCCCCCCCCAGGTCGCTGAGCCGGGGAGGCGCATGGCTTCTCCTGGGCACAGTTCGCACAAAACTGCCCAATCGGTAGCCAGGAGAAGGCGCGCATGCACCGGCTGCAACCAGGGAGGCGATGGGCTCCTCTGGGCCGCCGCTTGGGCAAAATTGCCCAATTGGCAGCCAAGGAAAGCTGCACACACACACACACACCTGGCTGCAACTAGGGAGGCGCAGGGCTTCTCCGGTTGTCGCTTGGGCAGGACTGCTCAGTTGGCGGCCAGGAGAAGGTGCCCCCCCATCTGACACCCCCCATGATGTCATGACGTGGTGACGTCTTGATGTTGCATGCCATGGACGTGGTTTCGCCCTGGTACACCTCTGTCTGGAAATGGGAAAAACTAGTTCCTTGATTATCTCTGGCTCCAGCTCAGGGTGAGCTGGCTCTGGATTATTGAGTTCTGAGGTCATCGGCTCCTGTATACCTAGTTTTGGGCTGGTGGGCCCAATCAGGGGCGGAGCTAATGCAACTGTAGCCCAGTGGAGAGGGCAAAATGTTGCCCTGGACAGCAGGAATTGATGTCGTATATTCATTTTCTCTGGTTTTTTGGCCATAGCTTGATAAAGCTATTACACCCCAGTTTGTTTCATTGCATTCTGCATTAAATTACCTTTCCAATGATATATAACGTGATCAAATTATTCATGCATACCAAGGTTTTTACAATTTTGGCCACTAATGTCAAGCTCATCTTGCTGCCCTCCTAAAGCTTGTTGTCCGGTGCAACTGCTCCCCCTGCACTTCTTTAGCTACACCCCTGGGCCCAATCCAGCTTCAAGGCTGGTATCAAGGCCTGGAACTAGGTCCTTGGCTAGTGTTTCTGAACTTCTTTCTCAGACTCCACATTCATGGCAGGGGTCATGGTGGGATCTCAAAAACAGGCTGCAGGAGAACCAACCACCAGCAGATCAATTATAAAAGTGCGTGCTCACACACACACACACACACACACACACACACACACACACATGCATACACAGACACAAGAGACACACACAGAGAGAGAAAACTGATTTATACAAAACTATGTACCTGATATACCTATATAAACAGATACATTCGAATTGTCACATACACAATCAAGAAATACACTTCCCTTTCTACTCAAATTATAAGGCGCATTCATTGGTTTTTTGAGCATCGGCAGTACAATCCTAAGCTGCCCAGCCCCTGGATGAGAAGTGATGCCAAAATGGCTACAGCTGCATCCTATGGGCACAGTGGCACCCGCTGGAAGCTCCTTGGGGGGAGAGGATGAATATCCCCTTCCCCAGTAATGGCATCTAAATGATTTAGCAACAGGTACTCACTTTTGATTGGCACTTGTGTCGGGGCCCACCCACCGGAAGTGAGGTCATAGCTGGAACCCAAGAACCGCCCCCAGGGACCGCCGTGCCTCCTCGGTAGGCCGCGTGGCATCCCGGGCCTTCTCCGGGGCCACTGCACGGGCTACCGATCCCCCCCAGGAACCGCCACGCCTCCTCGGGAGGGAGCCCCAGGCAACCTACCTGCTCACGCTGCTGCTGCTGTCAGTCTCCTTCGCTCCGCTGCCTGCCTGCCTGCCTGGCTTTGAGAACGTGCAGGCAACTCAAACGTGCAGGCAATTCAAACGTTGCAGGGGGCGGAGCGGAGTGCCGATGGAGTTGACGAGTGGGTGGGCGAATGGGCGGGGCCAGCCCTAATCCTAGGAATGGGTACTCGCATACCCCTGCATACCCGCTACATGACATGTCTGCCCTTCCCCCAGGTAAGGATGCTGGCCCACTAAGTCTGAACCAGCTATTCATCATTTCTGCCCCTATATGGAATCATTAGACCTTCTTGTTCCCTGAGGGCAGATTCTCCCCTTCAGTAGTTTTGCCTGTTTCCATCAATATGCTTTACACCGTTCATGGAAGATGGAGGGACTTGGTGTTTGATGACTCCCAACTGTTGGCCTTCTGTGTGCAAAACAAAAGTATGTGTATGAGAACCGCCAAAATCTTTCCTGGCAGCTGTTCATACTTCCTTAGTGATCCTTCATTTTTTTTTCTCCCACAGAAGCATAAATATTTTTACCTCCTTTTCCAATGGTGAGGACTACAAATGAGCAACCGCAGTAGCCGCATCAGTGTTAATTCTCATCCAGGGGCATGCCTCCTGCCTGGCACTGCTGTTGGAAACTGTTCCTGCGGATCTAAATGAGCACGGCGGACGTCAGAGCTTTGCTCCTTGGGCATTGCTATTCCCGCCACGAGCTTCCATCAAAGAGAGGAGAACCATCAGTATCTGCTCCGCATGCCCGTAATGGCCCTCTGTTAGACATCATTCAAAAGCACTGCCCACATCCCACATCTAAAGATAGGGCATTAATATAGCATTTATCATAAGCTCCAATAAGGATGTCTACTAAGGCACTCGTCGTTCCGTCAAATATCTGACAGGGCAGTCCAGGGGATTAGCATTGTTTAGTCATTCTACTTGTTCAATAGCCTCCCCCCCCCCCCAGCCCGGTCCACACTTTTGTTCGCTTGCAAGGGCATTTTCCAGAGTAAATGACTCCTAACGTCAATCACCGCTAAATATTGTGCGCCACCGGTGGTGCTGTTGGGGAGATATCATAGATGGCTTTGTTCCCCAACTCTTAATATGCATGTCATTTTCTTCATCATTGGTGCATGAGGTGGGCCAATGGGCTGTAAATAAAAGAGCTGTACACCCCAGGTTTTCCACCCACTCAAGTTTTTTGACAAAGTGAATTTAAAAGATGCATTTCCATAAATCAAGACAAACAAGGGAGAAATTTTCCCCGGATGCTCACTGGGACTCCAGTTAATGAGACAAGGAACGAAATAACATAATGCTAATTTTTGTAAAGCTGCCCAGTTATCAAGTGAATTATATCACAGTACAGGGTCCAATGATGACATTTCCCATACATAGGCATGTTCAGAAGCAGAAAAGGGGGGGAACCCTCTCAGTTGAAAGTGCAGAGTTAAAGCTTAATTTTAGAATAATTTAAATTGGCCATTCCTTGCACATTTAGACCAAGTTCAATGATGAAATATGAGTCCCCAAGTACAGTTTGAAACCAAACAGTCCACAAATAGCAAATTAGCTTTTTGCTTGTACATCTGGGGGTGCAAGAATACCGGACACATCTCGCGCCCACAAAGAGGTAAATTCCTATCTAGGAGAAACTTGCAGTCATTGAGGATTATGGGCAGCCCAATCTTATTGGCCCAGGTTTGGTGGCAGGGCCAACCGCCTAATTCTAACTCCACGGGCCTGATTCGCCTTCACAGATCAACAAGGATGTGCACCAGCGACATTGCTGGTGCAGGTCTGAGTTGATCCACAGCAGTTGCAGGCTTACTTTGGGGGAAGGGACAAATTTGGGCCAGTTTTGGTCCCCTTGGAAGAGAGAAAGGCCGGATAAAAAAAATACGGCAATAAAGAAAAAAAAATAGTTTTCCCTCTTACTTGGGGAAACCTCCAGCAGCCAAAACTTCCCCGCAGGATACAGCACAGACAATTCTGCCACCATCGCATCGCCACAAGGGGAGCTAGTTAGGATTGGGCCGTAAGTTTCTTTTTTGCATCTCTGAGGATGCAATCCTAACCTGGAGTCAGGACATTCAAGAAAGGATGTTACAAAATAAAAGCTGAAAGCCCTCATATATTAGGGTGTCTTATCCAGTGGTGTCATTCAAATGATTTAGGAACAGGGACTCACTTTTGATTGGCACTTGTTGGGAACCCGGAACCAGCCACGGAGCCCGTTAGGATCCGGAACGCCCGTTCTGGTCCGTTCCCCCTGAATGACATCACTGGTCTTATCCTATGGTTACCCAAACTCTTCCCCCAGTTTGGGTACAAATTCTTCCCCCAGTCTTTCTCCCACCCACCCCACACGCAGAGTCCCTCCCCCCTCTCTCCCCACCTCACACAGCGTGCCTAGAGCTGGAGCAAGAGACCCCACTCCCCGACTCTCTCCCACCCCCACAGCTGTCAGGTTGAGATATCACAGCTGCTCTTTTTTTATCAAATGGCCAGGCTAAAAAAGAGGAACAGGCTCACTGCATAGGCAGAGTCATTTCCATGGGCCAGGGACATAAAGGATGCAATTTTCCTCTTGGAAGAGTTTGAATGCATAGGTCCAAACCGCAATTAATCAAGATCATATTTTCCTGAATGCAGAGGTCATCATTTAAATAAAAAAACCTTCAACATAGGAAAAAAATATCCACGTGGGTTTCAGCACAAGAATCCATGACTTTGTTCGACTGCTCTGAGACCAGGGACCTTGATATCATTCATAATATGCTTGCTCTATACCAAATTAGCAGCAAGGGAGCACCAAAAACCACAAGATGATCTCATAGTCTTGAACCTTAGAAACACACTTAAATGGTATTTGCTAAACCACAAGATGATGATTATACCTTTCTGTTATTATTGTTTGCTATGTCAGATTTTTCTGACAACTCTGAAATAACATGGGGTTATACCCACCTGCAAGTAGGATTCTTAAACATAAGCATTGGCATAACCTAGGCATAACCCTAGGACACCCCCTACAGCAAATGTTTAGCAAATGCCACTCCATCTGCTTTCACAGAAATGATAAACATGTCATTTAGAACATGTTGCTTTTAGCAGGGAAGGGTACTCCCTGGGTTGACTCAACTCAAGTCATGCAAAATCCCTGTTTCCAATTACTCAAGTCAACTTGAGTTGAGGACATCACTGACTCCTTACTCAATTTGTGACTCAAAAAAGGAGTATAAACTTGAAATGACTTGAGTTGATATGACTTTGGGGGGGGGGCTGCACCAGCACAGTGAGCATATTGCCTGCTGCTGCTGCTGCGGCTGCTGCTGCAGGGATCTCTATGAATTGTTAAGTCAGGGGGGCAAGCAGAGTGGGGCAAGCAGAGCAGCTTTACATTGGGCCCTCCCACCTGCTCCTGCCTCTAAATTGCCCAAAATTGGCCTCCTGGAAGAGGAGGTGGAAGGTATTCCCAGGTGCCACATGCAGCACCAAAAGTGCTTTTCTTGATGAGGGGGGGACCCCATGGGAATGCCCCACATTGGGCCCTGTCACTCCTAGATCCAGCCCTGTGGGGGGGGTAGCTTCCTGGGTGCGAGGGCTGGGGGCAGTTGAGATGGGAATGAAGTCAGGCTTAAGTTGGGGTTGTTGTTTTGGGCTGCAGAAGGTTGTGGGAGGGAAGAGAAGGCAGGGGCAGCTAGGACCTAGGGAGAAAGTCTCTTTGCAATCTGTTTTTGTTTTTCTGGACAAGGGAGGGGAAAGGAGGAGGTACCCAAAGGATGGGGGGGGGAGGGTCCCATCACCTCCTTTTTTCTGTGATTTGAAGACTTGAGACGTCAAATGACTTGAAATGACTCAAGTTGACTTCAGAGTTGACTATAAGGGCTTGAAAATTTTCATGAGTCGAGTTGCGACGGCCATGAGCTATGGCCATGAGTTGAGACATGGGCTCAATGACTCATGATTCAACTCCTGACTCAAACTAAGGCACACCGCTGGCTCTTAGCTGGATGAATTAGTTGATTCATTGGTTGCTCCTACAGCATGTAACAGCATCAGGGTGCAATCCTAACCTGGAGTTAGGTCGGCACAGTTAGGCCGGCACAAGGGCCGCCATAAAGCCCGTTTGGGCCACTCTTGGAGTCGGGGGGATGGCACACATCTATGTGCTGCCTTCTCTGACTCCCAGAGTGGTCCAAACATACTTTACGGTGTCCCTTGTGCCGGCCAAACTTTGCTGGCTTAACTATGCCAGCCTAACTCCAGGTTAGGATTGCACCCTTAGTTTAGTAATTTTACCCTGCTGCGGATATTATTTAATAAAGTGGCCCATTTTTCAATACAAGCCTGTCTCTTATTGGTGGTGCGCGTGGGCAACTGCTTTGAGGAAGCCGCTATCTGGTTTCCTGAATTATTCAGAAAAAAACAAAACAAGGGCACTGTGAAGAACTGGATCAGTGGAGGCAAAACCTCTCTTCTTGCAGAGAGGAATGGACCAGAGAATAAGGAAGAAAACATTCCAATAGCATTTGCCTATCACCTCTGCCTGAGCCGCTACATTCACAGTGAGACAGGCCTCTTCGATTCATGTGGTGGCTCATTAAAAGGCTATCATCTGAACTGGGGCACAGGCAGGCGATGAAACAGGAGAGAAGCATTTGTCCTGCCACGGCACCTTCCAGGATGAAACTGTCCCATCTCACCCACCAGCTTCCTCTTCCGTTAATGGTCTGGGAGCTGCAGGCCTGACGCTCTGTGGAGAGTGCATTAGCACTCCTGCCAGGAAACCCTTTTCCCCTGGCGCCAAGCGACGGACTTCATGCTAAAAGGAGAGCCACGCCATGTTGGGATGCACTCATCACTGTGCTTGCCTCCTGACAAGAAGTGGCCTGGCACTGGTCTGCTTTACGGCTTCGCAAATTATAATTTTTATTTGCTTCACAATCGAGCTGCGTGTGTTTAGCTGGAGGCACCAGATATCACTGCAGTGTTTACCTCTTGCCTTTTAGAGACCTCACCCTGCATTTCTCTCTCTCTCTCTCTCTCTCTCTCTCTCTCTCTCTCTCTCTCTCCCTCCCTCCCTCCCTCCCTCCCTCTTCCTCACAGACAGCCCAAGGAAAATCAGAGGGCATCCTGCTCCTTAACATATAATACAGGGCTGGTTCACATATGCATGCACTTCACATGGCTGTGAACATTAGAGCCCTTTGCCAGTGGCATAGCTGCTGTAACTACTGCAGGCACTATTGCACTGCCCATGTAAGTAACACTTCCTACTTGCTGTCATAGCCATTATGGACAGTGACAGCAATGTGCAGGTGTTTGCCTGCATATTACCATCGCTGCCCAGAATGGCTCCGATGGAGAGCGGGCCACTTACCCGGAAAATCAGAGGGCATCCCTCACATAGAACACAGGGCTGGTTCACACATGCATGCACTTCACATGGCCATAAACGTTAGATACCTTTGCCAGGGGGTGGCGGCACAGTAAGTACTGCAGCCACCCCAGTGCCTATGTAAGTGGCCCCTCCCACTTACTCTCAGAGCCATTATGGGCAGAGACAGCAACATGCAGGAGCTTGCATGCTTATTACCATTGCACCCTGGAATGGCTCTGATGGAGAGTGGGCCACTTAGGTGGGCATTGCAACTCCCACAGTATCTACTGCACTGCCCTCCATCATGTAGCTATGCCATTGCCTCTTGCCAACAGTCCAATGATTGCAAAGAGGGAAGGAGGAGTGGGATCACGGTGACAGGCTCTGTGCAATAGAAAATCTGTAGTGAGCCATCCACAAATAATAATAATAATAATAATAATAATAATAATAATAATAATAATAAGAAGAAGAAGAAGAAGAAGAAGAAGAAGAAGAAGAAGAAGTATTTATATACCGCCTTTCTAGGTCATTAGTTTGCTCTTTTGAGTTTATTCAAGGCGGTTTACATAGGCAGGCATTTCTAAACCCAAAGGGTTTTTACAATCACAAATAAGTTCTAATCTTACAAGAACTGCTACATTCAAATGACACTTTCAAGTCCAGCCTTCTTTCTTAGCCACACGATTGCCTTCCTGCCGGCTGATTTCTTGCTCTCACCAAGAAACAGCTGGCCCGACACAACTCCTCTCTCACAGGCAGCCAGACAGCTCAGATTTTATCAGCCACATTCTCGAGGTCTGCCACTCACGGAAACTTCCGGTGTTCTTCAACTGGTGACCTTCAGATCTTATCTTATCTTTGGGCATGACTGCGGCTTTTACCCTCTCGGCTAGACGTCCTGCCCCAGCTATACACTTACAAATACAATGTATACAGTGTATAGCCATACACTGTACAAATACAGCTATACACTTGGATGCTCTCCATGAGAGATGGGGCCAGTGCTGGTCCATCCATGCGGCTGTCCATGATGATTTGCAAGGATACTTCTGTACTGCTTTTCAACATGAGAAGTTCACAGAGCCTTGTATTTAGGATCAGGCACCCAGTCTGGTCCCAGCATGTTCTGCTCCTCTGCTTATTTCAAAGAGTCCAGACTTCTGGGCTCTGGATCACAAGCAGCCCAATCCTATCCCATGCTGGAACAGGGAGGCCAGCTTGCCAGTGTGGGGTTGGGGCTGGCTGCAGCACAACCCAGGGGAAGGGGAATAATATTCCCCTTACCCCGTGTTACACGGCAGCTGTCCCAATAGGGCAGTGGTTCCCAACCTGGGCATCAGGACCCCCAAGGGAATTGTGAACCAATTTTCAGAGGGTTGCATAGAATTTGGGGCAACCATCTTAAAAAGCCGGAACTCTGCCATCTTGGAAGTTTCGTTTTGGCTAGGGAAGAGGCTTCCCCATTCAACTGCCACTTCCTCAATTCTTGTGGCTGCAAGGGAAATTTGCCTTGGCTCATCTTGGTGTGTGTGCATGCGTGTGATGAAGTCTCTCCCAGGACTATCCAAAATTTGGCTTTACCACCCTGACTGCAGTGGTGGCATCTAAATGTTAAATCATTTTTGATTGGCACATGTTGGGACCCGCCCACCAGAAGTGATGTCATAAGCCGGAAGCTGGCGGAGCCCAGGTCTACCCGCGGCTGGTTCCTAGCCAGCAACGACGTCAGCGACGAGTGGGCAGAGCCAGCCGGTTCTGTACAGCGCCTGGCGCCTAATGAACAGAAAGCGAAGAATTCCCCCCTCCCCAATTGCAGCTCCAATAGCGATGGGGACAGTCTCCCAAAGAAGCCTCACACCCAGAGCGCCAGTGAAACGCTCTGGACTAGAGAGACAGCGGCGAAAGCCTTTCCTTGGTCTTTGCGGCTAGGCGAGGTGGAGTTATTCACAATTGCCAGGGAAGTTGAAAATTGGCACGGGGGCAGCAGCCTCGAAGCCGAGGCTGGCTGAGCAGAAAGGCAGGAACCTGTGGAAGGGGCTGAGGGGTGGCACCACTCTGGACAGCACCCTTAGGCGCTTCCCCACACCAAAGCCTGCTTATGCTGGGCAGGTCAGGAGGGCAGCTTCAAAAAGTCCTGGCTCCCCTCCGTCCCCTCCAGGGCCCCCCTTGATTCACCACCACACCCCCAGGACACCCCTTCTCCCCAGTGGGCTGCAGACTCACCAGAGCGGCTACTGACTCCACGCGTGTGGCTGGAGGGAGCGAGGAAGGGGGCTATGCAGGACAGGACTTCCCCACTGCAGCCCTTCCCCCTTCTCCCCCCTAGGAATCCGGAGTCACTCCCTTTAACCCTCTGAGTGCCGGCCAACCAAGAAGAAAAGCTCTTTGCAGAGGAATCGGGAGGGGGGAGGAGGGAGAGTGAAGTGGGCGGAGTCAGCGCTAATTTTAACTAGTGGAACTGAGTTCCCCCGTGTTCCCCCCGCATGACATCACTGCCTGATTGGCAGTGGCACAGAGAAGCCACAATGTGCTCTGTGCAATGTCGTTCTCTGCGCTGAATCAATCACGGAATTCCAAACTGAAACGTCACTTAGGGCGCAATCCTAAAGCGAGCTAGGCCGGCAAAAGCTAAGCCAGCAAAGTTTGGCCAGCACAAGGAACAGTATGCTTGGACCACTCTCGGAGTCAGAGAGGCCAGCACACAGACGTGAGTCATCCTCCCTGACTCCGAGAGTGGTCCAAAAACACTTGTGCCTTGTGCTGGCCAAACTTTGCTGGCTTTGCTTATGCTGGCCTAACTCCAGTTTAGGATTGCACTCTTAGAGACAAAGCTTTCAGAACATTCCAAGAAGGATGTGGAGGTAACAGCAGCACCAAACCGGCCCCTGCCCACCCATTTCCACCCCTCCCCATTATGTCCCCTCTTGCAGCCCACGCTGACTGCTGCTGTCTCATGGCAAGTACCATTTTTAATACCTCTTCTCACATGGATCCCCTCACAATGAAGCTCCCCTTCAATTAATTATCCTCCAGAACATTCACTTCGTTCCCTTTGTTTTTCTTAAGTCATGCCAATTCTCCATTAGTCTTTGATTATTCTGGCCCTTCCATGCCTGTGTCACGGTCCCAAATGATGAACAAACTAGAGCATTGACTGTTCTTTCCTGGTGACTGTTAATGGTTTTCTTTGCTACTGACAACATTCAGCTTTGGCTTCTTGTGCCCTGGGTTTCATTCTGTCCTTCCTCATATTTTTGCCATTCAATTTACTTCCCTTTAGATGCCAGATCACCCCTGTAAACTGAATCATAATTCAGTCTTCTAGGCCAGTCTTCTATGCCCCTGTATTTCAGATTGTTCCAGTTCAACTTCCTTGTCTTCTGCCATCTTTCTCAACATACCATCTCTTTTTCCTGTTGTTGAACCTTGTCAATTCTTTCTCTTGAATATTGTCAACATTCACTTGATTCTCCCTTTTGACATCTCTTAATCTCTGGCCTAGAAGACTGGAAAGTCACAGAGACGACTAAGACATTACAAAGAAATGACCGTCTATTTTATCAGGTACATCTCAGCGCTCTGTAAATGAACAATATACAGCATTTTTATAACTTTTTTTGAGGGCAAATGTACCTCATATGTATTGTCTTGCTGTCAGAACAACACTGTAAGGTGAATAACAATCCAAGTACCAGGCCCATTGTGAGGAGCAGCAATGACAAAATGGCCGCTGCTGCATCCTGTGTTGTTAGGGCAACCTCCAGAGTCACCTTAGCCCATGTAAAGGTGTTTGTTCCCTTACCCCGTGTAGAGCCCCGGCTGCATCAATGGAGCTCCAAGTTAGGGCCCAATCCACCATGCTGCCCTGGTAACTGGCATTGTGAAAGTGACAGCATGGGCTATTTAGCACAGAAACAAGGAGGCCCATGTAGGGCTCTGTGGCTCTGGAGGGAAATTAGATTCAGCGGCAGACTCTGATTTAGCAGGAGTCCCTGCCCCCTCTTGGGCCTGACCAAACCTTTGGACCATCTTCCCCCCCCCCCGGTCCCCCCCCCCCCCGGCCATCCCCCCCCCCAGGGCAACCACTAGGAGCAGCGGGGCATTCTTGCGGGGCCCTCTCCTCTCCCCATGGGGCCCCCACTCACCAGAAGAACGCTTGTGGTGCAGCACGCAAAGCATGGCACCTGGTGATGGCATCACAACCAGCTGCTTCCAGGAGACCCATTTTGGGCCGTTTGGAGGCAGGGTCATGTGGGAGGGCCCAAGGAAAAGCTGCTCCGCTTACCCAATTGACTTCCAGCCCATATTGATCCCGGCTTATTGTTGATGTATTGTTGATGTAGCAGTTTTTGGAAAATGTGGGTATCTGCCATATGAAGGCAGTTGGGGTCTGTCATCAATCACCTCTGCGACACCATGCCTATATCCCTCCATATCCCAGTCTCCATTTCCACCAGTGGGGTTGTGCCAGTGTCTAGACTGTGCCCACTTTGCAACAAGATGTCACATTCAGGCCACTGGGCCAGTATCTGTATTGAGACAGAGGCAATGGGGCTTCTCTCTCAGCAGTGCTGTCATTATACCAGCATCTATAGCTGTGCACCAGTGTGTATCCCGGATAGGATTGGGCCTTATCTGTCCCTCTTTACCCCAGTGCACTGACATTACTGGTGGCTGTTTCTTAGTGTTCCTCTGCATCTTTTTAGATTTTGAGCCTGTTTGAGAAAGGGAATAATTCAGTTATTTGAATTAGTTATTTGATTTTCTCTGTAAAAGACTTTGAGTGCAATCTTAACCAACTTTCCAGCACTGACATAGCTGTATCAATGGGGAATGTGCTGCATCCTACAGTGGAGTAGTAATCACGGAGGCCTCCTCAAGGTAAGGGAATATTTGTTCTCTTACCTCTGAGCTGCATTGCCTTTATCCCAGTGCTGGAAAGTTGGTTAGGATTGCACCCTTTGTTAATCATTTGTGGAAAAGTAGTATATAACAGTTATTAGAGTGTGATCCTAGCCTGGAGTTAAGCTGGCACAGTTAGGCCAGCAAAGTTTGGCCAGCACAAGGGACACTGTAAAGCAGGGGTCAGGGAACTTTTTTACCTTTTACCCCAAAATATATTTAGATACGCCGACGTTACCCCCTTGACGTTACCCCCCCTTGACGTTACCCCCCCCTTGGCCTCCCCACCCGGAGCTGTTTCAGGCTCTTCCCTGGTGTTGAGCACCGCTGACTTTACGGCTGCCTGAGTGCCAGCCGGGAGCGGGTCTGCGCCGGCCTCGCTGCCCGAAATAGGCTTGGCCTCGCCGGCTCCCCCATCACCGGGCACCGCCGCAGTTGCAGCCATGGCCGCCATTTTCTCTGCTGTTGCTTCCTTCTCCCTCTACCGGCAGCGGGATAGATAACCACGGCCTTCTTCGCCGCCTGGGAAGGGAGGGGAACGCTGCCTACTGGGGGCCAAGTACCTTGCCGCTTCTAATCTCCTATTGGAAGCAAGGGAACTCCATCAAGCATGAGAGGAACTTCCCATTGGTCAGAAGAGAGAACGTTGGTCATGAAGGAAGGATGAGGAAAAAGGGGGCGGGGCATACTCCTATCTGTCCATTACCCCCAGGAATTTCATTTTTACCCCATTTGGGGTAATTTACCCCTGTTCCCTGACCACTGCTGTAAAGTATGTTTGGACCACTCTTGGAGCCAGAGAGGCCAGCACACAGACATGCACCATCCTCCCTGACTCTGAGTGTTTCAAATGCGCTTTACTCAAGGTTAGGATTGAGCCCTTAGTAATATACTTAAGTTGTACTATTCTAGTTAATGGAGAAGTGCATTCTGGGAAGAGCAGGGCCAATCAGCCCCAATTTTCTATTTCATAGATATTGTTGTGCTCCTTTATCACGGTTTCATATAGCACTCAAGTGTCCAGAACAGATTTCCATGTTATGAGTATTACTGTGATGTTCAGTATATTACCTGTTGCAGCTCAGAGAGAGAGAGAGAGAGAGAGAGAGAGAGAGAGAGAGAGAGAGAGAGAGAGAGAGAGAGAG
>JAJKFI010000123.1:521493-538469 GCA_029204185.1 Lerista edwardsae
GAGAGAGAGAGAGAGAGAGAGAGAGAGAGAGAGAGAGAGAGAGAGAGGGCACAACTCCATGAATTTTATATTCCATTCATTTTACCATTCATTTTATATTCTAATTTCAATTCAAGTCACTAACGTTGTTTTTTAGAGAAGAACCCCCCCCCCCATCTTAATTGGCTTCTAAGCTAGATATCGCATGCAGTTGCTGTTTTGAAAATGGAATATTTTTTTTTCTTTATAGGGTGGTCTCCCCGGCACAGAGCATCCACTATAATTAAGCTTCAAGGCTTTCAACAAAAAACAGTTTATATGTATATAAACTGAAAAAGAGGTGCAGTTGGCACTATACTTTCTCTACCCAAAGTTTATTCTGGGTTCAGCAGGGTACAGTTTTGTTCCAATCAGGTTGGATAATTTGCATAGCTAATGTTGATTACGTAGCTGTTCTTGATTAATTCATCCAAAGCTAGAGGGCAGAATTGGGTGCATGGGGCATTTGCCATTTGCATGGGGCATGGGCCATTTCCCACTCCACAGAAGAAGAGCATACAATTTCAAGAGTGGCTAATAGAATTGTGTTTGGAAGCAAAACTCTTCCAAGCAGCGATTTTCAACCTTATCATCTCTCAGCACTGTGACAAAATTGTCAAGGAACACCATCCATTTTTTGACAATTGCCAAGGCACACAATGCAGCTCACACCCCCAATGGCCCTACTAACACATGACCTTCTCCCAAACTCCCGTGGCACACCTGCAGACCATTCACGCCACACGGGTGTGCCCAGCGGCGTCATGCTGCCGGAACACTGGGCGGGAGGAATGGGTGAGCAGTAGCCCGCCCGTTGCGTACCACTCCGTGTCGCCGTCTTCCCCACCCCCAGGGCAGGGAAGATGGCGAAACGGAGCAGTACGCAACAGGCGGGCTGCCGCTCACCCATTCCTCCCGCCCAGCATTCTGGCAGCATGATGCCGCTGGGTGTGCCACTGGTTGAAAATCGCTGCTCTAAAATACAGCTAAGATGGAGGAAAGATTATTCTCAGAAATGATATACAGAGATAGCAGAGGAATGTATGACAGATGAATGCATAAAGCTGAACTGAGGAAAACAATACAAAGGAATTTTGTTCTTTGATCTTATAACAGAAAACAATTCAATACAATCTGAATATTGAAAAAAGATTATATTTTCCATTAGGCTCTTACTAATACTTCACAGGAAAGAGAAATAGACTGTGACTGTAATCCTATCCACACTTACCGGGGAATAAGCCCCATTAACTATAATGGAACATAAATTCTGAGTAGATATGCATAGGATTGGGCTCTGTGTGCTTTTCGAGAGAAAAAAAGACAGATATAATCAATGTTCCTGGTAACCTTCGTTCATGTTAGTTAAATCTTCCATTTTTCTCATCTGGATGTTGTTATCATTACAATCTTGAATGTATTTTTTAATGGCCCAATCCTATCCCCATTCCCCATCAGCATAACTCAGGGCACAATCCTAAGTAGCGCTGGACTGGCGAGGACGACGGACGAGCGCCATATCCGACGCTGCTTAGGAGAGGCAGGAGCTTCCCCATGACAAGGGAGCGTTTGCTCCCTTACTGTAGGGGAGGCTCCAGCCTCCCCTTTGTGCTCCTTGGATCTGCGCCCGCTAAATAGGAGCATTGCCCTAATAGGAGCCTAATAGGGGCCACGTGGCCTCCCAGATGGGCTTAGGAGGTGACTGATTGGCTGCCTCCCAAGCCCGCTCATGTCCCTCCCCCAACCTCCCTTCCCCCTACCAATCCCCATCCCGGAACTGAATAGACATGCATAGGAATGGGCTGTTAGTGGCGATCCTTTGCTCCCCAAGCTACGGATGGCTCTGAATGCGAGGGGGAGGGGCCATGTTACATAGGAGCTCAGACTCCTGCAAAACCTCGCGTTTTGCCCCCTTAGTAGGAACACCACTGGCGTAAGTAGCATTGCGTTGGAGAAGGCTGCTTTAGCAGAGCAGCCTCTGCGATCGCATGCTGCAGGCCTCACTGGTGGGGAGGCTGGAGCAGCCTCCAATGCACTGGAGGATCCAGGGACAGCCACCAGAACAGGTATGCCCAGACAGAGGGTTGGAGGGAGGTGGGCAGGGGTTGAATGATGCAGTGGGTGGGCGGAAAGGGGTGGTGACAGGGTGAGTAGGAGGTTGGATGAGGTCTAGAAGGGAGGTGGGATCAGCAGCAGCACTTGCCCAGCATCTGAGTCCTTTCCCCAAGGGTTGTACAGGCATGCCCAGCGGTGTTATGCTGCCGGAACGCTGGGCGGGACATCCGGGTGTACGCAAGCAGCATAATTGGTTACGCAAACGGCATAATGCTGCGGAACGCGACGGGCGGGCTGTCGATCACCCGGATGCCCCGCCCAGCGTTCCGGCAGCATAACACCGCTGGGCATGCCCCAGTATCCACTGATTCGGTAGCCACAATTTCATTTTCCAAGGATACCATGTATATTGGGATGCCTATTAAAAAGACAGGGGAACAGTAAACAAATCTCCTTTTTTTAACCTTGTTGCAGCAAAACCACTGATATTCCCCTAGCTTTAAAAAGGCGTCCCCAGTATCCATGGTTTCAGGTATCCAAGGATGGGGGGTCCCGGAATGGAACCCCAGCAGATACAGGGACAAGCCTGTACTCTTTGGTGAGTAATCTGTTTAATGGAGCATTTTCCAGAGTGGCTGTCCCTGGTTTCATCATGCAACAGGTAAAAAAAAAATTTTTTTTAAGGATATATTGGATTTGTAATGGATGGATACCTTGTGAGATTGTCTGCAACAAAACCACAAAAGTTTTTTTTCCAGGGATGCTGAAAGAAACACAGCAGGACTAACTCAATCACCATGGATTTCCATGTTTCCAAATAATTATTTATTTTCATAAATTGATTTATCTTGGTACCCGTTCACACTGGCAGCAAGATCTTATTAAATCTCGGCGCAGTTTAGCAAAATCCTCAGAGACAGCAGAGCAGCTTCTGCTCACTCTGACTAAACTCAGCAGTGTATTCCCAGAAACGAAACACACAAAGATTGTGAACGTGGCAATCCTGGGAGGAAGTGTATTTAATCAATCAAGAACAAAACCTTTGTGGAATTACCTCTCAGAAAGATAAAGTATTTTAATTTTATGCCATTTTCTTTGCAGAAGGAGTTTGAATAATCTCAGCAAAGGCCCCCAAGTAACTTTATTTCAAAAAGCCTATATTTCTTTCCACTGTTTTTGTTTCTAATTAATTTCTTTGTTTTAAATGCTCAAGGAGGGTGAAAATAGATTTTCTGATGTTTACAAGTGTAAAAGTGAATGCAGACAGTGTACCACTACGTTTTGTAAACACAGAGCCACATAGAAATACATGTGCATGATTAGAACATAAGGATATAAGAAGAGCCCTGCTGGATCAAGCCAAAGGCCTATCTAGTCCAGCTTCCTGTATCTCACAGTGGCCCACCAGGTGCCTCAGGAAGCATACAAGACAAAAAGGATATCTGCATCCTGTTGCCACTCCCTTCTATCTGGCATTCTGAGGTAAATATCTGGCAGAGGCATATTTAGGGTATAGTGGGGGTGGCAAGAGCCATGGGCGTCATTTTCCATGGGCGCCGTTTGCATGGCGCCCCCACCACCCACAACACACCGCTCACTGACATGCAACCCCACTGGAGCTGCCGGCACTTACAGACTTGCTTCCCTGAGCCAGTGCCGATCAGAAGCAGCCCTGCCCCCAAGCGAGCTCTTGCAAGCAGCTGGGAGGCCGGCAGGGGCTACGCTAAAGAAGTGCGGGAGGCAAGAGTGTGTTGCATCTGGGAGGGGGTGGGGGGGGCTGGCTATTTTTGATCTTTTCCAAATTGGCAGAGCTCTGAATCCTGGGGTGCCTGCACATGTGCAGAGAGGCAGGGAGAGAGGCAGGAAGCAAGAGGCGGAAGCAAGCACACAAAGCAAGGCATCAGAACTGCTGCCGCTGGCCTCTCTCTCTCTCTCTCTCTCTCTCTCTGTGTGTGTGTGTGTGTGTGTGTGTGTGTGTGTGTGTGTATGAGAGTGCACGCTGCCAAGCAAGCAAGCAAGCAACAGAGAGTGAGAGACAGCCATCAAGAGAGGAGGAGGAGGAGGAGGAGAGAGAGAGAGAGAGCCATCGAGATAAATCCATTGCAGAGATGAATCCAAGCACCCAAACCTTCTGCCAGCACTTAAAAGATTTGCTTCCCTGAGCCGATGCTGGGTGGGAGACAATCAGAAGCAACCCCACCCCCAAGTGAGCTCTTGCAAGCAGCTGGGTTGCCCATGCTGGGTGAGAGATGGGAGGCACTTCAGATGCAAGCATCAGAAGCAACCTCACCCCCAAGCCCTTTCATAAGAACATAAGAACATAAGAAGAGCCCTGCTGGATCAGGCCAAAGGCCCATCTAGGCCAGCTTCCTGTATCTCACAGCAGCCCACCAGGTGCCCCAGGGAGGCATGAGAAAACAAGATGCTTGGATCCTGTTGCCACTCCCTTGCACCAAGTACTCTGAAGTAGCCTACTACTAATGCCTATAGCCTACGATGGACTTTTCTTCCAGAAATCCATCCAATCTCCTCTTAAAGGCATCTAGACCCAACATTTCCCCCCCAGCACGAGTTGCAGCTGAGCTGCCAGCAGGGGCTAAAGAAGGGGGCGTTGATTTGATATAAGTTGAACTGCTGCTGCTGGCCTCTGTATGTGCGTACCAGTGGCGTTTCTACAGGGATGGCAAAGCTCTAAGTTTTGCAAGAAGCCTTACCTTGCAGTGGAAATCACTCCTCTCCTGCACCATTTTAGCCAATCCTCACAGGGAACAGCAACATCTTGGCGTTGCTTACTGGCTACAGCAGCAAGGGAGAGGAGGGATTTACATGACAGGGTAAGGCTTCTTGCAAAACTTAGAGCTTTGCCATCCCTGTAGAAACACCTCTGGTGTGTACTTGTAATAGAACTTACTCCTGAACACATAGGATTGGGCTCTTAAGTCGGCACATATCCCCTGCACTGGCATAAGAATGTTCCAAATGTGCAGAAAGGCACATCTGCCCCACTCCAGGAGGCAAGTGGGAGCCCGCGAAGGTCAAATCCAGCCTCCACTGTAGGCCATCAAGTGGGGTTTGCAGCAGCCAACTACAGCAAGTGCAGGGAGGTGGGGAGGGAGGCATTTCAGGGCATGGGGAGGACAGAGAGTAGGCCCATGGGTGCATGGACCCGAAGGAGGTGGGTGGAGACAGGATCCAGTCAGTGGTGGAATCTAAATGATTTAAGAACAGGAACTATGACCGGGACTCACTTTTGATTGGCACGTGTCGGGATCTGCTCACCGGAAGTGACATCATAAGCTGGAAGTGATGGGTAGACCTGGGCCCCAGGGGGCCCAGGTCCCCCCACGGCTGGTCCCAATGGGGAGACCAGGGCTCCCAGGAGCCCTGGTCTACCTGCCGTAATTTCTAACGGGTAGACCTGGGCTCCAGATGCTTTCCCGCTGGCATCAGACAATTTTAAACTGACCCAACAATTCCTCCATCCCGGTTCTTCAAGCGGCGGGAGGGGGGAAGCCGTGCTGCGGCCCACTGGCCTCCGGAGGCTTCCTCCCCCCCCACTCTAAGAACCGGGACAGAGCGGAGGCCAGCATCTTCATCGCATTGGTCTCCCTCATTCCGCTGCCTGCCTGCCTGCCTGCCTGGCTCAAAACGTGCAGGCAAAAAAACACACAAAAAACGAGCCAGCGAGTGACGAGTGAAGTGGGTGGAGTCAGCCTAATTCTAACAAGAGGAACGCCGTTCTGGTGCGTTCTGGCTACATTACATCACTGGATCCAGTGCTTGGCTGGGCCAGTTGGCCTTGTTTGGACTGCTGGGAGTGATTTCACAGGTGCAGCTTGGGCAGCCCTACTGGAGCTACTAGGGCTTACCCTGAGGCAACCTCCAGCTGCCTCCTATATTGCATTGGATGCAGCGCAAGCCTGCTGGCCTGACTGTTCCAGTGCAGCATAGAACTGGGGTGTTAGGTACTATCGTTTCAACGCAAGGTAAAAACCCTTCTGTCTCCTAGTCTTGACGATCAAACACACAAGTCACCAAAGTCTGAACTCTTCCTAACTGGTGACCTGAAAGATGTCCAGAATCATCTGATCTGCTACCAAGAAGACCAATCTCCCAACTGAAATGTCATACACATGTGGTTTCTTATTGGGCTCCTTAATGTTTGTAGGAAAAAAGTATAAACAAAGGAATAGCTATAATTGTTGCTTTCATAAATTTGAATCTAGATCATAGGTTGAAAGTTGCCACTGAGTCTACTTTGCTATCAGTCTCTAACTTGACTCTGGGAGAAAAAAGAAACCCTGCAATCCTCTAACACTTTCCTGGGAGTAAACCCCACTGAACACAATGGGACTTACTTATAAGTAGCCATGCATAGGATTGCACTGTAACACAAGCATATATACACATATTTGTTTACTACAAGAAAATTGACCGAGGCTGGTTGTACAAATATGTGAAATGGTAACAGAATGTCTGCAGAGCAATCCTGCATACCACATGTCATTGTTTACTCTATATTATAAAGTAAATGTCATGCCCTGCGCTTTGATTGTTACAGATATGAAAAAGATCCTCTTTCCGAGTTTTCTGGTCAGCAAGATCTTTTGGCCTCTTTTACTTCTGAATTTCAGCATTTGAGCTAGTGCAGGAAAAGTGTAACTATTTGGGGCTATACTTTTGTTGTTATATTTTTTTTGAGATGATGGAGGAAATAATATAAATATGAATATGCTGCTTCTCCTCCTGCAGAGTGGTTTACTCAGAGCTCCAACACTGATGATCACTGACAAGAAATAACTAGAGACTTCTTTAACAAAACTTCTGTATTATTGTAGTTAATCTTCTTTACCTCTGTTTCAGCAATTTCAGCAAACTCTGTACATAGCTTCTATAAATCAATGTTCAGCTTTCATCCAAAAGACTTCTCTCAAGCACACACACTTCAAACTCTCTCTGTAACTGACAGTTAAACACTTGACAGTTAAACCTCTAAACTCTCCAAACTAAATGGTAACTTGTATCCCTGGTCTTTATATATTCTCCAGTCATCATGATCACATGACCTTATCACCAGGCAAACTCTCCGCTGTCTCTGGGCAAATTCACATTACCATTTTAACTCTTATCTCCGGGCAGATCTCTATGTTACCATTCACTCATATCACCGGGCAGAATCTTATGTTGCCATTTACTCATATCACTGGGCAGAATCTCATGTTGCCATTCGGGCTCCATGTCTCCAGGCAGAAACCTACCATACGAGTCTGTAAATTTCCTCTGCCCCATTTCAATATCCCAACAACTTTGAAGGGAGAAGTCCATAATATATCCCCCTATTATATTGTACTCAGAGTACTCAGGATGTCTTGGGACATGATGTGTATGAAATGTTAGCTTTCTTAGGCTGCAATCCTAACCCACTTTCCAAAACTGCAGAAAGGGCAATACAGCTCTAAAGTTAAGGGGACAAACAGTCCCTTATCTTGAGGTGGCTTCCTTGACGACTACTCCACTGCAGGATGCAGCACATGCCCCATTGGCACAGCTAGGTCAGTGCTAGAAAGTGGGTTAGAATTGCACCCCAAGTCAACAGGCCTTTGTTTACTATGGTTCTTACCCACCAGATATTCAACAGAGTTAGTCTGTTGAACAGGGCCGGTTCTAACAGCAACGGGGCCCAATGTGGGGCATTCCTGCGGGGCCCCCAACCCTCACTGTGGGGGCCCCCATTCGCCAAGAAGAGTGCTGTTGGTGCCACATGCAAAGCATGGCACATGGTTGATGGTGGTATGATAACGTCACTGCCAACTGCTTCCAGGAGGCCCGTTTTGAACAGTTCAGAGGCAAGGGCAGGTGGGAAGGCCCAAAGTTAAGCTGCTCTGCTCACCCCACTGACTTACAGCCCATAGAGATCCCAGCTGCAGCAACAGATGATATGGTTGATGCGCTGGTGCGGGGCCCCCTGAAGAGCGGGGCTCAATGTGGTGACATTGGTCACATTGCCTTAATGCCGGCCCTGCTGTTGAATATCAGAGCCCACAGACCGTGGATATTCACAGATATTTCCATGAAATATGTGCTGTTCCAAAGAAGATGATGACGACGATTTATACAGCTGCTTTGCAACAAGATCATTCAACAAAGTGATGTATGCAGCAAAATAAACACAGAAATGATTCCTTGTCCCAAAAGAGCTCCATCTAAAATGATGCAGAAGAAACATCAGCAAACTGCCCCTGAGAAAGAAGACTCTTTGCTGGAGAGAATAGGAACAGTTTCTGCAATGATGTAGGTTTTTCAGCTGCAAAGCAATGGGCAGGTAACAACTATGATAAAAATTATTGAGGCGAGTTTTGAAAACCATGTATCTGGGATATGGGAGGTACTTTGTTTCAGAAGTCAGAATTTTGTGGAGAGAAGATTGTGTTGAGAGAGGGAGGAAAAACACTTGGCCAAATGAACTATTGCTCAGATCAGTCTGAGACAAAAAATGCAGGAGAGAAGATCAAATGATAGCATTGGAGACAGAGAGGAAAGGCGAACTGATAAATGCAGGTCTTTATATAGAACTCTGCAGTCCAGATAAATTGCAGCTGCTGCAAAAGCTTTTTCTGGAGTTTGTGGTGTGATTCATAAACTTGAAATTCCATCAGTTTCATTCAATACTTCCACCCCCATTTCTGTTTTTATTCCCCTTTCAGGTAAATAAAGCAAACTGTCATACCTGCATCAGCAGCCTGGTGCTTTCTAGGATGCTAACCCCATGTACTAGAATAGTTATTCCCAACCCTTTTTGCCTCAGGACCCCCTTTTTAGGTACAACTATGTGTCGGGACCCCCCTAAGACCTAGGGCCGAAAGTGATGCCATTAAGCAGGAAGTGAAATCATTTTTTTTAACAAATCACCCTTTTGAAAGTTAAAAGAACTTCACATCCTTCTTAGAATGTTCTGAATGCTTTGTCTCTAAATGATGTTTGAGTTTTGAGTTCAGTGACTGAGCACTGAGAACAACATTGCACAGAATGCATTGTGGCTTCTCTATGCCATTGCTGATGGTGGTAGCCAAGCCAAATTTTAGATAGTCCTGAGAGACTGCATCACACTCATATGTGCACACCAAGATGAGCCCATAGCAAGGCTAATTTTCTTCGCAGCCACAAGCATTGAGGAAGTGGCAGTTTAATGCGGAAGCCGCTGGCCAAAATGAAGCTTCCAAGATGGTGGTGACCAGCTTTTTAAAATGGCTGCCCCAAGCTCTTTGCTACCCTCTTCACAATGCCCTTGGGGTTCTACAACATTGCACAGAATGCATTGTGGCTTCTCATTTTGGGAACCACTGTACTAGAATCATCAAATGACAGATTTGGAAGAAATCTTGGAGGCAATCTAGTCCATCCTACTATTGAGCGTAGGTCATTACTGCATTTTCCTGGCAGATGTCTATCCAGCCTTTGCTTGAAAACGTCCAATGAATGAACGTCCACTACAGTGCAAAGTAGATTGTTACGCAGTGCTTTCAACAAAGAGACTCTCCCTCATGTTAGCCTAAATCTAATTTGCTGTAGTTTCAGACCATTGGTTCTAGTCCTGCCAAACCAAATAAAGCAAGCCCTTCTTCTGCAGGATGGTGCTTCAGAGATATTTGAGGATGGCAATCATATCTTTCCTCAGTCTTTAATTCCCTGCATTAAACATACCAAGCTGGCTGACGAAGGAGGACCTGGTGGTTAGCATGCATGGACCACTTCCTCCTTCCCACTTTCCCTTTAGCAGACCAGCAGATGAACTGGGAATAATATTGGTAAATTGTATCCGCGGAGTGTTTTATGCCATGATCTAAGCATGGGGAGAAGTACACGATCTATGGAGGTGAAGGTGGTCTTTTTCAGTACCAGTGGCATACCAAGGTTATTTGGCACATGGGGCCCATAAATGTTTGGCACCCTCTCCATGACAAAATTATTATCAGTAATAGTCATGACATGAAATGAATAACAATAGTGGCCAAAGAAGAAGTGCAGACAATGAACATTTTTATTGAACTTCGAGGGGGTGTGCATGTGTGTGTGCATGCATGTGCGCATGCGTGTGTGTATAACTTTGTAAGTTTATATATCTATATATAACTGTAACATCTAGATAATCACACCAATAAACATGCTTCTTTCGCCAGTGGCTGCAGCCAGCACTAGCCAAATATGGCTGTAGCCAGGGTCACCCCTGTCACCGCCGCCATCTTGGAGTCGCATCTTGGACACCCCATTTGTAGCCTGGCATCTGGGGCCATGGCCCCCTTGGCCACACTCTTCATATGCCACTGCTCATACTCCTCTGAGAAGTGCCACCGTCTTGCCACACAGCCTTGCCTATTTGTTAAGGTCTCGATTGTCGGGAAACATAAGCTGGAGAACGCTGAAAACAAAAATGGGAAAAGATGTTTGTGCTCTTGGACTTGGTCCCTCTTGCCCTCCTCCCACCTCAAAACCACAAGCCCATTTCGGACAGAAAGAACTGCAGTGCTTGCAAATTATAGTTATGTGGAACTAGCTGAAATCCATTCCCAACCACAATCGGGTCCCAAGATGTCATGTTTTTGAATATGTTACCATAGCTGAGAGTTTCCCAGCATTAATCTGCTCCTTCAATTTCCAGATGTGATCTGTTCCTGTGAGTTCAGTCTGTACTCTCCTCTGTGCTGACTAATCTATTCTCACAAGAACACAGAGGTTAAGAGCGGAGGTAATGATCATTGTTCGTGGCATCTGATCAATGTTAAAACATGTATCCCGCTTTTCTATACATAAGGCAACAAGACAACAGTGCATTAATCAAAGAGCAAAATGCCTGCACCTAGTATTTGCTATCCCAGTCACAGGTGACTAATTGAAGGGCATTTTCCAAATTTTTCAAGAGAAGTCAAGTTTGTAAAAATCTAGGGCACTGGGAGTTGACCAGGTTGGCAATACGTTTCTTTAAACCAATGTTATTCAAACTGTGGGTCGGGACCCACTTGGTGGGTCATGACATGATATCAGGTGGGTCGCGAAAAGCCAAGAGCAGTCATCTTGGAAGCTGCAGACCTTACTCTTGCTATATTCCTTTTGTGAGTGTTAACAGTTGAAATTTTCAAGTGAGTTTTTTAAAAAATTGTTTTTCATTCAGTGCTTTTACATAATATTTTGTCCTTGCTTTCTGTAAGAGATGTTTCATGGCTGGATTGCATGTTTCAATTGCTGCAGTCCAAGAATGCCCATTTACATTTCAGGAATGTCATTTTATTATGTTACAATGATAGCACTTCCTGCTCGATGATGCCACTTCCTGTCATGACATGACTCCTAGGTTAATGACATCACTTCCGGTAGGTCCCGACACGAGTGCCATTCTAAAAAGTGGGTTCTGGTCTAAAATGTTTGAGAAGCACTGCTATTTTGTACTGCTATTTTGTACTTTTAGCACTGCTAAACTATTTTGTAGCTGGAGGCAGGGGCATAGCAAAAGGTGCAGGGGGTGCATTGCAATGGGCAACCAGCTTTAGGGGAGCAACACGCTGAGCTTGACACAAGTGGTTGAAATTGTGAAAACCTTTAATTACAAATACTAATCTACAAATACTATACTACAAATACTATATTACAAATACTATACTATCATGTTATATATCCTTGGAAAAGTAATTTAATGCTGAATGCAAACCACATTGGAATAGCTGTATTTTATCAAACATTAAGGTCAAAAATATAAAAAGTACATGAAAATACAACTGTGATGTCACTTCCTGTTGTGCCATCACATCCGGGGCATCATTTTGTCCTTTGCACCAGGCTATACTTTCCTTATCTACGCCTGTGGGTGAAGCAGCAGATGAGGTTATCTTGACAATTGGTCAAGAAGGCCTCCCCCCCCCCCAAAAAAAAGTTTCAGATCCAACGTCATGCAAGAGCATTCTGGGGAAAGAATGGTGACACTGCCTCTTATGCAGACGTGCTACGCAATCTGCTGTCCATGGGGTCAGCACACTGGAGGAGCAGCATCACAACCACGGATCTTGTGTTCTAAAGCAGGCATGCTACAGTATACCATACCATGAGAGTCTCACAGGCTAGAACTGAGCTTGTCTCAAATATTTGCTGGACGAGGAAGTCATTTACTTCAGCACTGATTCAGCAACTTATTGAGTTCATGGTGTCTGGTTAATTTCCTTGCAAGGACACTTGGAGACTTCTGCGCCTTCGATCAAGCAGCTCGATCGTGACAAGGGATAAGCAGTGCGATCAACTAATGGACGTCTATCCAAGCAACCCCCACAAATCACACGAGACAAGGTAATATTTGGTATGTAAGGTAGAGCCACTTTATTAAGTCCATGACACGATAAATCCTGCAACAGATCTTGCCTACCAAACTCTTCCCTGTTTAGTGCAGGCAGTGGCTAACGGTGGGGGAAGGTGGCAACATGCCATGTAAGTCACCCATCCCACTTGCCATCAGAGCCATTCTGGGCAGTGATGGCAGCGTGGAGGTGCTTGCCGCCTATGCATTGCGTTTGCTGGCCAGAAGGGCTCTGACAGCAAGTGGGAGGGGCTGCATACACAATGCATTGTGGCATCTGCAGTACATACTGCCCAGCAATGGGATCTACAAACGACCTGGGGGAAGGGAGGGCGGGACTTAGGCCGGACTACCATTTGATTGGCAGCCCGTCCATGCACTTCCGCTTTCGTTCCGCTCGCCCCGTGGCTGTCCCTGGCCTCGGAGGGGGTGCCTGCTTGCCTGGGGGGGACGGCTGCCAATCAAACGGTAGTCCTGTCTAAGTCCCACCCTCTGTTCCCCCAAGTCATTTGTAGATCCTATCACTGGTACTGTCCCACCCTCTGTGACTATGTAACTGAGAATGCAATCCAAAGTGTACCTATGGGCTGATGCTAGCCGCTTGTGTCGGCCCTGCGCAAGCAGCACTGGCATGAGAGTGCCATCCCATGCCCCCACGGAAAGCGAGCCAAAGCAGCCAAATTACCCAGCTTACCCCATGCAGGAAAGCTTTTAGAATGGGCATCGCAGTTCAGGTGCAAGTGGTCACCTGCCACCATCCCCAAGTCAGGTAGCCTCTCAAGATCAGTGCTAGGCTCCCCTCTGGCCTTTGCATATCTTAGGATCTCTCTTGCTTTCAAACATGTGTTGGTAATTTAGCCAATTTATTTACAAGCTGTATACAGCTAGGTAGGGATCCTAATACTGGGCTGCAGCAAGTTTCTCTTAGCATTAGGAAAGATGGGGAAATCTGGAGGTTGGGATAGTGTCCAGTTAATTCATTGTGCTTGAATACAACACACACAGAACCAATGTATTTTGCCAGAATTCTAATTACTAACACCATTTGCCCCGAGAAGTTAAATTTTTTATGTATCATCATTGACATACAAGCAGTTCAGCTACTGGCAAGAGGGAGATCACAGATGGTAATCAGGCAAGATAGCAGCTAGGTTTTTCCTCTGGTATATACTGTTTATATACTGTTTAATGGTCTTCATTTCTATGTCTAGGGCAGTGATGGTGAACCTATGACACGTGTGTCAAAGGTGATAAACCACAAAGTTTGGGGTGACACAATCATTCACCAATACAGGACAAAAACTGAGTTTGTTTTACTCATTTTTCATTTCTGTAATTATCAATCAATAGTATTAGATGTTTCTTCAAGTAATATGTAGCACCACACATCATTGTGTATTGCTTGTTTAAATAAATGAATATAAAGAATTGTTTATGTTTTATTTGGGAGGGGTGTGGACACACTAGCAAAGCCAAGTAAAGCATTTTCTTAAGTTTTGCCACACTGAGCCTAAAAGGCTCACCATCACTGGTCTAGGGTTACCAGATACAAACTGGGACAGTGTGCCTATACCTTAGCCATTATATAGAAGAGGGAATTTTGGCAGGTGCAGCTCATCATGGAAGGGTTTCAAAAGCTGCACCTGCCAAAATTCCCTCCCCCTTCATAATGGCAAAAAGGTATAGGCACTCTGTCCCAGTTTGTATCTGGTAATCTCTATCTATGTCCAAAATTTTAGACATAAATTCAACATTGCTTGCTTTAAAAAAAAATTAAGAACATAATTTTCAACATGTAATTTATGCTTTTTCTTAATCCAGGGTGCAATTCTAATCTGGAGTTAGGCCAGCACAGTTAGGCCAGTACAGTTTGGCTGGCACCAGGGCCACTGTAAAGTGCATTTGGACCACTCTCAGGGTCAGGGAGGATGGTGCATGTCTGCGTGCTGGCCTCACTGACCCCAAGAGTGGTGGCTTTATGGTGACTCTTGTGCCAACCAAACTTTGCAGGCCTAACTAAGCCGGCCTAACTCCAGGTTAGGATTGCACTCTCAGTATTTGCATTTTGCACATTGTTTTCTTGCCATAGAATGTGGGGAGGGGAAAACTTCCCCAAATAATGCTAACCATGTACTAAAAGCTTTTTATATATACAGTATATAAACTTGGTACCAGTAGCTACTTCACTGTGTATGAACAATGTGCGCTGGTCAATTGCATCGATTGTCCAAAATGACAGTGATCTGATCTGATTCAGCCTTTTACATCTGGATGTTCAGCTGTTTGGGTAGCTTTCAGAAAGACGCCTGCGGGGACTTCCTGAGGGGTTGATGGAGACTATGTTATCTCGTCAAACAGCATTAGCATCCTGGTTGCCATTGATCAATGAGGAATGAAAGCTGTGTTTTAGATGTCAACAGCAGTTGCTGATTTGCAAGAGAACTGGCTTTTGCATGTCATTAACACCCAACGTAAGAGTTATAATTTAATGTAGCATCACCTTGAAATTAATCAGACTATATTAGGAAGCACCTGATGTGCCAAGGCCACTTTTCAGTGATAAGCAGAAAGTTCTCATTTCACATGGTTTCCATGTATCTCTTTTTTCTTATCTCCACTAATGGATTTTTCTTATCCTATTCCTCTTTTGTTCCAGGAGTTCTCACTGTGCTTCACTCCTTCTGAATTCAATGCTAACTAGGACGATTATTAAAATTAATTTCTGAATTGGGGCAAGAAAAATTTGTCTTGGCTTTCAATGCCTTCTGTTCATTGGCATTTCTCCCACTGCTATGGCTTTCATGGTCGATGCTGTCCTGTGTTCTGCTCTTCCTGAATTTAGGTTTAGAGCGCAAACCTAACCTGGAGTTAGGCCGGCACAGTTAGGCCAGCAAGGTTTGGCTGGCACAAGGACCACTGTAAAGTATGTTTGGACCACTCTCAGAGTCAGCAGGGGAAGCAGACAGACATGCGCCATCCCCCCGACTCGAACTTTGTTGGCCTAACTGTGCTGGCCTAACTCCAGGTTAGGATTGTGCCCGTAATTAGCAGAACTTCTGCAGCTAATTCCCTCCCTTTCTTTTGTGAATGTTCATGGGTCCCAATTTATGTCAACCTTAATTCCAAAGCTTCAAGACTGGTCTTCAAGACTGGACGCTAAGATTGGACTTTATGTGAAGCATCTGCTTGGCCCTGCAATGTATGTGTGCCCCCTTTATAGCTAGGGTTACCAGATACAAACTAGGACAAAAGCCTATACCTTTAACCGTTGTATAGAAGAGGGAATTTGGGCAGATGCAGCTCATCATGGAAGGGTTTCAAAAGCTGCACCTGCCCAAATTCCCTCTTCCATGGTTATAGGCCAGTGTCCCATTTGAATCTGGCAATCCTACCTATAGGATTTTTATATTCTTTTTTAGGATCCACGGGGCTGGTTGTTTAAATTTTAAATTTTAATTATTTTAATTATTGTTTTTAACTACTGTTTTTAACTGTTAAATAGTGTTTTTATTGTAGTTTTAAATGTTGTAAGCCACCTTGGGTGCCTTCGGTCAGAAAGGTGGGGCATAAATTAATAATAATAATAATAATAATAATAATAATAATAATAATAATAATATAGCAGCTATAGAAGATCTGGATAGGAATGGGGCATAGAGGGCTCTCACCCTTTGTCCCTAACACAGACCTGTTCTGGGCTGAATCAATCTACAGCTTATTTTTGCCCTTTTTTCATCAGCATTTGCCTTTCTTGCTGAGTTAAAAAGATGACATCCAAAACAACTGAAGTTCACACACCCATCCCTTCTATCAAGCAGCAACATCCTTCTTCCCCTGGTAATTTACACAGGGGAAACGAGAGGAATATCTTAGAGCAATAACACATCTTCCCTATCAGTGTTACTTAGGGCATGTTTATCCTACAGAGCTAAATCTGCTTGACAGTCATTGGCCCCAAGGAATCCTACAAATTATAAGCCTCTGAAGGGCCTGAAAGTCTCAGAAATCAAAGTACTCACCTTGGCTGAAAACTGAGAAATACAACTGTGACCTACTCCCAGTTGGTCCCTAGGCTGGGGGAGAGACAGACTGACGGATGGTGCAATCCGAACCAACTTTCCAGCACCAGAGTATGGGCAATACAGCACTGAGGTCAGGGAACAAACATTCCCTTACTTGAGGAGGCCTCTGTGACTATTACTCCACTGCAGGATGCAGCACATGCCCCATTGGCACTGCTATATAAGAACTAGAAAGTTGTGCCCTGTCTATGAGCTGGGTGATGTTTTCCACCAAGTTTTCTTTGGTCCAAATCTATCACATATCCCAACACATTCCAATGGCTCTTTGGGGAGATCTGCAAGTATTGGGCATTCTCAGGAGGAGAGGAGAGAAGCAATCTCATTTATTAAACCAGGAGAATAATTTTTGCTTTTATGCAATACTGAATTTCCCCTCACCCCTGTCAGTTCAAAATTTGGTCTGTCTGTCTGTCTGTCTGTCTGTCTGTCTGTCTTTCTTTCTTTCTTTCTTTCTTTCTTTCTTTCTTTCTTTCTTTCTTTCTTTC